>JBBJLS010000109.1:17816478-17834677 GCA_037577275.1 Bryconaethiops microstoma
ATAAGAAACCCAGAATACATTGATTACCCAAAAGAGAGTATAAATGAAAGAAAATAATGACCATATAAAAAGAAAATAATGACCATATAAATTTTCCCTGACACATGTTTCATGCATGTTCAGGCATATGTGTTGCCATTGGGGAGCTGAACACCACACAGTCTGCTGTGTGCAGTTATTATCTTTGTATAGGGCTCAGCATATTCAACATAGACAGTAAAATGCCATTTAACAAACACTTACCTCTATAATTTGCCAAAAAGCCATTTTAATACCACAATAAAAATTGCTTCTCGTCATTATTATTTATGCCGAGCACTCCTATATCCTTACGCCTAAGAAATGACTCAATTTAATCATCATAATAACATATTAATTATCAGCATTATTCTGTAACAAATGCAGAATCGTTATCAATAATATTTTTGGAATAAAGGTATAACACATGATAGCACATGTGACTACACTGTGGGTTTAGCATTTTGAAAAATGAGACTTATAGAGGCTTAACCAGCTTCCCCACTGGACAGAGTTTAAGCCCAATGCAAAGCTGCAGAGTAGTGGTATGTTCCTTACTATTACAGCTATCAGGCAGGTTATGCCAAGCACTGTTATATATGATCAGAAACACTAGTCTTAACAAGGCCCGGCTCTCTGAGCATTTGGAAATGACAGTACCTTCACATCTACGTGAGTGTATTCATGAGAAAAGAATATTATATTATCAGTTCTGGTCCATGTTGTTTCTTGCACCACTTTGGAGCCTTAGCTTGTTATTTTAGACAACAACAAAAAATGTATATATTGGATACATCAGGAAGTTTCACCTTTACTTTTCCCTTTAACTCATTGTAATACCTATTTTGAAATGATGGTACAATTCCATCAATTAAAAAAAAACAAAACAATGTTTTTAAGAAAATGGTCCATTTTAGAGAATTAACTTTTTTCTTTTGAAAGTGACAGAAACCATTATGTCTACTTTTTTAAAAATCCAAACAACTAGTGAAGCTGAGGCCCACTGTTGCTCCTTACTATGCCCTCTGTATGTAGTTTAGGGTGGTAGTTTATAAAAAAGATTTGGGATGAACAGTCTCAAGCAACGAATTCATAAGCACTTTGTGTAAAACAAACTGTGAAGGACAGACTTCGTAATACTTGCACAATTATTTGTCTTTAAAATGAAGGTGGAATTCCATCTATTATAAAATAATAATAACATATAATGCTTTTAAGAAAATGGTCCGATCTTGAGAATTAATTTTTCCCTCTGAAGTTGATGACAGAAACGATTATAATGGATTTTTTTTTTATCCAGCTAGAGGCATGCTTTTGCTTCTTACAATGTCCTGTATGCAGTTCAGGGTGGTAGTTTATAATAAAAAACATTCAGGATAAAACACTACAGGATAAAACTCTTATAAAACAGCCTCAAGCAACAAATTCATAACCATTTTGTGTAAAACCTACCATGATTTACAAACCATCTGGTTCCCTCTCACTACCTTTGTGCACAATTCCTTTTAATAGTTTTCTATGAAATATATTTATATTAGTATTTATATTAGTACTACATTTATTTATATTAGTTTTAATAGTTTTATAGACCATCTAATTTTCTGTTTAGACAACAATCTGATCTCACATCTGAACAAGAGAATTCTGTAGCAAAAAAATAAATAAAAAGGTGGAATTCCCCTTTAAAGCCAGAGCGGGGTGTGGGGGCGGGGCCACAGAGCCGCAAGTCGCGCTCTGATTGGCTGGGACGGGCGGCACGCTGCGTTTTCCTGGAAAGTTCTGAGAAAGGTTTTGGGCAGAAAGCCCTGTAACTCAAACAACAGCAGGAGGGGTCGGGCCATGTGTCTGTCAGACACAGAACTGTCTCGCAATAAAAAAAATCCCTCATGATTCATGGCAAAACTAGTCTGTGAATTGCTGAAGGCTTTTTGAGAATTGGTTGCCTAGTTGAAATGATTCATTGAGTGTGTATGTGTGGGTGTGAGTGTGTATGAGTATGTGTAGGGGTGTGTGTATGAATCTATGTATATGTGTGCATGAGTGTATGTATGTGTGTGTGTGTATTTGTGAGAATGTGTGTGTGTGAGTGTGGAAATGTGTGAATGTGTATGTGTAAGTGTGTGTGTGTGTGAGAAAGAGAGAGAGAGAAGTGAGAGAAGGGAGACTCACGTCACAGACGATTCCGAGAAAACGCCTTCCTGGAAGTGAGGCTCGGCCAGACCCTACTGGGTTTCGTCTGTTTCGCTTTTAGGACATTAACAGGCGAGACACCTTTCAGCACCACACAGCAGACCCGATCCACAGCCTCTGCACGGACAGCTCCGATCCAGTCTTTACAACACGTCCTTATCTTCATAAGGGACTCCTGGTGCTACTGAGTATCCAGTTTAAGACGAGAAGAGCCCCCACGGCTGGACTAACTTTTCTTTACACAACCAAGCACCAGAACCTCCCAGAGAAACTTTCCTTGTTCGGACAGAGCTTCAGGATCAACGATGATTCTCTGTGTCCAAGGGTGAGTTCGGTCCCCCGTGTGTATGAATGGAGGTAGATTCCAGTGGTCTCAACCTCAGTCTGAATCTGTTGCTAAGGCAGGTGGTCATCTGAGAGAAGCTGGTTAAAGTAAAGTGGTCCTTCATAATCACAGTACTTCTGTCTCTGCATTTACTCCTTTCACCAAGTGAAGCAGTGGGCAGCCAGCGACGCAGTGCCCAGGGAGCAGTGTGTGGGGACGGTACCTTGCTCAAGGGTATCTGTGTTGCCACTAGCAGTCCTGGGGTTCAAACCCACGACTTTCTGATCGCAGGGGCAACTCCCTAACCACCAGCTGCCCCACCACAGTTAGGTTAGTTAGGTTCCTCACCGGGCAAGGAAAGTTTTATTGTTCTGTTTTACCTGCGATGCTAAAGATGTAGTGTCAAAACCTTCTGGGGCAGATGGTGTCCTAGTGGTTAGGGAGTTGCCCCTTAGATCAGAAGGTTGTGGGTTTGAATCCCAGAACTGTCAGAGGCACTACTGAGGCACCAGTGAGGAAGGTGGTGGCAGCGCAATGGATTAAATGCAGAGAAAGAATGACATTGTTCACACTGTGTGTTGTGGTGTGTTCATAAGGGTCACCACTTCGCTGTTATAAAACATGGAAATTGTAGTGAAGTGCCGTAATCAACACGAAAACCAAAGCCATAGCCTCCACTGGCAGTAATGAAACAGAAGAAAACAAAGAGGTTTGACCTAAAAACCTGTTTGGACGTAATTCAATGTGGTGACGTTAAGAAGCCTCTCTATAATAAGCTGTAAATGGAGAGCTTATATGTTACTGAATCATAGAAAAGCTTTACCAGCTGTTATATCATATACACTTTAGGCTGTTGTAGCCTGTCCCAGATTGAGCAGCCAGTTTGACGCAGTAAATCAATAGACAGGGACAGCTCTCACAGCCCAGAACAAAGAGGAGAACAGTGATGCATTGTTCTCTCTAATGTGCTTCTCTCGTAATCCGCTGTGATGATTTCTTCTTAGCCATACAGCAATGCGACAGGCAACAATGCTTTCAGCCCAATATATGTTTTAAGGTAGGAAGATTTTCTGGACATGAGTTGAAGTGTTATTTTTCTATTTCTTCTGTCCAGTCCAAGAGCACTGCTGCCAGACTCTCAATCTCAGGTGGTCCCTCTTGGGGTGTCCGTCATCTCTTCCTCTTCTCCAAGATGTCTTCATAGCACCACGAAGATATGGGACCCTACCAAAGATCTGCGTGCAATAGCCAGCACATTCTGTTATCTTGATGCATCAGGTAAAGAAAAAAAAAAATTTTTTTTGACGCATTAACAATAAATTTTTTTTCTTGGGGTTTCACCCAGACATTCACACTACATACACAGTAAATATACACAATAAACTGTTACGTAGGTGAGGGGCTATGTAGAACATACATCAAGTAAGATAAGCAGATGTAACCACTGAACAACCAGAGTCTGATTTCTTGGGATTTGGGAGGGTTGTTTTTTCTTATAGCCTGACTCCACCCAAGGAGCCGAAGTATGTTGGCTTTCAGTGTTCCCGGGGCAAATTCTGTTGTGCTTTATGTTTCATTAAACGGGGTTGGGACAATCAGATAAGATGTAGAGGACGTCCTCTAGAGCACAGCTCAGACGTGACGTAGGCGTGTGGATATATAGAAACTGTCAATGTTCTGATTGCCCTGTTCC
Organism: Bryconaethiops microstoma; assembly: GCA_037577275.1. Classification (NCBI taxonomy): domain Eukaryota; kingdom Metazoa; phylum Chordata; class Actinopteri; order Characiformes; family Alestidae; genus Bryconaethiops; species Bryconaethiops microstoma. The sequence goes on from JBBJLS010000109.1 coordinate 17,820,705, forward strand.
TGATATTTATGTAATAGTGTTTCTGAACTTGTTTTTGTAGGTTGGTACTGGGGCGCCATCACTGCTGGTGAGGCCCATTCCGTCCTTCAGGGGGCACTGGAGGGCACGTTCCTGGTGCGGGACAGTAGTCACCCGCTCTACATGCTGACCTTGTCCGTCAAAACGGGGCGTGGGCCCACCAATGTCCGCATCGAGTACAGCCACGGGCGCTTTCGCCTGGACTCCAGCTCCCCAGCCAGAACCCGGCTGCTCTCCTTCCCGAACGTGCCCAGCCTCGTGCAGCACTATGTGGGCTCCGGGAAAGGGAAGGAGGTGTCAGAGGAGGACGAGAAGGATTCCAAAGTGCCCCCGGTGCCTAAGGAATGTGTAGTGCTGCTAAAGCTGAAACGTCCACTCCACCGACCACAAGCTTTCCCTTCTTTGCAGCACCTCACACGCTTGGCCATCAACAGAAACACAACCTGTCCCGAAAGGCTGCCTCTACCAAGGCCACTACTCCAGTATCTACAGGATTATCCTTTCCAGCTCTGAAAACTCCAGGAAAACACATACCAGGCTGAGAGTAATGGAGAGGACACTGACGTCATGCCAGAAGCCTTGAAGGCATGGGAATCGAACGAAGGCACACTTCCAGAAAAAAAAAAGGGCTTTTGGCACCCAGTCCAGTGCTGGCTACTCAGTGTTCTAGAACATTCTATCCCATGATTGTTAAGCCTAATTTATGTTTTGGCCAACACCTTTCTTTAGGAAGTTAAATTAGGCTTTATGTTCCAAGAACCACCTGTGGAATTGTAATGGAACCTAATGGACTTAAGAAATGACAAATAGGTGAGAAAGAAGTGCGCTGCCAGTGTCTTGACGATGTTTAACGGAAATGGAAGCGAATGATTTGTTTCCTCAAAGAAATGTCAGCAGACCACAGATTTTGGGTGGACTTAAAGAAAAAGGAGAGCATGGGTTTGTTGCTCCCTGCAATGTAGCCTTTGCCTAGGATCACAACACATCTTTCAGAAATTCTGAAGTGCAAAGTGTGGAGCGGTCAGTGAGCTATACAGCTCGGTACGTCGAGGCACATTCAGTCAAAGCCCTCTCTCTTTTTTTCTTTCCTTTTTACTTTTACTCAGTGAAATACATTCTGGCATATCTGACTATATTAATCAGTCCAGATTAATTTATTTTTTCTATCCCCACAGTGTGGGTGTTGTATATATTTATGGACAAAGATCCTTTTCATTTTGTAATAAAAACTAACTTTATTGAGCTATTTGACTCCTTTCAGTTGATCTTCAATGCTTGTACACACACACACACACACACACACACACACACACACACACACACACACACATATATATAAACACAAAATGTATATGTTGGTGTGTTGGTGTACTTGTTCACATTTTACACATCAGGAATGTTTTTAAAGTTGTGAAATGGTAGGAAATGTTGAGATTATTCCCGTTTGTGGTGTAAGGACATAGTTGGGTTAGATAAAAAAAAAAAAACCTCTGAGGCCTAGTGAAACACGTGGACACTGCGCAGTGATAAAGCAGTCACGGCACGGAGCTCCGGAAAACAAACAAAACATTCTGGGAAAGAGAATGACCTGAAAAGCATTAGTATGTAAGAGAATCTTGCTGAATCCCTTGTCTTCCAGGTACCGGCTTTTCAGAAAATGCGGACGTGGATGAGTAAATAGGCTCTCCATTCTCAGAGCAATAATAGTCTACAGAGCAATCATTGTCAAAAACATTCAAAACCAGGCTCCCGAGGCACTGAGCAGATTAAAGCGCTTTCTTTTTAGAACATGTTTTTCCGTTTTCTTTTGTTGTTTTTTCTCTGTTATTCATAAACTAATACGTCAATAATAATTCCAAGGCACAAAAACACATTTTAATCGAACTTCGCTAAAAGGTAAAAAAACCCCAAAAACTACAGAGTTTAATTTGTTCTTTCCATTTGTGATTTTTTTTTTAAATTAAAATGAAAGCATCATAAAAGACAGTGGAAATTGTGTGATCCTATTAATTTGCTTATTTACAAACAGTTGCGTTTTTTTGGCTTCCAAAGCCTTTTACTTGGGGGAAAAAAAAACTAAATGTGGCAATCAAATTCACAGAAGAGAGAGGGACAGTGATGTGTCACTAACAAGAACGGGAGAACGATGGCGTGATCATTTTTCCTCCACTTCCCTGACTGCCGTTCTTTCTCTTTCAGCAAAATCATGATTAGTATTTTGAAGAAACCAAAGCAGAGCTTTTCTCGAGCGGCTCAAGATTACATAAACGTGTTGGAAACATACACAAGTGTGGAACCATATGAGACAGATCTGAATCACACATCTGCCCACTGTTTTCCTCAGTTAGGGATATTTTCCATAGGAGCCTAAATGTAGCAAGCAGTGATGGATGTTTTTCTAATATAACCAACTATCAGCTCAAGTGGGTTAGAACCTCCTTTGAAACTGAAGTTGCTACAAAGTTTTTTTTTAAATAAGTGAACAGTCTAACCTGCATTCAAGTGACTGAGAGTAACAGTTAAACAAAACGCAGTGTACACTTTAAACAGAATTGTCGGGAATATGGGCTTCTGTCTGTGTGTATGGTGTGTGTGTGTGTGTTTGTTCGCTAGCGAGTGAGTGTGCGGCAGGCCGCCAGCTGTTTCGCAGAATGAACACACTGCTTCCAGGGAGCGGGTAGTGCAGCATCGGGAGGGGGAGTTCTCAGAAAAAGGCTTCAATAATTACCTTCAGCCTACTGCACCCTGCCACACACACACACACACACACACACACACACACACACACACACACACACACACACAAATGCACTATATGCAATCTCACCACAATAAACCGCAGACACATAAAAGAACTCATAGCCAGATATGCAAGTGTATGAGGCAATGTGCAGGTCGATTGCGAAGAAAACAAGAAACAAAAAACCCAATCACAATCACAACAAAGGTAGTTAGTTATGCAGGGAAGTTGCCAGACATTCTACATCACAGAGGTTTCTCACACAAAAAAGAGATTATCAGCCTCTGGGAGTTTTTTTGAAAATGAAAAAGTTTTTTTTAAATAAATGTAATCACACTAAAGACACTGAGCCTTCTTATTCAAGCCAAACGGCCAGTGCTTTGCATGTTGCAACTAATGGAAGTGTGCCCAAACCTCTTACTGTTCGGCTCAGGATACTGCAGGCTCCCACAGAGATCCATTCATTTTGCGTCACTTTCACTGATGCAATATACGTTTTTCACATTTTTTACAAGCTCAAGTGGCATTGCATAGTAACTTTATGATTTCCTATAAGGCGCACCTGTAAAAAGCATAATTAGGCAACAATGTTTCCTGAAGCCCAGGTTCAGTCACTGGAAATGAGTTGCAGTTTAATGGGAAGAAAACAGAGAAAATATAATTTGTAATTATCTTACAAAATCACTCAGGGTGTATAAACTCCATTCACTTATTGAATGGAAGAGTTATTCATTAATCAAAAATAATTCAATAAAGCACATTTGTTACATAAAGCATGTCTGATACATTATAATCCTCTTTTCTTTTGTAGCCTTTATAATTCTTGCATCAGTTTGAGGTGGTAATAACAGCTAGCTAGTGCTGCCACATACAGACCACCTGCAGCAATTTAGGACTCCGTGCAGCAGTTTCAGGAAATGCAGAATCTACAGTCCTCTTCAGTGAAAAATCAAATTTGCACAATTTTTACACTAACCCAAATTGCATCCAAAAAGAATAAATAAATATTATAAATATATTATAAATAAAAGTTCTCTCAATCTACTCAAACCACAGGCGGATCTTCACTGAGGTGCTACAGACTTGTCGATGTGGTTTTAGACAGTTTGGCTTACTGTGAGCTATAAAGAACATTTTAGCCTTGAAACTCCAGTGCTGCAATAAAAAAAACCCAAAAAAACTTCTGATGACAAATTTATCTTGGCTGACTGACTACTTCTGAGGTCAGCGGAAAATTGTGTACATTTTATTTTTCACCATTCCTGGAAAGCTTAAACCAACAATTCCTGGTTTGGAGACTGTATAAAAAGAATGTTAGAATTTCTTCCTGCCTTTAACCAACCCAGGTAACATATTTTAAATTGATATATAAAAGTCAAGTCAATGGAGACGGTCTACGTATGTAGAAGTGTAACCGTATGTGGCAAGTCTGCCTTAACGTTGTTAATCAAAATTTCAAATCATAATTTTTTCTTGTATTTTGTCATTCAGAGGCATTTATGTGGGTTTATGTACCCAAAAAGTCATAATCTGTTATTTCATTTTCATTTCAAACTGTGTTTTATCCCTTAAAATTAAGCAGGCCGTTTGTGTTACTGTGCCTGTAAGACTTCTATATGTAAACAACTTCGGTCCTGACTGGCTACCCCAAATTGGTCCTCATTCAAAAACAGTGGCACACGGTACACTTTAAATTTTAATAGTGTACACGTGCTACACCAAACTCTTAAGCAAAAAAAAGTGAGGAGAATTCTATTTTCTATTACGTGGGCCATTTAAGTTTGCAAGAAAATATCAGTACGTGCGAAGAAAAGGGAAGCTTATGACATGAGGTGAGGTGCAAGCAATGTACTTTGGCAGGAGGTCACAGAAACAGATCCTTCATGCCGGTGGCTTCATCCATCATTTCCGTATCAGCTTTCTTCAAAGTTATGTGCTCTCTCTCGCCGTCTCCCTCTCTTTCTCAACCTCAAGTCACTCTCTTACACAATCTATACCTCATACTCTAACAGAAACTCCCTTTCAGTCTGGTCGTCTTCTCCTCTTTAGGATGCAAAACCGTGGCCTGTAAAAAGACATGCAAAACAGTGGTGCACATTAGTACAAATGTCTACTGTCTTGTGCTTATTTGATATTCATTAGATCTTTATCTAATAAACGTTTACAGAGATAACAGGGAATTTGGCATGAGGAGATTTCTCTGAATGAGCATAATCCTTTTTTATTTAACTCTATTTATAATCCTGAGGTTTTGGCTACACAAAGCACTGATGTGATTGTCCTGTGGAATCACGCGCTTATCACAGTATTATGTTGTCTGCAGTACAACTCCAAGCTAACAGAGCCTGGTGAGTGCTCTGAAACATGAACTCATTACTGTCTCTTTCAGAACAACGCATGTGATTTTTTTTCATACAGACCATGCTTTATCATATACAATTCAAAGGAACAGTTCTGCAAAAAGATGTAATTTACAGTTTTCCCCTTAAGCCTGATGGAATCAGTCAGCAAGGACATTGTTGCTTCTTTAGTTCAGATGCTAAACAGACATAAAAATAACTGAGGGAATGCTAAAACTGAAACCCGACCAGTGGACCGACTTTAAAGAAAAACATGTGTGATAACCAGCTTTGACCAGTGACAGAAAGTTAATACAATTAAAAACTGGATCCTGTGATCTTTCGGGATTATTGTAATATGTGATTAATAAAGAGTAAAAATAGTAAATGAAAAGGCAGCACTGTAAGATGCATTTTCCGAACGGGAACTGGAACGGAAGCATATAATCTGGAGTGATGACGCTCCAACCCGCACCTCTGGGATTTTTAATCCAGAATTTTATCATCCAACATCAGTACCTGACTGCACGAATGCTCTTGTGGATGAATGCAATCAAACCCTCAAAGCAATGTTCCAACATCTAGCGCAAGGCTTTCCCGAAGGAAAAGGGGCTATTACTGCAGAAAAGGAAACAAATCCTCAATTTGTGTGTCCCTTCTGGTCCCTCTCACTCTTCCATGATAAATTCACTGGCCAAAAAAAAAAAAAAAACCCCACACATTCTGCTTAATTTACCCCAAACATTGAAATCAGTTTACAGTCCACCAGTTCAGGCAAAAAGACCCATTTCTAGTGTCCTTTGGTAATTCTGACCTGCTAGTGAGATCACAGCGTGTTTCCAAGTACTGCAATTCTCCCATCCTCTGCTCTACCAGATGCTTTATGAGTGGAGGATGGCGGGGATCCACCTCCAAATACACGCGGCTGAAAAATAAGCAGAGACAGGAGATTTGAAACGAGTGCAAGAAAGCAGATAAAGAAAAGAGGATGTAAGATGTACGAAAGAGATTTTATCACAGCAACAGCTTGACAAAAAAATGTAATTACAAAACGGGGTAACTCAGATATGCAGGGACTTTTTGGTAGATAATTCATCTGTAACAAAAATAAGCAGAAAGTGTTACTTCTGCGCCATTAAATTAAAAACAAGATTTCAGTGAAAATCCACTATATCTGCATCATGATGCACACACGTACATACACACTGTGTTCATTCTAAGCGTACATGACAGGAGGTTAGCCGTTCTTCAGATCTGTAATCTCACACACAGGGAAAACGATCTATACATTTTAACTATCATCACCAGGCCAATCACACAGTGTGCAGTGGTGCGTATTGTTATTACTGGGGGAAAGTCCTGATCCCTGGAACACTGTTATCTTCTTCCATGAAAGTGGGGAGAAGTGTGAGCAGCGCGGATTCCCTGAAGTGCTTAAGAAGTGCTGGGAAAGCTCCTTAGCTAGATTAGAGCACGCTATTTATACTCCACTGCTCTTCTAGGCCACAGACACAAGATCATATTTGCCAAGCAACAGACACTGCAGGACTTCTTTACACACACACACACACACACACACACACACACACACACACCCACCCACACACACACCCCCTCTCTCACCCCCCCTCTTCAAAGAGTTCTGGTGCCACGTTCAGAATTTGACTGATGACCGACAAACCGTCTTGACCCCCGTCTAGTGCTGAATGATCCTCAAACCTGCAGAGAAGAAGAGATACACTGCCTGTCACTAGGGTCACTTTGGGTTCTTTGGAAGTTCTTGCAAGCAAATTCTTTGATTTTTCACTATTAGTGTTTATTTAAATACTATTAGTGTTCACTTTAATAAACATTTTTTTAATAAATATATTTTCAACACTCAGCCTCACTTCTCCTCTTGTTTGATTTGGCAGTTTTCTGCTCTTTAAAGGATTATTAAAAGAAAACTCTTTACACACCGAAAGCTGGTCTGAACAAAAGGGGAATAAAATTCATAGGGTCTTGACATTAATTTTGTTTGGAAAAATTAAGAATTGACAGAGATAGATAGATAGATAGATAGATAGATAGATAAATAAATAAATAAATACACACACACACACACATTATATCAAAATGATTTTACATTGCTGAAAACAGTCTAAACACTACCGTATGTGAGTGCTATGAGAATATCAAAGATCATTTTCACTTAGAAAATACCTTTGCATTTAGTATATGTAAATATGGCCCACTCTGCCTCTGTGTGTGCGTTGGGGAGGGGTCAGTACCTGATTATCTCTGCTTGCAGAGACTCCATATCATGAGTGAACAGGTAAGGGGGGTTGCTAACCAGTACATCAACAGCACTGTAGTCTCTCACTATCAAGTCTGCATCTAAGAATAGGACACACACACACACACACATATTCCTGAATACAATATCAGTTAAAGCACCCCCACTAGCATGCCAACTGTCTCTGAAACAACACACTCATCCCCAGCTTCCCACTAATGGAGGCACTGAGACTGCAAGATGAATAATCAATACCCTGAGTAGCCAAGCCATGTGGAGGTCAACCAATCTGAAGGAAACACACTGTAGGATAAAAATAACTTTCCTTTCACACTGATGAAAAAGTGTTTGACTATCCAAACATGTCTGCTAAATCACATGGTATAAACTTTATATAGGGGGGAAAGAAAATCCAGAATGGAATGTGTAAAACCTGTTGGACATAAATAGTATTAACAATCATCATATATCTCTGATACTTAATATCTCTACTGGATCGGCTGAGCTATCCACAAATTAAACATTTAAGTACATTTGGTCCAAATCAGTTTCTCACACAAGCCAATACTCTCAGTAGGGTAACCTCACACGGACTCAGAAAGAACAACCACTGTGTGCGCGTGTGGAGAGAGATTTAAAACCATCTAGTGGACAAAGTCTGCCATGACATGTAATTTCATGAACCTCAGTCCCAAAGTACTCAAGCTTAGCATATTTTGCTATTTTTCTTGCTTCCACACACCACTGCCTGTCTAACAAATTGGAAAAAAGTGGCACCCTAACAACACCTTAGGAACCACCTGGGATACCACCTACCCACACCCCAGCAACCACCTAACAATGAGAAACCAACTGCACGTACACAGCCTCACGCATCATCTCAACACTGTCATCATGCATGGTTAGCTTAGCTTAGCTTTGACAAGCTAAACTAAATGTTTGTTCAGTCTTCATAATTACACAATAACATACAAGGGGATGACGGCATTATCAGTAAAGAGTAATACTGCAGCTTCCACCTCACCAGTAAAGCTCCTGTTTGCCTTCCTTAATGGAACTCAGTAATATGTAATTATATGACATTTACAAAGAACAGTAAAACTACAGTTCTGACTTTAGTAAACAAGCCATAATTGGCTTCCTTCTGACAGACACAACACTCACCACAGTACTGACACCCATTTTTCATAATCTGTTATTATGGAGCACAACTCCCACTGAATACCCTCTTTGTGTATTGTGTCTCACTGTAAAAATCGAACCGTTCCCATTCAGATCTAGTTCCAGTCCTCGCAGTTTCTCTGCAGCCAGAATTCACAGTTATCTACTGTCATTGTGAAACCCTGTCTGTGTAACCTTGTATCAACTTTTTCTAAAACAACCTTTTCTAAGCTTGGTCACCTTGTCCTCTATGTAAGTCATGCTGTTATTTGATCTGTTTATATTGTTGGGGATGAGGTTCACTGTGTAATTCAGCAACGCTGTCAAAACAGTACATTGACCAAAACAATGTTTTTTCTCCTCTTGAAGCGACTCCACAACATTGTGGTTTTACATCAAAAAGAAGATGTTTGCATTTTTCTAAACAAAAACTGACCCTCCTCTTCAGCCATGGCTCACTTACCCTTCATAATATCTAAACGATGAACTTCCAGTCTGTCCTGGAGCCGCAGTCTGAAGAAAGAAAAAGTGCAAATGTATTTGCATGAATGAACAGCTCTATTACATTTACATCCACTTCCCCCATACCCTAAGCTCTCTCTGGTGCTGAGAATCACCTGCTTGCGTTGATCTTTGTTAAGCAGACCGCTTCCTGGCTTTGGTCCACTGCAACAGCCCTGAGCTTAGAGTAGAGACAGCAGAAATAAACTACTATACACACACGTTAGTATATTGCAGTTAATGTGAATTTAGATTGTACTGAAGCCAAAAGTTTAACCTGTTAAACTGCAAGCTTTATTACTCAGTTATTAATCTTAAAAGGGAAATAGTCAAGTTGACCTACTTATGAAAGTGCTGCATCATGCTGATACTTACAATCTTTCACGACAAATGTGTTTCCAGGAAAGCTAAAAAAAAAAAGCCCTCAACCAATGACAACACTGGTCTGTCAAACACTGAAAAAACTCACATTACCAAGAATCAATTCGGAGGTATGACATAAATGGTCACACTAGCCACAGTTGTTGTCAGATGACGCTATATTTTGAACATAGGGTCATGGCTATGATTACGTAGCAAAATCTAAAGCAACCATTAACCCACACCATTATTTACCAGAGTTCACTGAGGAGGGTGTATAAGAGAGGGAGGTGAGATATGAACAATGACCACAGCTGCTGTTCAAGAGAAAAACACACTGAAGAATGTGTGTCCCAGCTTAAGAATCTAAAACGAATTCACCTCAGCATATTAGATATTACTCTACTGAGCTGGGACAAACATTTTATAATGTGGCGTAACATATACAGCCACCTTACCTCAGCTTTTCTTCTCTTCCGTGATAAGAGATACAACCCAAAGGTGGGACACTTGCATTGTGATACGTGATTGTGATCAGTAGTGTCTAATTATAGGCAAGAGTCTACAGAATCCAGATGAAGTGTGTGGAGCACATAAAAACTCTCATTCCATCTAACATCAACATACTTTTAGCACATTGATTCTGTGCTCATTTTTTGCTAAAGTTTTTTCTCAAGTTTATTTGATTGTGTGACATGTCCCCTTCAGGAATACTTACTAACCACTATAATTTTTATACTACTCAGAGACTAATGTAAGAACGTGTGTAAGCTGTAGTGTTATGAAGTGTAGAACTGTGCTCAAATACAGGCCCTTGCGGTTAATTTAGCTTCCTACAAAATGTAACACAGAAATGAAGGACCAAGTGTATAATGAGCATTGGGTGTGGCAGAGTGTAATAGAGCCTAACCTGTTGCATGCTGTGCAGTAAGCTAAGAGAGACAGCGCCGCTTCCACAGCCCACCTCAAGGGATCGTAAAACAGGACACGTCCCATTCCTCAACTCCACCTGGAAATCCTCCAACACCAAACCAACCAGCTCCTGCATGCAAACCCACACACACACACACACACACACTTCCATGTATTCACTGACGCCCGTATGTTCACACATGACTTGCTTATGACTCATATCCTGTGTTTCCACTGGGTTCACTTCTAGTTCATTAGGTGTGAAATTCCTTTCTTGGCAAACAGCAAGAAGGGCACTGCCGGATACTGGAAGACTGTGTATGGTGTATGGGGTGTATGTGTCTGTGTGGTGCTGGACCTCTGTTTCAGGACGGGGAATAAACACCGGAGGCCTCATTTTCAGAGTCAGGTCCCTAAAATCCCACTCTTCAATTATATACTGCACTGGCATCCTGAAAAACACACACGCACACACGCAAACACGCACAGAGCACAACATCAGAAATAAAAATCAAACATACATAGCACTGGTATAGTTGATCAGCCTAGACAGGTTTGGAGTTTGCTTTTTGTCAATGGTTTTAGACACTGTATGACACACTTACTGTGCAAAAATACATCTAAAGTAGCTCAAGTAGGTGTCTGTCACTTCAACCACATAAACAGTAAACAACGAAATGAAACAATGTTCCTCCAGGATCATGGTGCAACACAAAGAACAAAAACAGAACACCACAAGACTACACACATGCAGGCAGGACAGGACAGAACTCAAGAGAAAGTGCAAAGAAAAAAAAAAAGATTTTTAACTACCACATTAAACGCAGAATTATTATACCATACATTCCACCTTCTACCTCACCTGTACATTTCTTGAGTGTGGACAGCCTGCTAAGGTTTAGCAATAAGTGATGGTGTATTTTTACTACATTGACTGTGAGAGCAGCAGTTCTGGGATGGTGAACAGCTGCTTCAGGTTGCTTGACTTTGACCTGTTACTCAGTGTATATAAGCAGAGACAGTACCTTGTGAGGCGTTTTGAACACAGTTTCCACACTCTCTCTCTCTGCTGATCTGTCAGTCTGTTCCTGAGCCTACTCTTCCCCAAACTCTCCAGCTTTCAGAGAAAGAGAGAAAGAGAGAGAGAGAGAGAGAGAGAGAGTTGGGGGGTGAGACAAAGTGAGGCAGAGACACAGACGGAGTGAGAGAGCAAGAGAGAGAGAGAAAGAGAGATAGTGTGAGACAGAGACAAAGACAGAGTGTGAGGGAGAGAGACAGAGAGAGTTAGTTCATAATTAGGAAAACAAGGAGGTGGGGATGTGGGGAAACATAATTTGATTCCTAGAAGTTCCCAGACAAACAAGCAGTAATTGTGCTGGTGTGGCTCAGTTTGTTTGTGAAAGAACAGATGCATAAGTGTCCCCTCTATAGACAAATATAGTGAGAAAACAATGAGATGCTTGCGCTAGTTGCCACAAGCATGAACGCTCATGTGCACATGCACACACACAAGCACTCACACACGCACACTTGCATGCACACACACACACACACACGTGTGCACACATGCACACATACACACACATGCACAAACTAAAGCCAAAACTTTTCAGCAGTAAATCACTGAATTATTTAGCAGGCAGACTACCAAATGAAAACAACACAGTGACTCCTAAAGAAAAACTGAAAGACAAAGAAAAAAATAAAGAGAATGTATTCCAACCCAGTCACTGTCAGCCAGACATAAACTTCATACATGAAGTTCATCAATCAGCCACAACATTAAAACCACTGACAGGGGAAGTGAATAATGTTGATTATCTCATCAAAATGGCACCTACTAAGGGGTGGGATATATTAGGCAGCAAGTGAACAGTCCATTTTTGAGGTTGATGTGTAGGAAGCAGCACAAATGTGCTTAAGGGGTGTTCACAGTAAGCAGCGGTTAGTACCTACCAAATGCTCTCCAAGGAAGGTGAAACAAACAAAAACAAGTTACACAAAACAAAGCAGGCAACAGGTTTATGGGCAGCCAAGGATCAGTTATGTGTGTATGGAGCGATGGCAAGCCCATCTAGTTCGATCCCACAGAAAAGATATTGTAGCACAAACTGCTGAATAAATTGATAGAAATATGTCAGAATGCAGCTTTATGTGTATGGGGCTGTGTAGCCGCAGACCAGTCAAAGTGCCCATGTTGACCATTCTCAAATACCTACAATGGGCACGTTAACATCAGCAATGTGATGCTCTGAGAAATGTTCTGCTAAGAAATCTTGGCATTTGTGTGGATGCTACTCTACCTAAAAGTCATAGACCAAGTAGACCCCTTCATAGCAACAGTATTTCCTAATGGCAGTGGCCATTTTCAGAAGGAGAAAGCACTCTGCAACAAATTGTACAGAAACGGTTTGAGGAACATTAAAAAGACGTTTACTTGGCCTTTGAATTCCATAGATCTGCAGTACAAACGAGCATCTGTTGGATGTGCTCATCAAGCTAGTCCGACCCATGAAGGCACCACCTCGTAACTTACAGGACTTGCTGTTAGCGTCTTGCTACCAGACACCACAGCACACCTTCAGAGGTCTTGTGGACTCCTTGTCTCCACGAGTCAGAGCTGTTTTAGCGGCATAAGAGGAATCTACACAATATTAGGCAGGTGGTTTTAATATTACGGCTGACAAGTGTACTCTGTAACAGAACGATTTACAATACAAGAGGGACGAGGACACAAGTAGCTGAGGAGGAGATGATGTAACTATGGACTGTGCCTTGTCTTATTGGACAACACAGTGATAACAGGTGGAGACTGGTGATGAGACCATCCACTGCTGACCGGTCTTATCAAGTGATGCAATTCTCAGCTATTTCTGTGCTTTTTTGTTTAAGATCTCAGTGGTATCATCACCAGTCTCCACCTGTTATCACTGTGTTGTTCAATAAGACAAGGCACAGTCCATAGTTACATCATCTCCTCCTCAGCTACTTGTGTCCTCGTCCCTCTTGTATTGTAGAACAGGCAGTCACACTCATCTTGACTACATTGTCATCGGTATTCCAGCACATTGAGTTTACAATGAAATATGTCCATGAGATTAACGTGCAGAAAGGTAGACAGAGATAAGCAGATAGAAGGACAGAGGCAGAGAGAGAAGAACCTCACTGTTTTCTTCCCAAGTACATGTGCTATAATGTACTGGCTGGACAAAATTGGTTCAGAGATGCCGTGCTGCTGGAAGTGCCGAGCCCACAGAGTGACCGCCTGTTCTACAGTCACACCACAGTCTACAGGAAGTCCACCAGCGCCACTTACAGCTCTGCAGGGCATAGTGACCCAAGCCTAGAAAAACAAAGCATGCAACGATATAAATCACTATTTGTCAAGAGCTTTTAATGAGAGTTTCTGCTTATTTATCTCTAAAAACTCTCTACGGTCCAAAGAATCCCTTGCATTTGTACAGACTTTCTATAGTATTTTCATAATAGTTACTGAATAACTATAAGTTACTGTTTAAAAGTCTTAACATTAATAAGAGAATTCACAAGCATTATGTTTTAGGGGCTTATAAAACCTGAGACTACTTAATACTACTGACAAAGAACAAGAAGAAGCCTTATATATGCATATACATACATACATACATACACACACACACACATACAT
>JBBJLS010000109.1:17839566-17858232 GCA_037577275.1 Bryconaethiops microstoma
GAGAGAGAGAGAGAGAGAGAGAGATAGATAGATAGATAGATAGATAGATAGATAGATAGATAGATAGATAGATAGATGTAGAGAGAGAAAAAGAGAGAAAGATATAGAGAAAGAGAGAGATAGACATAGAGATAGATAGATAGATAGATAGATAGATAGATAGATAGATAGATAGATAGATAGATAGATGTAGAGAGAGAGAAAGAGAAAGATATAGAGAAAGAGAGAGAGAGAGATAGAGATAGAGATAGATAGATAGATAGATAGATAGATGTAGAGAGAGAAAAAGAGAGAAAGATATAGAGAAAGAGAGAGAGAGATAGACATAGAGATAGATAGATAGATAGATAGATAGATAGATAGATAGATGTAGAGAGAGAAAAAGAGAGAAAGATATAGAGAGAGAGATAGAGAGAGAGAGAGAGAGAGAGAGAGAGATGGGAACATGGGACAGAAATCAATAGAGATATTTTGGAAAAGGACCGAGAAAGTGAAGAATATACGAGCTTGATTGGGAGAAAGGAGATGAGGAAGAAAGGAAAGAAGATAGGAAGGAAAAGAGAGAGGAGAGAATGGTCTAGAAACAGACAAAACAATAAAGTGGATAAAGAAGGAAGAAAGGAAAAGAAAGTTTCAGAAGGAGCGCACAGGGTGTATGTATGAAGCGCAGAGTTTATTTGACATGCATTTCTCCCCGAGGCGTTCCTGTATTTAATAGCTCGCAGTGTGTTTGTAATTACAGTTGCAGAAACTGGCCGACACTCGTGAGCCAACGTGAGCTCGCACTGGTATGCTGGCCAGAAGCAGAATACTACACAGTATTTTCCAAACCAGCAGTTTACTGCAGAAATGAAAAAACAAACACAAACTCTCTCACACGATCGCATGGTGCTGCTCTCTCTTAGTACTGATTGCTTTGCATATGATGGAGCAGCAGAGGAAATTGGACTTCAGTGCAATGAAAGGCTGAAATTTAAAGACTGATAAGATAAAGACAGGCTTGTTACAACATAACACTAAGTGGTATTTGAAGAAATAGGCTCTGTGCAGTTGCAGTTATGAGGCCTTGATTTAAATGATGTTTCATTCTGCCCTCTCCTGCTTCTAATTTAACATTTATTTCTTCCTTGTAGTTCACTTACTTTCTATCTTTGTGTTTTGTTGTTGTTCTGCTCTTTATTCTTGTGTTAAAATGTGAATTCCACGAATGTTTTAAATGCTGCATGATTAAATCCTTAAGTAGGCAAAATAACACAGGTCAACAGGTCAAAATCATCAGAGATAAGTTTATGTGGGTTTTGAAGTGTTTTTCATGCCGATTTCAAATCTGTGTTTAGTTTTTCCCACACGTACAGTTTCTGTGATGAAGCGAGTTGTATATTGTATGATAGCGGTATAATTAGCATATAATAATCATATACTAAGCGTTTTTGAAGAAACAGTGGTAGCTGGACTGACACTGATCATTATGTCTATGCCAGTGTGCGCCTATCTGACTTCACACTGAAAACAGTTACTTGATTAGTTACTTGATTAGTTTAATACAAACCGCATGCAAGTCTATTGCAAATCCAATAATACTCATAATTCAAAAAGTTGATGTGACTGAACAAAACTGAAAGCAGATCTGAAATCTGCATGAAAAACTGGTTTGGAAAAGTGTGTTGTGGTTTCTGATGATTACAAAAAAAAAATTTTTTTGTTGACCTGTGTAATTCAAGATGCTTTGATGTGAAATGCACCTTTCTAGAGAAACGAACCCCATCAGGATTCAGAGTTTATAGAGCTGGTGATAGGAAGCAGATGCCCAAGCTTTTAATACCTCTAAAGGGCACCTCACAGAGCAATTAGAAATACACTGCATGATTCCCGAGACACTGTTTTGATAGTTATGAAGTTAAACATCTTATTAAAGGCATTCAACATAATGACATGGCAATATTTAATGAGCCATTGTTAAAAGTGTCAGAAGCCTGTATTTAGCTGAAATCCAAAACCACAAAAATGCTCATGTCCCCTATCTTTCTTATGTAATTTGCTGTATTAGTAAGCACCAAGCTCAAAATACAGAAATGATATAGTAGCTTTATATGGACATTTGGAGTCCGTAATTACAGACATTCGGATAGGACACTACTGCCTTCAGTGATGATATGCACTTAAGTCTGGTCTTAGTCTGTCCTTATTGTAGTTTACATGTGCAGCACTGCTGTATAATACACGGTTCTTGTTCTGTTAGCTGTTAGATAATGGTACACATCAACATCCGAATATTTAAGTGTGACCAGTCACTTGCCAGAAGCTTTGATTGTTCTTTTGTTGTAGCTAGAAAAGGGTTTTCAAATGTGACGCTGTGTGCTGTTGATAGGTGTTATTGATATTAGCACCCCCATCAAATATAATGACCACTTTTCTGATATTACACGTGGAGAAGACACACACAGATCCACTGCTGGTTTTGGATAATAAATAAAATGACCATATTTCTGTTCCAGACATTGCAACCCCTGGTCCCAGTTACAACCATTGTAAAGGAATGAGAGTAAGTAAGACCCTGTTTTCACCTGATCACGTCTTGTGTCTCGAGAATCAAAGCAAGTCAGTTAAGTTTAATGTCATTTCAACCATATACACAGTGCACAGTGAAACAAAACAACGTTCGTCCAGGACCATGGTGCAACACGAACAAAAACAAAAGGTTGACAGGACAAAATACATAAAGTGCAAAGAGAATCAGCGTGCAAGAAAACATAAAAGAGGAATACAACAACTGAACAAGACTGTGTCCTAGCAGTGGAGTAGTTAGGTGTGCAAAAATGCAGAACAGTGGTTGAAAGTAGGAGGAAAGAATGTGCAGTATGTGATGAATAGAGGGGTGTTTACCGTGGCAGGTGGGATGTAAGTTGTTAGTTTAAGGCAGAAAGGTTCAGTGTATACATGTGTTATGTTAGGAGAGGAAGAGGTTCAGTTTGTGTGTGTGTATGTGGAGGGGGGGTGGGGGGTGGGGGTTGGAGTAATGGTTTATGTTTAAGATCTGACTAAGTATCGAGATTAGATCTTTGGCTGAGGTCTATGATAATACAGATGTAAACGCACACAAGACACGTTTAGAACAGATATAAATGTGGTCACTCAAACTGCTTCAGAAGGGGGCCCCTCTACAGACATAGAGTTACTCAAATCCCTCCCAACACACACACACACACACACACACACACACACACACCATGTTCTGCTCATGGAAGAGATCATCCTTCAAGACTTAATGCAGCATGAAGTGACCAGGTGTATGGAGTCGTAGTTTTACTTTTACATCGGAGTGTTCTAAATCACTCTGATATGTTTTACACCTCGGTGATTATATAATATATGGATGGAATTCCTCTTAAGAAAGACACATAATTAATTAGATGCATCATTATTCTGCCAGCGAGTTTAAAAGAGCCATGAGAGATGAAGAGGAGAAGAAGACCGCTTTGCTTTTCCTCGATAGAAGCTACCGGGCAAATCTCAAAAGTACACTAGTAATTAAATATTCAATATCCTGCATCGTTGCGAAGTTTAAATAGACACCTGAGCGTGCAGGGAAAACACACAGAAGTTTCTTTTTCAAAGATGAATCACAATTCCTGTGTGACAGACAGACAGCTTTGTGAAGATGCTTCGAGGCGGAGGGAGAGGTGTATTCCCACATTCTGTGTTATGGCTCTCACGGCTCATAACATCTGTGAGTTACCGCTGCACACAGATCGATTCGAGGCACCGAGGGGTGAAGCCAAGAAAAGACTGTTGATTCCAAAAGTGTTGGTTACATAACATGTTTATTTTAGATAGTTTGGATATTTTAGATCACAACAAGATCTAAAAGGAGCAAAAACAAAATGGCTCAATGGTGTGAAGTAATGACTTTGACTCCAACAGGGACGAAGTCTTCAACTCTTAGCATTAGCCTCAACAGCAATAAAAACCACCTTCACTTCCCAAGAAATCGCCTTAACAAAAGCACACGTGACAAAATGAAGCCCATAGGGCCTCACTTTATATTTCTATAAAGCCAGAGTGTGGAGTAATGAGTTCTCCAGGCCTTTTCTCTGTGGAATCATTAACCACCAGAAGAGCCCATGTGAAGGTGAAATGTGTCACATCAGGCATTACACATGCTTTGCACATTCATTACCGATCATTTTAATTCAATGGAAATGCTCAAAGCATGCTGTATATATGAGAGCACATATTCCAGTGATATCAACACAACCAACATCCTCATTGAGTTCGAGCTCATTCAGCTATTCTAAATACCCAGGAAATTTAGACATGGCTTAATAATATTAGCAACACATGAGAATAATGACTAATAATGAATGGTCAAGATTCACCATACTGATTTACATGTCAGTGCAACTGGCTCCATTTCCCAGAACTTTACAGAACTGTTTCTTATCTCTATTGGAAAGATGTATTAGTCATTTAACCTCAATTCATCTCACACTGGCAGAGCACATGGCCTGTGTAGCTCACTGCCAGATGTGAACAGTAAAAGAAACGTATACAATGCTGGAAATATTTAGGCTTTCTGACACACACTGGTCATATGGAGAATGTAAGGGTGATGGTTGGGATCGCAACATGACATTTATGTGTACTAGGTTTAGTCCTGTTTTCATTTTAGTTTCTTCCAATATAGAACAATTCGAGATCTGGATCATCAAAGTCCAATGGGTAAAAGTACCATCTGTTTTTTTTTTTACTACCCCACCACGTCACAAGTTATCAGCCTCCAGTTCCTCACTGTATCCAAATCACATCTAGTCCCAGCATTACTTTGAAAACCCTGGCAGCTTTCCAGATGGTCTCCTCTCTCTGGCTCATATGGTGTCCCCTGTGTCTTAGTCTGGTGGATGGACTCACTCGGTGGAGACTCTCTCCCTTTCTTTTCTTTCCTCTCTTTTCAGACTGAAATACTGAGGGAAACCTCACAATAGGGCTTTGTCCCTCAAAAACACTGAAGTCATAGTTTCCCAGGCTCCTGCCCCCTGAGACGCCTAGCAATGAGTCGGAGAGAGGAGGGGCACAGGACTTGGCAATGTCTAGCCATAAGCAAATGAGAGGATACATTCTTGTGCCTGCAATAGAACTTCCACCGCGTTGATAAAGCTCAAAGCTCAGTCCAGCTCATATTAATTCAAGGCCAGTGCTGGGACTGGGCCACGAGTAATCAGGTGACCTCTACACAAAGCAAGCGAAAAACATCAGGAACATTATGCAAAAACATAATTATATTACCCACTGGATTTTGATGATACATTTCTGACTTCCAAGCACAAGACTGTACCCGTCTTTCACTGCAAATCTAACTCATCATAATAAACACTATAATGAGTCATGCTTTTGACTAGATTCCCTATCTGCCAGTGGAGAGTCTTTGAGAAGGGGCCTTCCAACAGAAGAGAGAAAGACCACTCCCACGGGTATTTCTGAGAAGAAGGAAATTACAGAGATATGCATTCTTCTGGCCGTCATTTTCATTCATGTAGACAGCAGGTCAGTGTTTCAGTGCATCTGCTGAGGAGTCTAACGTCGAGTGGTTCCTCTGCGAGAAATGCTGCTGCACAAATGCGAGCACGGTTGGGGGTGGCGCTAAGGCGGTAGCTCCAGTGGGCAGTGCAGGGGGAATGGATTATGTAATAACAGAGAAAAAGCTAAAAGCTTTGGAAGAATCCTCTGGGTCTTCTAGTGTGAGGCTCATCATAAGAGCACCACTGGAAGGGAATCAACATCTGCAACTGAAGCTCTAGGCAGTGTGTAGAGGAGTAGTACTTCACTTTCATAGCCATCATCTTTGAGAGGAGGCAGCCATACGTGGGAATTTGGAGGGGTGGGGAGGGGAAGCTGAGAGACTTTATAGGAGTGTGTTTTCATCATTAGTGTCAAGCAGCATTTAACTAACCCCATTCAAAGCCTGTGCAATGTGAGGAATACACGATATTGGTTGGCTGGGAAACAACAACGTAATATGATACAAGGCATTAAGATGTCTAAATGTGTATTCAAATGCATTTATGTCTTTTAGATATTTGGAAAGGAGATATTTGATTTATTTTTGAGTTTGAGTTTCTGCCAGGCTGTGGTTTTTACTTACTTCACAGGGTGTATATGCAGTGCTGTTTCTGGCCATCCTGGCGCTCTAGGGGGTGATAAACAAAATTTTTGTCAGCCGGGTGTGGGTAGGTAGATGAACGACTAAATTTCTGTCCGTCCCTCGATTGGTGGGGTGGGGTGTTGCACCCTGTTGGCACCCAATCAGTTCCTCCCCTGCCAGTGGTGCCTGACGCAACCACCAAGGTTATTTATGCCTAGAAACACCCTAGTGTGTACATAATGGCTAGCTCACATTCTTTGTCATAAATGCAGTTAATATTTATTCTCAGCTTGTATTTTTCTGTTTCACCTTCACTCACCTTCGTGGTCCTGTAGTGTCAGTTGACACATGGTCCATTTCACTAAGAGCTTTTTTGTCATGCCGCTGGATCACTGATCGGGTGGCTGGGTGACAGATTTCAGAGCAGCGATGCTCCTCTCCTAGACTATAGCCTTAAACAGCTCACTGACAGGCGCTGTCAGCAAGGACGCCATTTCAGAGTTCACGCCGCCCTTACTTTAAAAACTTTGATTTGACATCCTGTAGATAGGCCTGCCTGGGTGACACCGCACTGGCAGGCCTCGTTTCACCCCCCAAGCAGTAAACTGATGTGTGGGACACAGAAGAGCCAAATGAGAGCATAAAGGTTCGTTCTATAAAACCTAGAGAGATTTCAGACATGCCGTGTAAGATTTCAGCTGATTTTGTCGTAAGAGTGGTACTTTACAATATATGTAATATAGAGCCAATAATAGGCCCATTTATATGGATTTTGTGCTGTGGAGTAATTCACATTCTCCTGGATACAAGCTTAAAGGGAGTTTCTGCTGATTTCATAACATCTTTGCATAATTCTACTGACAAGCGGTAAATACAGTCATTCAGAGTTTGATGTAAAATGCTTCACTCTAGAAAAAATGTGGTGGTGATAGGAACCAGATGACTGAAGTATTTCATCCCTCTTAGAGCTACCTCACTGTAGCATGTCTCTGAGTTCTGAAACATTTCATAGTATTTTTGGGCAGCTGGAGGCCTAGTGGTTAGAGGGTTGGCCCTGTAATCAGAAGGTTGTGGGTTTGAATCCTAAGACTGGTAGTGGCACCACTGAGGTGCCCTGGGGCAAGGTGCCATCCCCACACACTTGACCCCAGGTGCTGTATTTCTGGCGGCCGACTGCTTCACTTGGGTGAATGAATCAAATACAGAGAAGAATTGTGTGCTGTGGTGTGTGTTGACGTATGACAAATGGTCACTTCCACTACTACTACATACAGTTTTGGCCAGCCATTGACAGGAGTACAGTACATGCAGGGTACTGTAAAACAAAAATACTGCCCAAATACTTTGTGTCGACCCTCTCATCATCACTACTATAAAGTAACTCAAATCAGCAAGTTTCTCTTCGATGCATGGCTAAACCGTTCTGAATGGCTTCATTGCTTTTCCTTTTATTTTGCTTTTTTTTCAATTTTCTGCCCAATTTAGTTGACTTAAATTCTTCCAGCCACTAGCTGGGACCCCACAATCATGCAATACCACTAACACCAGCATCTGGAGGGTGAAGGCTGGCACAAGCTTCCTCAGAAGGAAGGCAACCATGCATCTTCTTAAACTGCCTATAGTGCAGCATCATTGGACTGCTCAATACGCTTGAAGAAGAAGGGGAGCGGGAGGGCTAAATGAAGACAATTGTGTTCTCTTAGACTCCCGACCATGGATAGCTAAGGCGCCCCAGGGATTACGTCTTCACAATTTAATCAGGAAAATCAGTGGCATTCTGAGGAGACAGTACAGGTAGAAATGGCCACATTGGTCCCATCAGGCATTTTTTAGAGTTATTTGATAAATTGCATACAACGTCTCGCTTCAACTGTAATAAAAATGTCAGAATTAAAAAAAAAAAAGTTTGCTTCACCGTGCTTAGGCAATTCAAGACCGCTGGTCTCTGACTGTATTTTCCAAAATTTTCCTCCACCACACTAGGCACAGTCATATAGCTCTGAAAAGCTTTTTTCATGTAAAATATTAACAGAACATCTATATATGTCTGGTTCCTTTGAACTGATGACATTTACATAAATACATGTTCCATAATATCTCACCGGGTAGCGCATTTCTATAGTCCAAAACTATTTTTCTCTGCCCGTCTCTCTCTCTCTCTCTCTCTCTCTGTCTGTCTGTCTGTCTGCATTTTTAAGTTAAGGCCCCACTAAAACAATGAGTGCTATTTTGATTTCAGCTCGAAGCTATATAACACTTTTGTAGGCGTGGCCTTATAATTATGATTATATTGCATATTGCTGTGCACGTGTGGAAATATCTCAAACATCTCAGCTGAAACACAGTCCTGCACTCTTCCCATAGTCACACCTCACACATCCCAGGCCGTTATCCGAGGGTGCGATCTCAGTCTGTCACAATGTAAAGAAACAGAAGTGAAAACAAACAGGCTGGTCG
This sequence comes from Bryconaethiops microstoma, assembly GCA_037577275.1. NCBI lineage: Eukaryota > Metazoa > Chordata > Actinopteri > Characiformes > Alestidae > Bryconaethiops > Bryconaethiops microstoma. The sequence goes on from JBBJLS010000109.1 coordinate 17,848,163, forward strand.
GACGCCTATTGGACACACTGCAGAAAATTGATAGCTAATGTGACGAATGAGAGGAGGAGGGTGGTGCAAGGGTGGCGCTGATTGGCTCTGCTAAGGGCGGGATCTCTGGAGTGGGTGTGGTTTGAGGCGAGGCTGTTCGGCACAAATCCATTCTTCGTTTTTTTACTGCTAAGATTTTACAGCGACTGAGGAGGTACATGCAGACCTCGGCTCTGAAATGCGTGCTGAACTCCACAGCCATGTTAATTCTGATACTCTAAACGGCATGGGCGCACACACTCCGAGCGCTACCATCCGCACAGTGCACCCTTTTTGTTTTTATGACTAGAAGAATTCGTTTTTCTTCAGACACTTTGCATGGCAAGGAGGACAAGGAGGAGCCCCCTGTGTGCAGCAGCAGCAGCTGAGTAACGAGGGACTAGCTAGGGCTGAGAAAGAGCAGGTGTTTGTGTGTTGCGTGATTCTCCATCTGCGTTTTTTTGCACTTAGTGGTCTGAAGAAAGCATTAGAGGCAGAAGTGCTCGCTGGGATATTTTAATTTGTTTTTATACAAGTGGTGAAATAAGAAAACGACAAATACAACAACTCCCTGCCTGCTGTGCCCTCAGGAGCGCTCACCGCATCCCTACTGGATTCTTCTACCTTAACCAGTAACCTCAGGAAAAATGTCCTCACAGACGAAATACAAGAAGGACAAGGAGATCATTGGAGAGTATGAGACGCAGGTCAAAGGTATGTGGCTGTCATGATACACATTCATAAATCTGAAGTTTGGAGAGGCTGGATTGGCCCCCACATTATCATGCAACATCACTGTCATCCCTGCTGAGATACAGAACGTGCTCGAGTCATGCACAGTGGGATAGTCCATCGCTTGCAAATATATTGTGGCATTAACAGCATCCCTCCTTTTGCACTGGTTTTGTTTCTGCACTGAGATCAGAGTGGGTACCTCCTTACTCACTTTTCTGCCAATGACGCCCCCATCACTTTTTATTTACTATAGAAGTTCCACCTCATCATTTCAGCTGCACACCAGGGCCTCTGTGCAGCCTAGTGTACTTACCAGCAAACAGGGAGTAACCCAGGAGTAACCCAAGTTTGTAATCGTTGGGGGAAGTGGAGTGAACCTCAGTCTTCTGTAGGGGGGGTGTTGCGTAGGTTGGTGGTCACTCTACCCTGAGCTCTACATTTGTTCAGTTACTTTATATGCATTTATGGTTGTTGCAAAAGTGAACTCAAATGTCAGACCTGAACACTACAGCTTGCTTTGTTGCTGGGTAGAATGGAATGAGTCCCGTGTCACGCTACTCACACAGATGGGTGGAACTTGAAGGAGACCAGCTCTGTTAATTTCTTCCCTTTGTGCAAGGCTGGAGGGAGCTCAGCGAGATCAAATATGTGGCGCCGCCTGTTAGTGCTGTGCAAATCTGGAACATAAATGCACCGGGAACCCACCCTCGTTTTCTCACAAACTCTCCCAGTGCACCAGTCATTTGCAGTTTTGAATGCAAAATGACGGTGGGCTCCGCGTAGAGATCTTTAGACTGTCTTAATTGTGAGGAAAAAACGAGGTGTGCTTTCATAACTGCACGGGTTATCTTCATTTACATGATGCATTCACTAGTGTTACAGCACTCCTATGAAAAAGGCTGCAGACGCTGTGATACCCAGGGCAGTAAGAAGCCATGGGGTGGATCAGTGATCACTGACTTGTGGGTGTTTTCATCAATAAGGTGCAAACAAGGTACACAATGTTCTTTTTTTTTTTTACAGGCTTCTTTTTCAGCTGCAATTTCTGTAAACCCCCTGGACACTTCTTGACAAGGAGGAATTTGGGACATTATCTCAATATAATGTTTGTCAGTGGTCTTTTTTTGCAGCCCAAACCTGCCAGTGTGGCACAAATATAATGTATGTTTTCATGATATTTCATATGCGTTTTAATGTTTGGGTTTGAAATACACAGTGCACCCACAAAACGCTTCTGGTCTGTCAAGACTGTCGAAGCATTTTTTTTTGCATGTTTAACACACAGCAGTCCACTAAATCTGAATAACAGGACTAATTATACTCCCTTTATACTAAAATATTTGGTCAGTATTCTTTAGGTACTGGTTATAGCTACAATATGCTTAGAAAAGCACATGTCATGGTTTGATGCAAGAACAATAGAATATTGTCACGTTGCTCACCACTACCCTAACCTTGTTTTTCCAAGCCAAAGGTACATCTCGCAGCCTTGTGGTAAGAGCATGATAAATGTATACAGTGTGTTTTAGTGAGTGTAGTGTCGTCCTTCAAAATCCCTCTGCTTAATTCTGTGCTAAAATCATTGCAGTGATTACTGATTCAGGCTCTACATTTTATGAATGAACTGTAGTAACACATTCAGGCAGTGCAGACCACGCTAAGGCCCACTGCATAACACATCAGCTTCATCCACGTTGTGAAGATTATCTGATTGGATTCTCGCTTGAGCAGCATGTCATAAAAGGCTCTCTCTTCCCTTTGGAATCACTGAGGCTGCAAGCTTGTCATGGCTAAAACATAGCCTGTCTTTTAGCACTGCTGCCCATCCTACGGTGGTGATAATGGCGCAATGGTGAGTCCAAGTAGTACAACAGTCAGTCCGAAGAAATGATCAAACAAATGGTGCTGTCACCCAAGAGAGTATCGCAAAAACAACTGTATCGCAAAAACTTGCCTGTATTTGCATGTGAAATGTTGTTCTTAATGTTTCCATTCAACATCTATTTTAGTGAAGCAATCTGTAATGGCAGTACGTTAACATAGACAGTAATTATTGTTGTTCGCGGGGGAAATGGCTTAAGCAGCAATGAACTGTGAAAATAAAGAGGTTGCTTTGGCCTGGTGGAGCCCCATGACGCCTGTACTTTGGCTGGGGTTCAGCGAGGTGGCCGAGCCCATTTTGAAGTTTCTAATCCACATAAGCAGTATGACATGGAGCCACAGACATTTAAATTCTCATACCATAGCACTTTAGAGCAAACTGAAAGAAGAAAAAAAAAAACGGATCTAGCAGATGCGTAAGGGTAAGTATCATTATATTTGAATTTAGGGCTTCCTGAATGTGAAAAGGTTGTGATACAGATGTCCAATTTAGTGTCAGTTCCTTAAGATGATTAGTCAAAGAGCCTCATCAGGGCCGTATGCTTCCCTGAGTGTTTCTACTTGTTGCCATTTGTGTTCATCTGATATGGTCTTATATTTACTGGTTGTCACCTTGAACTGAGTGTGTGAAGAACAACGGCATCAACGTTATTAGCACTCTGATGTAATCTTGTTTTTAAATGATACATAAAACTTATAATGTTGATCAAATTTGTATTTTTCTTGTGGTTGGTATATAACTTGACGTATTTCTCTTGAGCTTCACAAAGATGGCTCAGGCTCTGTGACACAGTTCTGGAGTAACTGCATTGATTATGTGTCATTTAGAAAACTATTTGGCTCGCTGCTGGAAGCTGGAGCTGTTTTCAGTATCCCAGAATACCAAGGCTGGTCAGACTAGGCTAGTTACAATCACTGGCGCAATGAAAGACTGCACTGATAATCATCATAACACTTCACACTCCTAATGCACAAGTAGGCAGCTTAGTAGAGCGCTTGAAAAAGCCGAGCCCTTTAAAATGTTGTGAATAATGTAAGCCATAGGAATGAATTATAGAAGGATGAATGAAACCTAGGCCTCAGTGAAGAGTCACCCAAAGAATAGGGAGCATCATAAGAGCAACTGTGGCAGTAAAAATGCACAGGGAGTGCCAACGTGAATCTGTGAGGGTCTGCCTCTGTACCACACTCTGACATGAAGAAAGCAAAAAAAGAATACAATTTAGGAGACGGTAATGCGAGAGAATCAACTGTTCGATTTTGTTTTGTTGATAAAAATATAAATACAGAGTGTTCTTAAGCCCAATTCCACGAGCTCACGTTTGGGCTGTTTATTTTTCAAGGACAAATCTTTTAATAAATTACAATGCATAGACTATACTAACCACAAAACATGCAGAGCAGAATAACACCAATTCGGTCAAACACAAAGATATAAAATATTGCAGTGGTTAACTGGACCTTGTGATGATAGTTCTACTGAAAGGCCAAGTTTAAGTCTATGCTGACTCCTTGTCTGAGTAACTATTGTTATTCATGTCTTCAGAGCTCAGTGCGTGATGACCTCTAACGGTCTGGATGATGATTATGACTTCGGATGCAGCAGCAGCTCTGCTAACGCCATTTATCCTCAGCCTGTCGAGCGACTCGGATGCCTTGTTGTGCATATGAACATTAATTATGCAGTTTACATCTGTGCTTGCCATTGGTGCCTGTCTCCTGTTTAATTAAGCAATGTTCTTTGTGAGACGGGGAGGAATAAAGGAGTGCTGGGTTAATAGAAATTCAATGCTAATTCAGTCCCAGCTGTTTTACACACACACAGAGGTTTGCTTATCACCTCCACAGGGGAATTTGTTCCTATAATATGTTGGTTTTAAGCAGTAGTTGTTTAATCAGCCTGATCTGTTCTGCGTCATTCCTAGCTGATAATGAAATGTCCCTTTTAACAGTTCATGTCATAGCTAGAATTGTGGCTGTTTTGCAGAGTTTGCACATTCAGGAGACGGCGGTAGATTAGATTGTATCGCATGCATGTAAATGATGAGGTGTTTGCAGGTCTGCTATTCACACATAGATTGGACGATGCAGTGAAAGGTGATAAGGACCTTAATTGGTGTACAACATTATTGAATCAACGTGAAGACATTCTTTTAGACATTCTAAATTCATTTTTAGAGAGTCTATCCATCCATCCATCCATCCATCCATCCATCCATCCATCCATCCATCCATCCATTATCTACCCCTTTGTCCTGCACTCGGGGTCGAGGGGGGGTGGTGGTGGTAGTGCTGGAGCCTATCCCAGCTGCAGTGGGCGAAGGCGAGGTACATCCTGGACAGTCGCCTTTTAGAGAGTCTAGCCACAAATAATTAAACTGTGCTGGTCTGTGTTTGAAATTCTGACAGATGAAATGTCGTCTCACTGTGTTTGTCTGGTGGATGACTATCTGTCAGAGCATCATTAGCTTAAAACACACCCACTCAGTGTCTAATCTGATGGACGTGCTGCTTCTTATGCTTTTGAAAGTGGAGCTTCTTCGAGGGTGTCTGCAGATCCTTTAAAAGTCTTACTTTGCCCGAAATATCACATTAACGCTTAGTTAACATCAGGTCACACTGACTAATACAGGGTCGGTTGAACAAACATTATCTGCTCTTAACCTACCATACACAGATTTTCTGATATGAGTGCTTTTATACTGTCGCTGCACATTTGGGTTTGAATTACATTTGAAGTGGCATTAAAGAAGTCTCAAACAGTACTACATTTAAGTGGCAGGGACAGGAGGTAATGTTACAAGCAAACGTTTGTCTGCTCAATCACTTTTCATTGTCAGCCATAAACTCTTTTCCTTTAAGCATGTAGGTGTTCTCAGCTGCGCATCAGCATGATGTACTTTTTAACTGGTGGTAGCATAGCTGCTGTAGCCACTATGTAAATAGTGCTAACCTGCACACTGCAACCCAGGGAGGGGAGTTGCTCAGTGCTGATCAATGTATGGCAAGTCAATGTATGGGAAACATTACAATATTTTATTTATTCTTGCACGGTGATTTTAACTGCATCCAGACAATCGTGGTAGTGTGTAATCAACCCCCTTAAACCTGGCAACAGCCACATATCAGAGATTTCTGGGATGTCCACAAAGATTTTACAGAGATCCTGTGAATCCTAAACTTCAAATGACTTTCTCAATTTTTCACAAGATGTGCAGTGTAATAGGACACCTTGTAGTGCCTGCCTTGTCATGCTCAAGAGAGCCAGTTCCTAGTCATTACCCTTGTTGAACTGGTTACTGGTGGCAGTTGGGACTTCTGATGTAAGCAAAACCACCATTTACAGATGTGTATATGGAGTGTATCAGGCCATGTCATGTGACTTCAATGCGCAAAATGTGTTTCTGTTTCAATTTTGCAAAAAGTTGCTTGGTCAAAAACCACCTCATACAAGTGTAAGAACTTTTGAGCAATATGAGAGTTTTTTGAATGTCATGAGTTTCCATTACTGCTCTTTTAGTTCTCAGTTTCAGATAAGGTTCATTCACTAGTGTTCCTCATAGATTCCTAGATTGTTGTCAGCACATCACACTAGCCACGAGCTGGTTTTCTAACAGGTTTAACTTGATGTCCACCAAAGAAAAAAGTGTTGATCCCTTTAATTATCTCATGCGTTACTCACTTTGCACAGAAATGTCGGTAGATTAGGCATCCTTGTTTTTCAGCATTCCTAGATTTAAAATTTTTTCTCTTTTGTTCACCTTGTAAATAAGAATTCACACACTTAAGCCTTTGCTGAACACATGGTAAGGGTGCATTAAGTGCAAGTTTGATAATTGTCCAGCTTTGGATGCACTTTTGCAAAATGTGTGTTTCGAATTACATCCCAAAAGGGATTTGGCTGTAGTTGTTGTGCCGAATGTGAAAACCCTACAAAAAGAATGCCATCGCACGCAATGCTCCATGTCTCATTGGACTTGTAAAGGTCAGTGGTAAACTGGGGCAAAGTTGAAATTTATTTAACTTTGAGCGCAGCAGCCAAGTGAAACATCTAAACTACAGCATCACCAGCGCAAAACAGGTTGTTTGCTCACCACCTGAATGCCTCATACTTGTTATTTCTAATAAGAGTAAAAATAAGGATGTGAGCTGGAAATATCTGTGGCTTCATTTACATAATAACGTGTCTCAAATATGAATGTTGCTTGTACACACACGAAAAAGAAAAAGATACAAAAGAAAAGTGTGATCCTGTTTGTAATCTGAGTGTCTTCAAATCTAACAGTCCTGACCCCTAGGTAGAGCACACACTTTAAATGCAGCCAGTGTCCCTACATTCATCTCCAAATACCACATGAACTACTACTTTTTTATTTTATTTGAATGAATTTGCCTGTTTATTCAAAAGCATGCTTGAAGTCAAAAACTGAAAAAGCTGTTTGTTTTTAACTCCTTGTGTCAGTATTAACCTTGATGTCCTTCAGTTGTGGCTACCAAACACAGTGTTCACAGTGTTCTTTCTCTGTAAGACCAGGTGCCATGTTATTTGTTTCTTAAAGGAATGTCTACAGGTCAGTATCTCCACACTTGCCTAATTTAAATATGTAATGATTGCACGGAAAAATGAGATCAGATTCAAATCTGGATGCCAATGTTTGAAGGGGGCAATTGTACATGCGGCATACTTCAATAGAATGGTGATCAGGTGATGGTAATGGTGTTAAAGCGTAAAGTGTTTTAAAGGTTAGTTAGTTTCTTTTTTGATGTGGCTTGCAAGGCAGACTACCTACTCTACTAAGCTGGCCGGCAAACCCTGTCTGACCATACATCTCAGTGCAGGAATGTGAATGACGGCTTTATGTGGCACCGTGCAACCGGCCAGCAGTGATTCATGATGGACCTCACCCCCCCTCCATACAGTATAAGGATGCTGAGTTTTGCTACATGAAAGTTGGACTACATGATTCATTGATGGCCCTCAACCTCTGCCATTTAATGCACATGCAAAGTAGACAGTGATCAGCACAGTTCAAGCAACCTGCCACAGCTACTGCTGCTCAACCTTTCCTCTAACTCCCACTGTGCAAAAGATGACCTTAAAAGTGCACAGAGGCTCTAGACCTTTGGGCACATTACTCTATGAGGTTTTAGATGAGTATTAAGCTGCACTGAAGAAGGACAGAATCCTGATCAGCTGGTTTGAGGACCCAGCAGACAAGTGCCAGACCCCCCTGAAGGACCAGGGGCCTGCGTGCCTCACCTCTGTCCAGAGCTGTTCAGCTGCTACACAGCTTTATTTGCATTTAAATAGAGAGGCTCCAAATGGAGAAGGAGCAGGGCATTTAGAATTGTGCCGATTTTAGTCTTTCCTCTCACGCAGAACAGCAAGGGACAGGCAGGCTTGGAGAGAGCTGCTTCCTGCTTGTCTGCTCTCTCCTTTTCAGTCTTGTCATATTCAGAGGCAGTGAAAGGGGTGCATTATGTAATGGGTCAGGCTTTGGCCATGAGGACCGCCTGCTCTCTACTGCTAAATGTTAAAGCAAGGACAGAGTCCCAGGCTGCTTCTTTTGCCAGCTTTCAATAGTACCAGTTTGTTTGTGGTAATGGTTTTAAATAAGGTCTTTCAGTATTCTTGGACAACAAGCATCAGACAGTAGTTGGATCGTACAGGATGCTCTGTCATCCATACTCGTATTGTCATGCGACAATATTGACTTTTGATTCAGTGATATTGATAGTTAACAGCAAAGTAGTCATTTGCTGAAAGCCTTAGATTATTTTCTAATAGACTTGCTTCAGATTGTTTTGAACAGACTGGAGCTGCCATGATTGATTATGTGAGTAATCGAGTGATCTGGCCATTATTTAAATGCCTAAGTTTTTTGTTTTGTAACTAGAGAAAGTGCTTTTTTGTTTATTTGGTGTTCCCTTCCCACATATGGTTAATACTGCTTGGATCAGCTCCAGGTAAACATGAACGTTTGAGTTAACAGACTTTCTAGGGGCGTATTCTTTATGTCGTATGCTGTAAAGTGATTTTAAGTGCTAATAGCTGCCTTATCGTGGAGAATCTTTAAACAGATAGCACCCCTTTAACACAGCTTTATAATGACCTGTGGATACTCTATTCTGTACATGGCAGACTTCGCTTGGCTATGCTTGTCGTGATCACAAAATTTTAACTGGCAATTAATCGCCATATGAATAATAACTAGTGTACAAGCTTGAAGTAGTCATACTGGCTACTTAGCTAAATTACTTCCTGCCAGTCTTTACTCTGTAGCTAACATTATTATAATGAATTATATTATAATGAAACGATAGTTTGTGTGTGTGTATGTCTGTGTGTGTGTCTGTGTGTGTGTGTGAACAACACAACATCAACAACATGGATTCCAACAACAGTACCATTTGCTATTTTAGCTAAACTAGCTGCTCTTCACACGGGTCCTTGAAATGTTGGTGGAAATGTACAGTGGACATGCACAGTAGCCCTTTTTTCTGTTTGGACTACTTTTTCTGTTTACACCTGTTTCTGCTGCATCAAACACATTACACATTACAAGAACTGACCATATATGTAAAATATATATTCCACACCTTATTTTTAAATTAAAATGAAAGTGTTTAATTATATTAAGCAATTGGCAGCCATATTTCAAATACTTTCAGATGTGAGTAAAATTTAAGCTTCCTTTCTTGAAATCAGTTTTCTGTCTGGTTAATATTTATAATACTATGTAAATTTCCCTTTGGGGTAATTTAATGAGAAGAAGAACAGGACAAACAGGCATTTTTTTTCCACACAGAGTACCAGAATTCAGAAAGTATGGTTTTCATTAACTTGCTTAAGCCACAGAATTAATAATCTTTTAAGTAATAATGTTACTATGGTATTTGGAATATAAATTAAGTCGTATGCAAATACCTTCCAGTATTGCCTAATGTTGCAGTGTATCCGAACAGATCTGCTAATCTTAGCTTACTTTGGGATTTTAAAGTAACCCAGCTAATCATATTTATGGTTAGGCTAAGAATGAAGGCTTATTTCGCACTGATAAATCCTGTTGTCCTAACACAGAGTCCTTTGCACGATGTTTTTGTCCCTGATCTTAATCCCTTGTAAACTACACATGTCTCAACTCTGGCCATATGGTGTAGATCACATGGCGAGGTTGCCTTTTTCAGTGCTTGACTTTTATTAGATTTGTCTGTTATTTATCCTCCATTGTTCTCAGTGTTTCTCCGCAGCAGTGCTGGGGAGTGGGGGAGAGCATGTTTTTTGTGCTCTTGGCAGGGTGCCCTGGTGCTGGATGGCCTTTTATAATCTGAACTATGGTTGCATCTCATAGTGCCCTCTATACACACGTGGACAAAATTGTTGGTACCCTTCAGTCAATGAAAGAAAAACTCACAATGGTCACAGAAATAACTTT
>JBBJLS010000109.1:17883415-17951496 GCA_037577275.1 Bryconaethiops microstoma
CCCCCTCCACCCCCCCCCCCCCCCCCCCCCCGCCTCGGAACCACGGAGGCACAGAGAGAATTTTTAATTTTGGTGCGTACCAATTGATTCGTGTAGGTACTCATTAGAGTACTATAACAAAAAAAAAATATTTCAACCTTTGAATATAATCTCTATAGGGAAGCACTATTCCAAGCATCAGATAGAGGGGTATAAAGGCCGCCAGCATTGATCTCTGGAGCAGTGGAACTGCATTTACTGCAATGCTGGAGCTCTCTCCAATATCTATGGAATTAGCTGAAGTGACATTTATTACTCAGTACTAATCATCCAACATCAGTATCCTGACTCACTAATGCCCTTGTGGTCTAATGCAATCAAATCCTCACAGCATTGTTCTAACGTCTAGTGTAAAATCCTCCCAGAACAGTAGAGGCTGTTACTGCAGCAAACTGAGTGAAATCTCCCTGGTAATATCACTGATTTAATGGGAAGTGTAGGAAGAGGAGATGTCTGCAGACTTTTGGACAGATAGTGTAAGTGACTCTACCGTTACATATCATTAGAAGAGGCTATTATTGGTAGTATCTTGTATAGATTGTATCCTCAAGACCCAGAATAAACCAAATTTGAGATTCTGCTTGGCAGAAATTTGTGATTCTGCCAGTGCAGGATTAAGCAGAGTAGGTCTGAAAAACTCCTTCAGACAGTCTAATCCTTGGAGCATCATGTTCTTGTTGTGACGAGTAAAAGAGATGAGGATTTAGTTCAGCAGTGTGTAGCTGCCTGCAGCACTGGGCTGGTATATGGCAGTAACTTATTCCCTCACTGCATTCTGAACTGAAGCCACTGCAGCACAGCTCTGCCTGCAGCCTGCATGAGGGACGGGCGTGGTTTCTCAAATAGTTGTTTATTTAAAGGGGTATTCTAATAAGGCATATGTGTACATTGGAATTATAAAATGAAATGAGTAGTTTATCATCTTGTAATATTAAGTTTAACAGAGCATGTCCAAGTTATATATGAACATACATCAAACAAACGATGACACCTCTCTACAGTGTCTCTCATACATCTAAACACACAAAGAGAAATCACACAGCCGAATAATCAGATTTGGATCACCTTTAAATGGGGCTGATTCATAATTTTTATCGATATGATTTTATGGAAGAAGAATTCTAAGAATTACAATTTTAGCTGTAGGCTACAGCATAAACAGTGAATTTTAAGGGCAGGAATTTACCGAATTTAACCAAAGGGCTTGTGGACAGCTTTAGATGAGTTAGATCAATAAGGAGCAACAAAACACCCACTTGCCATGCACATGACAACAAGAAAAAGAACAGAGTGGGTGTCTGACACGCTAATGTTCAAGCCTTCAAGCTGAAAAGTTTATTAAAAAAAAAAACAGGTCTGGACCCTACTTTATGGAAAACGATCACAGTTTAAATCACAGTTACCGTATTAATCAGAAACAAATCACAATTTGATATTTTCCCCGTTGAGCCATACCATCCTGTATTATACATTCTACTTTTGCGAGTGACATGAAATGTCTTACTTTTTCGTTTCAACAAATATGTTAACAGGTTAGAATATTCATGCAGGGTGTGTGAGCAGCAAAGCAGTCCTTCGCATGCATCCCCCAGAAGCAGTACTGTAGAGTACAGGTTTTAAGGCTTTATTTCTGCCAAATACAGCAAAGTAATCTATTGATAGAACAGAATAAATGAAAAAACTGAGCAAAAACACTAGGTAAACCTTCTATGCAACATACACATTTACTGTTGAACCTACAGGCTTTAAAAGAGTGGAAGTGGAGAAACAGCTGAGAGTAAAGAAATTCAGCACACTCTTTTATGAATGATCTTTTAATGAAGGAAGTGATTTGAGATTATTTTTCCCCTTTAGGGGAAAAAGAAAGTCTGTAGTACTTCCTTCCCAGCATCCAGAACTTTCATTGTAAGCCTGTTATACTGCTCTGCAGTGCATAGTCATTGCTTGGGCCTAAATGTGGTATGTTAACTCACATAAACTTAAACACCATGCCACATTACTAGTACTGGCTGAAGTACTGGTCTGTGTTAACTCACACTGGCCTAAATGCACAAAGATAAATCACTAAATTTGTTGTTATCATGCTATCTGCTTTAGTTAAACCTTCCATGTTTTTGGATTTTGTGCATACCAGTATGCAATATTTTCTCTTTTTCTTTATCTTCTGTTTCTGTAAAAATGCAGCTTTTCAGATAGCAGAAACGATTACAATGCCTGTTCTTAGCCTGAACCCGAACCACTGCAGCACGGCTTAGCTCTGCTCTCACAAGCACCTGCCTCTACCCACCTCCAACCTTCATTCACTCTCTGCCAGGGCCTCTGAGCTTGTGCCAGAAGTAGTGTGTGTGTGTGTGTGTGTGTGTGTGTAGGAGGGTGAATCATTCAAACTCTCTCCCATGTAGCATTTGTGTGTGTGTGTGTGTGTGTGTGTGTGTGTGTGTGTGTGTGTGTGTGTAACTTGCAAAAGCAATACTGTCTGATGTTGCAGTAGCTGCAGCAGAGTAGCACTGGAGTGAATGCACAATACAACATATGGCCCTGTCCAAAAAAACACACCTCATTAACTTTTATTGTAAGTTAATGTTAATAGATTTGATGCAAAGTTATTTTGGAGCATTTCTATTGGTCCTGGGTGCAGCTGTGTTTGACCGTGCATTTTTTTATTTTGACAAGGACAATATATAGACATTTGTGACAATAAATTAAAAACAATGGGCCATTTATTTATGCAAGCACTGGTGCCTCCAAAATGGGCTTTGGTGTGACTGCAATATGTCCACAGTTCAGTGTAATAAGACAGCAGCTCACTATGCAGACTTACCCAAGCTCGCTCATGAGGAGAATGAAACAAGCTTGTAGAAAAACAGAATACAAAATGTTTGTTGAGCAGAAATAACGCCGTTAATTAATGAGCTGCTTTCCCACCTATAACACTATACAGAGTTGTGTTTTTTACCTCAGGCTTTGTTAATGGTAACAAGGACAGCGCAAATATTGTGGCCGGTACAGAACATTTTACACTGCATTTTCTCACCAAATTACTCCTGATGCATTTATTACTACGAGTTTAAACAGCGTTATCCTGATTGAAAACCTTCTTTCAACACTTCTACACATTTCAGTGTTCAAGGCTCATGCCTCCATCTAGCTATTGTGCCTTTTGCCATTGTTGAAGAAAATCTCAACAAGGCTACATTACAAGCCTCTTTGTGCAATTCAGATTTTTTTTTTTCTCAAGTTTGATGTTTATGCCTGATATGTATTTATGTGTAAATGATCATTATCTTTGTAGATTGAAGAGGAATTGGTTCCTGAAAATATCTGAAGATGTATTGAGTGATAGGTGGGTGGTGCACGAGTTTTCAAAATACGTATAGAACGGGTTGGGTGGTCAGGTGGTATGGCGGCAGTGTGGTTAATGTTTTAGCTCAAATAACACCAAACGACCAAGCATTTTATATTTTCAGGTGCAGGTTCTGTGCATCCTTTACTTATGGATTGTTTGCTTATGGAGAGGTCTTGAACACAGGAATGTGTTAAAGAAGCATCAGGAATTTGTCTTTTGCACATATCACAGCAGGTATGCAGGAAAATTAAGATGGTTCGTTCTGTCCTTGGTGCATGTCTTCGGTGTGTTCTGGGGATTCACCATAGTGCAGAACAAAGGGCTTGGGTTCGATTCCCATCCAGGTGGCCAAGAGTCCTTTTTGTGAACAAATAGAAGGGTGGTGCATGAGTTTTCAAAATGATATTTTTGTGAACCGAAAGGACCCTCATGTCAGGTGAACTGGAGATGCTAAACTGCCCCTGTGTGTAAGTGTGCATGAGTCTGTTTGTCTGTGTGTCTGCCCTGTGATGAACTGGCAGCCTTTCCATGGTGTTTCATCGTTTTTCATGCTATGAGTGCCAGGATAGGATCAGGCACCCCTGCGACCCACGTTAAGCATAAGAGCTTTAGATAATGGATGGTTGTTTTGGTCTGTTTGCATTCACACATTAAACGGATTGAACCAGAGTTTATTTGGAAGCAAACTGCCTTTGTGTTTGGTGCGCACCAAGGTTTGAATAGCAGCGAACTGCAGCACACCGAACCAAACCATCTGTCTAAACACACCGTTAACTGATTAAAAAAAAAATATCCACAAATATTTACATAAATGTTTCCTTAAAAGTGTTTAACTTTCTATTTGACTTATGGTGAGCGGATGCTAAGTTATTGAAAACTGGTACAGAAAATATTTTATTAAGAACAATTTTGGAAAACTAGATGTCCCCAAGCTTTGACAGTCGTGTGTGTGTTTGTGTGTGGGTCTGAATGTATTTGTGTATATGGGGAAGGAAATCGGTTGTAAGATGTGCAAATCACAGCCAGAGCTTATTGAACTCTGCTTAAAAGGCTGGAAATGCATTTGAAGCATAAAGCTGGGCCGCGTGTGCCCTTGCCCCCTCCCCCCGATCTCACTTTGATTCGCGTTTTTGATTTTCTTCCTTCTTCTCTTTTAGGAGATAAGCTTGAGCAAGCCACTAGATGAAAACCCTTTTGGCAAAGCTCTGTTGCGCTTAATGGGTAAAAAAAAAACACAAAAAAAAACAACAGCACCACTGAAATGAAGGGAATTATGCGATTATGATTGTGTTTGATGCTTGGTGCGGCTGAATAAAAGTCTGGCTGCTTCTGCTTTTCAATGCGGTCTGAGAGAGGCTTGTTGCCATTCATCCATATAGGATAGGATTAGAGGTCTTTACATCTGTGAGCATCTCCTCAAAGATACACACTCACACACTAGCAGAATCATTTGTAAAAAGAAGAAAAGGAAAGAGAAATACCACATGAGCAGACAGAAGGACAGAAAGTAGACCTTCTCACTCACTAGCTCAAAAAACAGACAGTGATTCTTTCAGAGAGTTGGGCAAAATCCTGACATTACAAATTGCAACTATTTTTATTATGTTATTTGAATTCATTTTTTTCTTGTAACAGTATGTTTTGAGCCATATTTTACATTTCATACTTGCCCTTGCATTTGAGTATAACCTAATGAAATCTTAAAACTTGAGCATTTATGACTATTGACTTAAAGTAACAAACTAATTGCTTGTATTTCAGTTATCAACATATTTCACCTGAATTATTTTAATCACTGAAATTCTTATTTCGAGTAACCACGTGAATTAGCACCATGGTAGCAATGCTCTCAGTTACATAGGCATTTTCAGTACTCTTGGAACTGGAAATTTCTGTACACTACCATGCATTCTGAAAACTAAAGCATTTACCACTAAGCTTACGGCAGTTCAGCCCTGCCCATTCTTGTTGAAGGTATAAGGACTATTTCATCCCAGAGGGCACAAAATGGGGAAGCCAGTCAGGACAGAGCTCTTTCATATATATCAGTATTACACGAAGGCAGAGTAATGAAAATGCCTGTTTAATTAAGTGATAACAAGACCTTGGAAAATGGTTGTAAAAAAAAAAAAGTATGCCTTTTTGTACATGAAAACACATTTTCTAAGAGGACCTCAGGTAAAACAATAAAATAGATGATATCGGCCCTTGAAAATAGCTTTTTTAGCAGAACATTTAAACAGATATCACCTATTGTAGTGGTCAGTTGAGCAATGCTGTTGTAAAACTGTCAGTGAATGATACGTGTGAGGAAGCTTTTGTGTGTGTGTGTGTGTGTGTGTGTGTGTGTATGTGTGAGACAGACAGATGCTGGAATATTGCTCTGTTTGTTTCAGCAGCAAAGCATTTCCCTAAGGAGCTTCTTGCCTGCTCTCAGCTCCACACTAATGATACCCGTCTTGATACACACACACACACACACACACACACACACACACACACACACACACACACACACACACACAGTCATTATCCAGGCTTTTTAAGAGCTGGTGGCTCATCCCCATGGCTGCTGATTTGTCCAGCACACTGGAGAAAGTCAGTGGTCATTTGTCTGGTCTCGCAGGACGCAGTGTGAGGGTATGTTATATGTGTCTGCGCAGCCTCCCTGAGTGCAACTGGAGAAGTGGTTATACTACTCTAAATACTACATGGTAAAGTGTTTAAAATATAAACAACAACAAACTGCTTTGAAGCTCCTTTGAAGCTAAAAAACAGAGATGCCTGAGTAATTACGTGTGGGAGCACTCTAAATCATTGGACGACAAGAAAAGTGCTCAGTGCAAAATTTACGATAGGGGGTTGGTGTGAAGGCATGACTAGTTTAATGCAACATCTCAGGCTTAAAAGTGAAATGATAATTATCTAAATACTTCTTCTCTGCTGAAATCTGTAACTCGGATCCTCAACCCTGTTAGTGCATGAGACTTCTGCTGCTGCTCCCTCCACAGGTTCATACGGGCCAGTGTTTCCAAAAACTGCTCAGTCCTCCACAGGCCTGCTGGTCACCTTCACTGCTGCTTTCTATGATTAAACAACGGTTTGAAACAAATCTGATATGCAGTATATGAATAAATGTTTGTTTTGCCTATTAAGGACCAGTAGCTTTCTCAGGAAAAGCGTGAGAAAGATGGTCAACTGGGTAAAAGTAATCCACAGTGTGTTTGCATGTTCATGAATATAAAAGATGGATATCTCTAGTTTTGTATGTGCTTTTGTTTGACAGTTCGGTAAAGTTACCTCAGTGATTCTTTTTTAGGAGTGTTAAAATAGGCGACCTGCTGCCCTTGATTGCCTTCCAAACCGGGACACTAGCACAGCTAAAAAAGGATAATTGGTGTCCTTTGTCTCTACTATGATTAGATCTGAGTCTCTCTTTGAGAATTTGAAACTGGGACATGGAACACTAAAGCCTGTCCGGTCTAGCGGTCTAACCAGGCTCCGCTGCTTTAATGTTGTGTGACAGGATACCATGAGTATCATGCATGACACTGTCTCTGCTTATTCAGAAAATGGAAGTTTTGCACATGGGCCAGGGTGTGTCTGATAATTTAGATTTTTTTTGTTGTTGTTTTGCTGAGCTGACTCTTCAGGTTTGAAGGTAAATTCTGCTTCATGGGTGTAGGTAGTTTTCAGAGCTGAAAGCTCCACCATAGACGTGGCAGATAAAGAGACGAGGCAATTGTTAAATTGCAGAGGGCTCTCACTACTGTCATAAACTATAGAGTAAGCGCAGCTCAACATGTTGTTAGCTAGAGGCTGCTGTCACACCAGAACAGCTGACCGTATTTTAATAAGCAGAAAAAGGGCTTTTCACAGGCAGATAAATATTTTGTACGGGATTACATGAGAAAGACATGTGTGGTCAGCGTTTCTGTGGAGTGCACTAATCTGAAATGTTAAAATCCCTCCATGGACATGAGTGGACTGTGTGGATGTGTGTGCAGTAAATGAATATGAAGGTTCATTGGGTAATGAACAAAAAGCTGTGATGGTTAAGATCACAATACTCTGATGTTTCTGAAACAACAAAGGTGCCTGTTGGTCTCTTTTGTCATGGAAATGTAGACCTCAGTCATCTAACAAGATACAGAGGAATGAAATAAACTGCATTAACTATAATCTGAGAATTGCAGTCAAGTTCGACTTTAAAATTCAGGTTCTCCTGTTTTTATTTGGAACTTTTTGTCTTAAAAATACATTCTAGTGTATTGGAGTAGGTTCCAGATACATGATTAAATTCTGGACCATTTTATGAAAGAAGAAATGTAAATTATTCAGTAACTAGTCTTTTGATATGCATGCCCCGCTTTTTTGAGTGCTGCGTTAAAGTCATACTTCTGACATGTTCTGAAAACGTTTGGGGGGAAAAAAATGAAAAATGAAAAGCAGAACAAGGCAAAGAATGATACCGCTCCAAAAATTCTGGATATAGAAAAGGCATTTTCGCTCTACAATGTCAAAAAGAATTAGCCTGGGGCTCAGTGAGAATGACCCAGTTCCAAATCAGAGCCCCTTGAACCATACACTCGCAGTGGAGACAATGACGAGCTGGAGAAATCTCGTCACATGCCTTTATCATTTCTGAAACAGTGAAGTCTTGGTTGTAAGTGATATAGCAGTGTTTTGGGGATCCTGAGTTGCTCAACTGTCTAGGTGTTGGTTCTGTCATCAGGAGAGATGCTGCTGTGACCATCTGAGCCTGGGAGTCCAAGAGAGCACAGCTGGCATTGTGCTCTAGGAGTGGGTAGGAAGGTTCTCCCATCACTCAGTGTAATTACAACCAGCACGGATGCCACAGAATAAGAACAGAATCTGCATTCTCCTTCAAACATGCTTCTTTGTCCAATGAAACCTCATTAGCAGCAGTTCAAAAAGATGCACTGACCTCATGTAAATCTGAGGAACATTAGTACAAGCTAGTACATGCTAGCCTTCACTCTTCCAGTGTTGGTGGCATCACGTGATGGAATTAAAGATGACTGAGGGTGGAAACTCTAGGAAAAAAAGATGTTCTATAAGTGCAGTGTGCAAGTGTGAACAACCCTTAACATTTGGAAAACCTCTTGTGTAGCCCAAATGTTTAATACCAAGTGAAGTTTTTTCTAGAACTGTATTTTCATACCAAAGACTATTTAGAAACCTTCATATTAAAGAGAGTAACTTCTCCCATGCCATTGCCATTTACATGTGCTTTGTAAGTGCCTCCACTTTTTGTAATGCTACCTTGCATCTTGTCATCATATTTTGTAGGGGATATTCTCATGAACATGAGAAATACTGAGAGCCTACTTGAAATAAATAAAATCACTAAAACTTAATGTTTATGTATTTTTGGGCATACAAACATGATGTCTAGTGGAATATTTAAAAGTAATCCTGAATGATTTGTGTAATAGATTTTAAGTAACATTTTCCGTTTTAAGTTACGAAATTCCTATTTCCTCAAAATTCCTATTTCCTTATGATTTGAAGATAAATCATATCAAATAAAGAGAAATCAAAAGATATTTTTCCCTGATTTTTCTTTTTGTAATTTATAAGCTTTTTAAAAATTAAAACCACTGTTATTGAATCTTTTTTTATATATATTTTAAACTTTGTTTTATTTTTTTCTTTATTCTTGCCACATAGGACTTTTTTTTGTGGTTCAGTTTAAAATGCTCTTGAAAAATAAAACAAGGGTAAGGGATTCAACAGTTAATAACAAACACAAAATGGTATATTTTTCATTTTAATTTAACATATTGTTGTACCATATTGAACTCCAGTTAATGTACTATTTATCTCTGATTATGATACTTGTTTATGTTTATTGACAGAGCTTGAGGTGGTTTTGTGAGAATAATCAGTAGATGGAGAGAAATCTCGCTCCTCAAATTGTTTCTGCTGTGATGTGCAGGGCTGGGTTCTACCAGGGAGTGGTTATAACACTTAACACAAATGTGATTAATATAGATACGTAGGTACATTACAGAGCAAACCATTAAAAATAACACAATTACTTGGTGGGGTTTTTGACACACCCTGTAACTATTAAATTCTCATTTAGAAAATCGTAGATCGTGCAGTGCACCGTAAATGTGGTCCTCCAAACGTTAATACTGATAACCAGATTACTGGTTTTGCCAAAAAGGCCCAACAGACTAAGAGATTAATAACAGGACGGGTAGCATGCGCTACTTTCTTTGCTGTTTATCCCTGGTGGAGGGAGCGGATTAGCCGGCTAATACTGCTAGCCTCATGCTGCTGGAGAGAGATACGCACTTCATTAGCAGCGATTAGCATTTCGCTAACTCTCCGAAGGGGCTGTGCTTTGATGTTCTCTCCCTTGTCCTCAAACTCCCCAAAGTAATTGCCTTCACATCCTTTATCTGAAACCTCATCCTGCTATCTCTGCGCTTCTTAAGGTTTCTTCTCTCACCCACTGCTTTCTTTCTTCATCCTCAAACTTGTTGATTGATTTGCGGAGGAGATAGGACTGAGGCGGAGACCAAGTCCGGGTTGGCGGTTAGCACAGGCTTCTGGCTTTGAAAGCTGATTAGGCTCAAGCCAGGATGCTCTTTCTCTCAGGGTCATTATGATTAGCGGCGTGAAGGAATTAAGTGATCGATGTGCTGCCAGACTGCATGTTTGTGTGAAGAAGAGCATGTTTAGAAGGGATACTTTGTTGGTGTTTTCTTGCCATGGTATCTAAAAGTGAGCAAGGGACATTAGGAAACACTGAAGGCCGGTTTTAGCCCATCTGAAGACAATGGAACCAAAAAGTGTGTCTAAAGCATGATTTCTGAAAACATGAATGATTTTTAAATGATTGTAGTCCTATACAGAAAATATATACAGAAAATGGGCAAAGTGTGTAAAAAAAGGTCTGTAATTCACCTAAATAATCCCATTACCACACAGCAGGGGTCCGGGAGGTTCAGTGTGCAGTAATGGTCTGACGGTATTATTTTTCTCTTTTTGTCAGATGAAACAAAAATAGTGCTCTTTAGCAATTTTTCATCTCACCATGTTTGGAGATAAAGCACGTAAAATCATACAAAGAACACTACCTGCAATGAAGGATGAGGGTGAGAGTCTCCATGCTTCCCTGCAAACAAAACTGGGGTAGAAATGTAGCAGTGTGCTGGAACATATTAGAGCACTAGATAACTGAATCTGGGGAGAAGATGGACATTTCAAGAAGACAATGACCCCAAATATACAGTCAGAATAACTTAATTGAAGTGTCATGGCCTTCCCAATCTCCTGACATGAATGCCACTGAAAATATATGGAGGTTTTTAATCAGAGGGACATTTCTGTCCTTGCAGATTGAATAGGGTTTACCAAGAGGAATGGGCCAATACTAAACCTTGATGCGGCAAAAAAGCTTATTACTTCTTACCGATTTCCCTGTCAGTCTTGTCTATTTAATCATGTGTATGAATGTATAATTAGGATTCTATTAATAAAATCAAATTCAAAAGATGTTTTGTCTTAGGTGGAAAAAATAACAAAGGCAAACGTATCTAAATACTGGTTTCTCCTTCACTATAATGACAACAGTAATAAATGGAAAGTAAGCTTTTAAATGCATCACAGAGCATTTTATTAAAGATGCTGTTCTTATTGGATGATAAAGCACTGTATCTGTCATCACAGTGGTCTTATTTTTGGATGTTCTCTTGCATCCCTTGCAGGGAAAGTATGCCAAAGTAAGCTGTGTAGAGTTGTCAACTATTTTTGGACTTTAATTGTCTTTCAATTAGCCTATGTGAAGGAAGGTATATTATTTTTTTGCAAAGTTTATTTGTTTTAGTGTTCTTTTGTCATTGTATGTTGTTTCAAATGAACTTCAATATTGCTAAATGGGACATATTCAAAAATCTAAATTCTCACTGCAGAACGGAAGTAGTGTTCGGACCACTATAAGTCTTAAAAATCCCTCTGTTCTGTCCCTTTTCTGTTCCTCAGGAAAGATCAGCACCTGCTCTCCTCAGTGAACTGCTGGTACCTGGTTCTGAATCAAACCCGTAGAGAGAGCAGAGATCACGCCA
This sequence comes from Bryconaethiops microstoma, assembly GCA_037577275.1. Lineage (NCBI taxonomy): Eukaryota > Metazoa > Chordata > Actinopteri > Characiformes > Alestidae > Bryconaethiops > Bryconaethiops microstoma. Next base: position 17,894,903 of record JBBJLS010000109.1, read on the forward strand.
CTCTCAACGACATTTACATCAACAATGTCATCGTTCGCCTCGCTCAGATCAGCGACGATGTCATCCGGCTTTTCAAAAAGGTCTGTGCCTTCTCCTTCTTTCTTTTTCTCTTTCCATCATGCATGCACACAAACCTGCACACACACAGACACACCTGATTCTCTAGCTGAGGCAATAGTTGTAGCAGTAATGTTTATGAGGTTTGGTCAAAGCAATAAGCAATGCAGATGGGATAAAAAGAATGGCTCAGTGTAAATGTAATTTACTTTATATTGACATGTAGTCGATCACACAAGTCAAGCGTGGTGTTCAGACTTTACTTCTTTAGCACTCTGAGCTACAAGGCTAACAGTTCCAACAAGCGTCTAAAGAAGATCCAAAGACTTCTCGTAACCTGCTCAGTCCTCTTCCAGGTCCTTGCTGTGGTTCACAACACAGTGGGACTTACTGTGAGCTTCAAAAATGAACAAATCTTCAGCGTTTAACTGAATACTGGGGAGAGCCATTTTAGGCAGGTGCTTTCAATTCTGATTTTCCTTTATGTGCCTCCATGTCACACAGGAATTATAGATGCTTGATTATGTTCACCATTTCTATTGTTTACATTTATAAACACAAACTACATTTCATTTAGAAAGTTTTATTAATAGAAACAGCAAATATGAACATTATCTGCAGCGTCCATATGGCTGCAAAGTCTTGTTCAGTTGCAAAAGTTAACAGGACGTCACACTGTGTCCTAATAAGTCTAATGAGTTGAATGTGGTTTGAGAGACGTTTTAGGTATGTGTTTACAGACAGAAAATGGCTGACTGATGATTTCTAGTAAGCTGCATTAGACTAATAGCTGCAGTGCTAAACTAAAGAAGGCAAATTTTTACTAAAACCGTCTTGGATGATCTTTCACTAAACTATTTAAATGGACACAGTATGACACATGGTAATAAAATGTGCCTAATTCAAAACTCTCCCAAATGAATGTAGTCTAAATTAATGATGAGATCTGCCAGCCAAAAAGATTCCAGTAAACTGTTGTAGCCGAGTGCTTTACCCTGTCTGACTGTGGTGCTGGAGTGTCAGATTTTCATTTAAGAGCTGACAGCCAGCGGTATGTATTTCTGGCTGGTAGTGAATAGAGATGAACATTAACAGGCATGTGCTAACACAATATAGTGACGTACCACTGCATACACATCTGCGTCTAACTGCAGTATTCCGTATAGCAAAGTCCCGCTGGATGTACTTAGTATGTGTAGGAATGCTGTCAGCACATAGCCCAAATTTTTGAGGTCTAATCCAAACACTGCCAGCATGTTTACACCTGGCAGTTCTTCCTCTAAGTGGAACCCCTCCCTTTTGGTCTCCATTCATACAAGTGCAAGGAAAATGAACCCTAAAATCCAGACTACTGCTGGCTGCTTGTATTTAGGAATTCTTTGAGAAGGGAAGCCTTAGATAGCCTTACTAGGTGATAAATATGAATCAGTGACTGCTAGAGTGGATAATATAATGGCATGTCATTGTTATTGTCATATATTATGTTGTGCTACACTTTTCTGAGTAGATCAGTACTTTTACAACACTAAACAAGTGTTTATCATCAGAATTACACATGTAGACCAATTGTGGAATGCTTGAAAACGACAACCAATGCGTGATAACTACATAATCTGCATTATAGCCTGATCGGATGTCTGCTTCTTTGTTAAAATTGTTCATTTTTTTCAGACACTGATTTAAAAATGTTCTAAGCTTTTTGCTGCCTTTTTTAAACACAGCACTGCTCTTTATAGGTTTGCTTTTTTCTGTTTCATCTTGTTTTCAAACCTCAGAAACAAATCCTTGTGAGAATTTGTTCAGGTATCATGACGTTTGCCTTGTTATGTTATAATATGATATGCGTGTCAGTGATGAGCACATTGTGTTAAGGTGATGGAACTGATATTACACACTTATTACATACTAACAGTGCAAAATTGACCTGATTGGATTGGTGATGAATATAGTATGAAAAGTCCTGTCTAATATTAGACTATCTGGTCTCCTGAAGAGGTTTTGTTCCACAGTCTCCTGTGTGCAGATCAAGTGACTTTACTACTCTGCTGTATGACTACATACCAAACACTCCATTGAAAATTCTGTCCTTAGCTACTAGCGTGTAGAAATGCCATGTGATGATTGTTCTCAGTCTCAGTGTTTTGTGTAAATTGTATGAAGCAGAGATCGCTACTTGCATCAACAAGCCTGCATCACCAAAAGGGCTTTTTAGGGAATGAAATATATACAATTTGCTTTACTTATTCTTTTCATCATGTTCTTTTAGGTCGTGGATCAGCGACACATTATGTTTTTGGTTTTTCTTTTCATGTTTGCAATTGCAAGAAAAAACGGATTCTTGAAAAATCGTTCAAGAATTGTCATAAGCTTTTTTTCAAATGTCCTTAAGGTTTGTATATGTGGCCAAAGTTATTGTCTCTAGTCCTAGCTTTTAAAAATGCTCTGAGAAATCGTTTGCTTTCTGTTTGCTTTTGTAATGTTTGTCATTTTGTACCTTTGGTATGGGGTATGATTTTAAACTGAGTTTTAAGGAGTTAAACTCCTACATGCTGAGAACTCAAACTAGATTCTCAGCTGGGGACCCTGCTAGCCTGAGGCTAAGAACCTATCTCTGTGGATTTGCTCCATGTAAAGTAACACAAGTTTGACAGCTCATCTCTCATGATAAGGAGGAGCTCTCCACTCTCCTAGGAAGTTTATTATTTCTGTAAACCCCTTCATGATCTTATCCGAAGCACTTAGCATGCTCAGTGCACTGTCTGTATGTGCTGAAAACAGTCGGCGTTTCCCAATGTCCCATTTACTCCTGCAGAGATATTAGCTAGTCACATGTGCCTGTGGTTCAGATGAGTAGAAGCATGATTAAAGGGAAGGCAGTCGGGTGAAGAATGAAGCGTGACAGTATTGGGAAGAGTGGTTCTGACAGAGAGTGACTGTACTGTGTCAGTTGTATTTTCTGTTTCTTAATATTGCATCAGAGCTATCAGCTGCAAGCTGTGGCTGTCTGCGTGTTCTGTGATGGAAGTCGGCACTTGAAGTAGTGCATCTAAATGCCAACTACAGACAGATTATCAAGCACATTCGACTCTCTTATTAAACAGCATTTGCTTTGGAGGCATACTGTTTGCGAAGCAGTCAACAGCCTTATTAAGACATTATCAAGAACGACCGCATTATTAAGAATTCTGTTCAGGTGTTTTAAACTTATTATACTTGCAGTACTAATGAAGAGTGTACTGGTATTATGTCTCAATGTGAACACTAAATAACAGAAACATGTTTTCACCACTGATCAACTTTATTGTAACATCACTTTATCGTAATGCATATCAGGGATGCAGCGTTTCTATTCATTTGGATCACCGAATAATTATGATTGAAAATGGTCAAATGGTACTTTTGGTTGGAAGAAATAAAAAACAAACAAACAAACAAACAAAAAAAAAAAACAGAGACAAAATTAGCCTGTAATCGAATTTGGAAAGTGGTGTAGTTCTAATGAAAATGAGAAATAAAGAGTAAAAACACTGTTTATGTTTGTTCCTCTTGCTTTCCTGTGTCAGTTAGCACAGATGCAGCCACAGATTAAGACGGGAAATGTCGGCTGAACTATTTCACAGTTTCTCTGTGTTCTGTCTTGATAACCAGAAGTGGAGCAATGCTCAACAACGTGTCTGTAATAGTTTTATTCCACTTGAAAATGCAGCACTCTGATCAATACACAGAATACAGTGAAACAACAGAAGCAGAAACTTAATATTAATTATGAAACTTGATGTGAGCCTTCCTGGGTTCATCTGAAACATGGTGTTTCCGTCAGCTTTCCTTTTTTTCACCTTGCAACTTTAAATATTTCCCAAAAATATAGAGAATATCTTTTAATTTCAGTCAGTGTGTTAGCATGTAGAATTGTGTTATTATATGCATCCATTTTGGAGCTATGCGCGTGTGAGACGGGATGAAATGCTTGTATCAGGCTGTCAGTTTTTTGTCCATAACACCTCTCACACAAATGAGATGTATATAGGCTCCAGTGTTCTTAATGTAGAGAGAGATAATATGAATTGGCCACTATTCGGTAAGCATTGACTGGCGGGTATAAAACCCCCTAGTACTGCGCTATGGAACAGTGCAAGTGCATTCTCTACAGTGATGGAGCTTCATTAAAATACCTAGGATGAGTTAGAGTGGCATTGCTGATCATCCAACATCAGTACCCGACCTCACTAATGCTCTTGTTGCTGAATCCGATCAAACCTTTACTTCACTTCTCTGATGTTCCACCATCTACGTAAAGCCTTCCCAGAGTTACTGGCTGTTACTGGGGAATAAACTCCCTCTATAAGGACCCTTGGTTTCAGACGATAGGCAGGAATAAAAAAAAATTTGGACATGTTCTGTATTATCTTGTCATAGACAGTTCTGTGAAATAACTGCTCAGTGGGAGAGGCTGTCACTCTTGTAGTGAGACATTTATCCATTTTATAAATGATCAAACATGTCATGTCCAGTCTTCATCTGAAATAGAAGGTAGCTCTAGTGTTTCTTGTGTTATATGGGTTTGTGTTTCTTCACGTCAAGTTTTACATTTTTTGTTAATTGTTTGATGTTTTTTTTAAAGTGTGAAAGTCACCCTCACAGTGTTTCACAGTGATGAAAAGTATAACAAGAACGGAAGTCAAAGCAATGAGTCTACATGCAATAGTTTGAGGACATTTCTCCACTTCTGTGTAGGTGATTTTGCTGAGAAGTGCTTTTAAGATGCATCTCCACCTCATCATCTTGCCAGCTAACCCTATTCTTTCTGTAGTTCAGTTTCTCACCCACCTGAGTGTTTCCTTCCATATATCGTCCGATGCTCTGCCCACTTTTAACTAGCTGTGTGTGCATGCATGCGTATGCGTGAGTGTGCTCGCGCGTGTGTGCCTGTGTCTGTGTGTTTGCGTGCGTGTATGTGCGTGTCTGTGCGTTTGCGCGTGTGCGCTTGTCCGTGCATACGTGTGTGTGGGTCTGTGCGTGTATGTGTGTGTGTTTGTAAAACTTTGGACTGGTCTCCAGCATTTCAAACTTTGAACAAAAAAAAGCATTTTGTATCATAATATTATATTTATGATTATAAACTGCAGAAGCATTCTTATATTAAGAAATGTAGCAACTTTGGCAGAACAAAACCTCAGATCTATAAAATGCTAGGTTCACAAAAGAAGGAAACGTTCTCAGTTACAGCTGAAATGTAAAATTTGTGGTCAATGTGTGACTTTCCACACAATGTTAGAGGCAGCAGGTCTTATAATGTAAAAAAATAATACATAAATGAAAAAGAGAGACATGATTTTAGCCTGACAGCAACAATATCCAGCTTTTGATCTATATGCTGACTCTAAATAATACTTTGCTAACAGCATTTTTGTTTGTCCTGATACATAGTAAACTATATTTAATAAAATGTGTAAGATAATGGTCATTTGTAGGAATTCATTTTGTACCAAGCACTAGTTGTTTGTGTTATAATTTGATTTAAGTTTTACACGATCAGGGGCAATACCCTAACCACTAGGCCGCCAGCTGCCCCCAGTCAATGTGTCGCTGATAGAATCTCTGAATGTCTGAAAGATTAGACGTCTCCTTCTGTAACAAGATGTTCTCCTTTCTTATCTACTTCAGTCGGTGTGAACAGCGTCTGCTGCTTTTAGGCTAGACTAAAGACTCGAATGAAACGAAAGGCTCTCCTCTGTTCTTAATTTGTGGTCACTCTTGAGAGTCCAAACCAACATTGAACATGAAAGACCACCATGATGAAAGAAAGAGTGGTCAAATGTTGGATCATTTATTTTAATAATTTCCTTCAGATTTCTTTCACTCCTCACAGTTCGGTCTTATGGTGTGTTAGTGAGACTTGGTAAAGTGTAATGAAAAGACTGACATTTGCACTACTGCTAAATACAGGCTTGCAGTAATCACAGGAAAACGAAGAAGTGCACATAACTGACAACAAACCGCAGACATGCCAAGAGTCTTCAGTACACACTAACGAGCAGCTACACCAGCACCCAGCGACACCAGACTGACTACAGCAACACTCCTCAATCACACACACGGCCTTTCTTTCTTTCTTCCTGACTGTCTGTCTCTCGATTGGTCTTTCTGTCATTCTTTCTACCTGTGTTTGTTTGTTTTTTTCTTTCTGCATTTGTCATTCTTTTTGTTTGTTTTCGTTCTGTCTGTCTGCCTTTCTTTTTTTTTTCTTTGTCTTTTTTATTTCTTTCAGTCTGTCTTTTTTTTTCTTTCTTTTTGTCGGTCATTATTGTTGTTTCTACCTGTCTTGCCTCCTTTCTGCCTTCGTTTGTCTTCTGTTTTCTGTCCGACTGTCTCTGTCTGTCTTTTTCCTGCTTGCTTCCTGTCTTTTGCTTTTTTTTTTTTGTTTGCCTTTTTATGCTGAATGTATTTTTTCCTATATGTATCTGGTTTGTGGGCTCTAAATATAAAGGTATTGATTTGCCATCTCAGCCCGAGGGTGGGGGGCTCTAAGCATGTTTTGGCGCAGTGTGAAATGTGTAATCATTGTTGACGTGTTCGCTTTCTGTTTTCCAGAGTAAAGAAATTGGCATTCAGATGCACGAGGAGTTGGTGAAAGTGACAAACGAGCTGTACACTGTGAGTAGAATCTCTCTCCCTCCCTTCCATTCTGCTCCTTCCTTTTTGAATGGAGCTCGCCCACTGGGGCCTTCACCATGGCAATGCAGCATACCAGAATTTTCTGAAAGAGTGACCTGTTGTTGAAGACACAGATTTATTGTACAGTGGGATGGCGATGATGATGATAATCAAGATGATACCTGTAATAATGATGAAAATAATTGACGGTTTTAAATAGCAGTCCGCCCTCTTAAATCACTTCCACATTTCTGTTCCAAACTACAAGCTGGAATGCAGTTCAGCACTTCTGCAGAAAATCCCTCTGTGGTGTCTTCACTTATACTGCTTCTCTCCCTCCGTCCCTTCATCTTTCAGCTCAACCACACTCTTTCCTCCTCACTTGTAATGAACAGCATAGTCTCTCTCTGTCTCTCTATCATTTTTCCCTCTCTCTCTCTCTCTCTCTCTCTCTCTGCCTCTCTCTCTCTCTCTCTCTCCCTCTCTCTCTCTCTCTGTCGCTCTCTCTTTGTCTGCCTCTCTGTCTCTGTCTCTCTCTGTCTCTCTCTGTCTCTCTCTCTGTCGCTCTCTCTTTGTCTGCCTCTCTGTCTCTCTGTCTCTGTCTCTGTCTCTGTTTCTGTCTCTCTCTCTCTCTCTGGATGAGTTCCTTTGCTGTCTGAGCATTTTTGTATCCCTGGGAGAAGGAGAGAGTGAGAGAGCAGACCAGAGACTGATCTCTGCCGTCATCGCTCGTCCTCTGTGTTCTACAGCAGCTGCCTCATTAGCAGCTTTGAACAGGTGGACAGTTTGCCATAATTGAATAGGTAAATGTAAAAAAGGAGTAGTGGAAGGTATGTTGCCGTAGCTGTATAATCACTCTATGGTATTTTATATATGTTGTACAGCCCTAACTGGAGTGTTGTACTGTTGTTTTCATTCTTCCTTTCTACTGCTAGCTGATCCCGTTGTTTTTTCATCAATATTTAAATATATTACATTTTCAAATAAGTATTTTTTTCTTCATTTAAAGAAAATGAATAGTATAGAATGTTACAGTATGTATCCGTGGGTGAAAACGCCAGGGTCAGTAGATGGCTGTAGAGGGAAAACTGTTCTGAAGTAGCTTTCAGTGCCCAGTTCCTAAAAGGATATTAGCACAATGATGATAGTGCGAACCTCACATGGAGCACTCTCTCTACCAATTAAGCACTTAACATTAGCATGGTTTTGGAGAATTAGGCCTGAATGACTGTGCCAGTGATATACTGTTGTCCTGATAAGCTGGGTGGATCGTGCATGTAACCAGTATCACATAACCCATGGCTGGGAATATAAGAAGCTGCAGCACATTGCTTTTAACATCTGAGTAGTCATTTGCTTTTCTTTGAATGTGATGAATGTTCTAACTTAGATTGAGAACTCTTTTGCAGTAGCTTATTTTATTGCATTTCTGACTCCTGTTTCCCTCAAATGCCACAGTTTTTATTGCAAAAAATAGCGAATGTGATATTGCGTCCTGACAGTTATCTTGACAGCTCTGTTGGTAAAGTGAAGTAAACTTGTGGGTAAATATTATTTTAGAAGTAAATCACAGTATTATGTTGAAATGCAAATGAGCTGTCAATGGAGATGCTCTCAGTGAACTGCATACAGGCGGGATGGCACTCTCCCAGACACACACTTCACCTCCCTGCTGTAGTAAACGGTTTAAAAGTTATTTGAATGTGTTCTGGAGGGACAGGACCTTCTTAACAAATGTCCCTTGTCCTTGAGTCGTGCACAAGCTTTCTACAAGCTCAGAGGAGTTTATGAATGAAGCCACTAATGTTTCTCTTTTTTCAAATGGTAGGTGCCACACACACACTGAGCTAGGGAGCTTGAGCAGTGCGTTTCAAGGTCACTGTGAAAGGAGATAATGCATCATTGAAGAGATACGAGAGAGGATATAAATCCCTTTAACACCACTGTTGCCAGTGGTGAAGATATATTGGGGACATTTGGGAACGACTGTAGAACCGTAATACTGAGGTTTCTTCGATTTTGGTGGGATATTTTTTCTGGAGGTTTTTTTGTGGGCTTTAAGGATGTTATTCTTATTTATTTTTATTTTTTTAGTTATTAACTCTTTGCATGAGGTGGCATTTGTGTGTGGACAGCAAAGTAAGAATTTCATTGCACAGAGAAAATGTCACTTTTGTTTTCTCCGTACATATGACAATAAACGCTTTGAACTTTGAACTTGAACTTGAACTTGAACTTGTTAAAACTAAAACAGGAGAATCATGCCAATCTGTGAGTCAGTTAGTCAGAAACCACTAAATATCAGTGATGATTATTATCTCTCCAGTATTGGATTTTTTGTTATCTCTGATTCTCATGCAGTTAATTCACTCTGTTGGAAAACACCACTGCCTGCATACAGACGACTTTAGTTTGATTCCCTATCCAAGCAGGAATGCTACACCTCTGCTATACTAATATGTAGTTTATATACCCAATTGCTACAAAGTTACACTGATCTCTCAGTGCTCTGAAAATCTTCTAAATACTGTAATACTGTACTGTTATGTTAATAATTTGGATCTTTACAGTATTTGTCAGGTCTGATCTATAATTGTGACAATGAAAAGCTAATCAACAATCCTTAAAAAAGGAATTCCACCAATTTCTTTCACAAATTCTGTACACAAAGTTACTGGATTCGAGACGTGCCATTCCAGAGAGTTACAGTGTCTGAATTATTACATTGATTTATGTTAGTTTTGATGTGATAGGTTTTTAGTATTGGTATTGTCTGCAACAAGGTGTGGACAATTCCATCTCTGCTCCCTGTGCATGTGTGTATGTATGTATGTATCTAATAAATGAAATACAATAGGATTTAGTTGTACACCCGCTTTTAAAGATTTCACTTATTTGTATGTCAAAAGCAGATCTGCTACTAAAATCAATTTAATTGGCTGCTCTGTATAATTAAAAACAACAAAAATAAAAAAAATTATTCATCATTTATATAAAAAGCCCTTTTCTGCAGGCTTGAATATTGATCACTCAGCCGTCTATTGGTTTGAATTATGTGTTGGGAATCAGGAATGAGATGTTAGAGTGCAGAGAGACTGCAGTCTCTCTGCTGCAGTACGGCCAATTACTCCCTTTGCTTGACACAAAGAAGAAAACAGGACAGAAGTGTTTTTCTCAGTGCTGCATGCAGCACGTCATCTATAAAGACTTTGTCTGATTTCTTCAGCAACAGCTTTGTATTAGGACTTGGTAAAGTGGTCAAAGACTTGGACAGAAATGCTGGGCTAGTAACTGACCGTTCATTAGAAATGGCACAGTGAGAGTAACAGTACCGAGTGATAATAGTGCTGTGAATTGCATCATCTTGGCCAAGTTGGACAATTGTGGCTTCAAGATGTGCAGAACATGCTGCAAATGAAATCTTGGTCATATTCTGTCTTAATGGCGCATCATGTTTGTACTTTGTTTATTGCAAAAACTAGGGCAACGCAACGCTTGCTGCAATTGTTAAAAGTGGCTGTGTAAAAAACACATTTTAATGGAAAAGCTTTTTCTTTTAGGAATATGTTTGCCTACAAAACATCAATGTACTCTTAAATGATTCTAACATGTCAAAATTGTAAAACAAAAAGACTGTATAATATAGCCCAACATAAAAGATTTTTGGGTTCAGAAATGGAAAAACAAACTGGAGGAGCAAAACCAAAGCAAATAGGGCACTATGGCCAAAGGGGCAGGTACTTGAGCATCCCCTTGCACGCATGCCATGACTGGACAATGATATACTGCACTGCTGCACACAATCTTTGCTGATACTGAATAAACCAATATGAGTCAGGCCCTAGTGAACATATATCCTGGGCTGTCTTTCCTTGGCACAAACAGGACGATGATGATGTTAAGATGACAGCGCATTTTCTCATATAACGTTATGGTCATCTTGCATTTAAGAGTGTGCATTTAAGAGTCGGTTTGATTAAGCCATCTATTGCTATTGAGACTGTACATATTTAAAATTTTATCAACTCTGCTTTTTAGGGGCAAGTCTTTCACAGATATGTAACACACTGAATGTGGTTTTCAGGATACATAAAGTGTATCTGTGTTATTGTACTCCTGCTTGGAGGTGTCGACCCATTCCTAGACTTCTCAGTGTTTTTGAAGGTGCCGCGGCTGTTCTGGTTTTATAGGTAAACAGCTTGAAGCTATCACCAGACTTCAGTGCCTGAACCACCTCCGTGTGCCTGTAAATGGGATTCTTTAGCTGGAGATCCTTCAGCCATGTCTGCAACTACCTTACATGCGTTTTTTTTTTTCTTCCCCTTTTTCTTTCTTTTTCACCATCTGTATGGGAATGGGTTGATGGGTGACAGCTTTGTGAGGAGTGGAATGGTAACCTAGTTTCTCTCCCACACTGGAGTGTGTAGTAAGACTTCTGTGAACCCCTCCAACTAGGGCACAGCTTTATGTTTTCCTGTCATAACCTATTTATTCATGACTTGTGACTGCCTGCAGATCAAAAGATAAATGTGATTATGAGAGTATGGCTCTTATTCTTGGTAAATGCGGGCATCCTTTTGTGAAAGGCTGCAGATGTGTGTTCCAGAAAGCAGCACAGCATAAAAGAGGCAGCTGTTAGCTTTCATAAAAATTGTGCAGCACTGCCCATTAAACTGCACCATAAAGTGAAATGTAAAGGAATCAGTTCTATCAGTTCTAGGCAACTATCTTAAAAGATCTTGTGAATTTTACAAAATTGTGCAGCATGGTCCATAACTCCTAACAGTGAGCACCTCATTAGTGTGTTTAAAAACCACTTTACTCATTCTTACTTAAATTATATTGAATCACCTTTAACTTCAGACTTAGCCCTGGAACTTTTAACAGAAGCTACAGTCCTTAATAGGCTGCGCACATCTGAGTGCTTTTACTAGACTGAGGTAAAGAGCTAGTGAGGCTAACACCATGCTCATCCTCCTCCTAATGAGCTGCAGGAAACAGCCTTTTCCAGCAGGGGATGCAGGAGATGAGGGCCCGGATGCAGCGGGAAGCTTTAATGACTGCAATTTGTACAGTTTGTTTAAAGAGCCGCAGTGTTTGGTGTGTCATATTTAGACATATTACTACACTTAGGAGTGGGTGTAATGTCTTTGAGTTATACTCCACAATTAGCATTTTGCAAAATGCACACCTAAATCATCACACATTTGGCCATTAAGGGCTCTTAATTGGACTTGCTTATGTGGTTTCTGACATTGCTACCTATAAAAATGGACAAAAGTTCTTTTATAGCTAGATATATAGCTAGTACTTATATACCTAGAAACTGCAGTAGCAGCAACATCTCAAAGTGTCAGAAGCCACTATGTAAAGTAAAGTGTCCATTTGTCATATGTGAACACAACCCAGCACACAGTGTGAACAGCACAAAATTCTTTCTTTGCATTTAACCCATTCACCAAGTGAAGCAGAGGGCAGCCAGGACACAGCGCCCAGGGAGCAGTGTGTGGGAACGGTACCTTACTCAAGGGAACCTCAGTGGTACCAATAGGAGTCCTGGGATTTGAACCCACGACCTTCTGATTGCAGGGGCTACTCCCTAACAATTTGGCCACCAGCTGCCCCGCATGTCTGTTACATGTCAACATAACTCTAATGAAATTGGAAGATGAGTTATGAAAACAGTTTTAGAATTTGGTAGTTCTGAGCCCAATAATTATCTCAAAGGATTAGAAATCAGGGCTCACGTTTGTAAGTGTGCTGTTCCAAATGCTGTGCTGTTTCCTGCATGTCTGCTTTACAATCTTATCATCAGTTTCATAACAAACACGTGTGACACTACACACCTACACACTTTACCAAATTCATATTGATCCCATGTTTTTTTTCTTGCCAATGTAATGAAATTAAACACTCCATATAAGAGGTTTTTCTTTTATGTTTGAGGGCCTTTTAGCCACTGCTTGATTTGCCTTATCAACCCAACAAGCTATGCTACTTTGAGAGGGCTGTATTGACCAATAGAACCAGAAGATGCAATATAAATAATCAGCAAGCCCCACTATTGGCTGTTGCTATCATTATACTGCACAGCTTTTAACCAGTGAGATGTGCACTCAAGGGACAGAATTGAGTTTTTTTACGGCTAACCACGAGACTTCACTGATGTGGTGATTTCTTAACAACTTTGCTTGGGCAGGTATGTGCTTATTTAAGCATGTGGCTTGCGTGATGTTTGCATTTTGTGCTGTATTACCTTCTAGTGCTTGTTGGCATCAATAGCCTTGTAGCTGTACAACGTAAGAAGAAAACTGACTACAACTGGCAGAAGAGGAAAGTTTCTTTGCTAAACTATCTCTTTAAAAATGACTGTTCAATTGATTACCAGTGTCTATGTTAGTGAGATATGCAACTATGCCCCTGGTGTGAAATGCTATTGGAAGAAATCAAATGCTGACAACTGTATCAGGTGATCATCCAAGACAAGTTTAGCATCCCAATTTTTCCTGCTTTAGTTTAGAACTGGAACTACACAGCTAACATTGCAAAGAAAGAGTCAATAGTTACCCATATCTGTCCTGTAAATGATCATAACCTCACCTCTACAGACAACCATTATAGCCAACGCCAGTGATGGAAAGAAGTTGTCAGATTTCACCATCTTTTTTTACAGTCATTGCCACAAAACCTTTTTATTTAAATAATCACTTCTACTCTTGAAGAGGTTTGTAAGAACAGATACACAGCTCAATAAAGTTTGCTTAATTTCGTTCTGCGTCCTAAACAACATTGATATGTCTATTTTAATGATAAGCCGGATGCAATTTTCACAAAGCCTGGGAGGCATTTTGAGATGCATTTACAAGAATGATTTATTGACTAGTGTTTGAATTTGGACATTACAGTTTTTTTGACTGGTTGACTTTGTGTGGGGTGAGTGGAAAATTGTGTACATTATTTGGCAAACCTTTTCTTCGTCTACAACTTAAGCCCCGCCACATCAGTTTTGTGAATTGCTTACTACACAGAGAACCAAATACGAAGAGATACCCTAGTGTGACACAGATTAAATGGAAACAAAGGATGATGTACTGGATTCACAATTCTAAGGCACTTAAGGCACTAACCAGAGGGCTGTGTCTGTGTGTGTCTGCTTGCATGAGCAGTGTGCCTGCCAAAGGCTTAGTAATTCAATTAGTCAGAAAAATCATCCATTGAATTGGCATCTTCTGGCTGTATGAGGCCCATCAGTGAATAGGTTAATAACACTTGAAGAAGGATGGAAAGCATGTTTCAGCTTGTGAGCTAATGACAAAGCCTTTGATGAGCTGAGTGAGTTACAGCAGATTAAATGCTACAGTGTGTGTTGTTGTGGAAACCAGAAATGTTCAACCCTAGTCTGGAATCATGTCTCTCCTTTATTTATAGGCCAAATGCTTCTTGATCATCATCATAGCGTGTTTGTACGAAAGTTCTGACTTTATTTTGAGAGCAAGTTGGACCGTAATTCCTTATTCCGCCAGTTCCAAACTCCTATACATGTTCAACACATGGGCTACCTGTAGAGTTCTGGTACAGTACTGTTCATCACCTTCTTCTCTTGAACCCTGTGTGGCCCTCAAAGGATGAAGTAACTGGAAAGATATGCTTCATTTTAAGGCAAACATTGTCTGACTGCAGAGCTTCATCTTCCCTACAGGAACAGGAATCCTATTTTCATCCTGAATGACTGGTCTGATTACAGAGCTGGGGATGTTATTTATTTGATATTTTATTTTTGCGCTCTACATAAGAGATTGTCTGTTTCAGCTCTACTGTAAGGTACTGGAAGGATTTATTTGGTTCAGAATTAAAGTGATGTTCTTGCAGGTTTGCTTTGCCACTGTTTTGAAAGGAGCAGTTTAGGGCCAGTAACGGGACTTCTAGACTTGTTTGCCTCAATCAAGTGTCCTGATATTTGATATGTTATGATATTTTTCAAAAGTAGTTACACAGTAGCATATTTAATTACATAGAAATATGCAGTAGAATATATTTACATTTGATTTCATAAAAGATCACTTTTTATTAAGAGTAAAAAAGGAATAACACAAATGATAAGATCTAAAGGTATAATGTAAAAAAAAAAAAAAATCCCCTGTATGCTCTACCAAACATTTAATCTCTTTCACATTATAATAAAATGCCTTGTTCTCTACATACAGAACTGAAAGTCATGCTATACAGAATTCCCATTCTTGTTCCAATGAGCTGTGACTGAGGAACAACCTAATTAATGTAGAATTGGGCTATGCTTTTATTATCTCTAGTTAACTGTGACTCCTAAGGTTTAAGAGAAGCTTGGGCTGCTTCTATGCTGAACATGGTATCGCAGCACAGATCTCACGCCCTGAGTCCTGGATTTGATTCAGCAACAATAATGAACAGAAAGGGAGAGTGTGTGCGCATATGTCAGCGAAACTCTGAACAAATTGACTCCATTGTTCATTCAACACAGTCATCCTTCAAAACCACTCTCTTTGTCCTGGGGGTGACAGCTGTGCCACCGAATTGTTCTCCTTTACAACCACACAACACACACACTACCCATAGAGAAGATTCTGTCATTATGTTGAGAATGTTGGGATAGCTCCAATCAGAGGTGTGCAATATGATGAAATTTTATCATCATCGTGATACATTTTGTTGTCGTGATACACAATATACTTCTAATACTTTATTTATAGCAGGAGCCTAATTAATCATTCAATATCATTGTGTCAAAAGTTTTCGATGGCAGTTTTCAAATGTAGCACTACTGTAAAATATTGTGATGCATATTGTATATTGAGAAAATGTCTATGCATCATGATCGTGCCCACCTCTCCGATACTTCTTTTGGTTAAATGTTAGTTAGATATTAGGGCTGTCATGATTGCTTGATTAAAAAGATATTTATTAGAATTGAATAAGTACAGTAAGAATGTTCTCTTTTATAGTAGGAGCCAGAGCCTGACAGATAAACCAGTTTAAGTCAGACTGGGTTTGTATATAGGAACAATACCAAACCATGCATAACATATATAGTTTATTATGCATGGTTTGTTATTGTTCAGGTGTTGTCACGTTTATTGATTGACCACTCCTTGTTGCCTCCTTTTTGCCCCCTGTAGGTGATGAAGACATATCACATGTACCACACGGAGAGCATCAGTGCTGAGAGCAAACTGAAGGATGCTGAGAAGCAGGAAGAGAAGCAGTTCAGCAAGTCTGGGGACCTGAATGTCAACCTGCTGCGGCATGAAGAGAGGGCACAGCGCCGCAGCTCTGTCAGGAAGATCGAGAAGATGAAAGAGAAGGTGAAAATTATTTACTCTCTTGGACATTCCCATTAATGTACAAAAGCATTAACTTCCGTTCCCCATACTAAAACAACAGTCAACTGAACAAAAGCGCCAAATAAATCATTTCGTTTTAGAAATAATGGCAAAAATCGACTTTGTCAAGAAATAAACCTAATGTTTTGATAACTTTATATGAAAAACTACATTAACACAGATTCCACATTTTGTCATATATACATGTGCGAAGTATTTCACAAAGGCTTTGAGTATTAACCAGTCAGGAACGATAAAATGAGAACTGTTTGTTTCATAAAGTGCTCTTCTAATGCAAGTGGTAGGGATTGGAGGACTATTTCAAACACAGCACTAATGTTGTGTTTTAAAGTTATGAAGAGTTAGTGTCTCAGGAAAGTCTCAAGGTCGCGTCTGTTTCCGACTCCCCAGGAAGGACATTTGTCAGCCTGTTAAACCTTCTGCCCGTGACGTTTATGTCTGTAGAAGTAGGCGACATATTAAAGCCTTTTCTTTCAGCAAAGTGTCTCTGACCTGCATCCACCAGCTCTGGTAACTGTTGTGTTCTCGCCAGGCCCTGAGGGTCTCGATTAGACCTGATAAAAGGGCTCGTAACGCTGAGAGTGAGTGAAGTGTACTGGCACAGCAGTGAACACTCCAGACTTCCTGGAGCCTTCATGCCTGACCACTCACATGCACCAGAATGCACCATTTTGGGTCAGTGATCTGTATAACTGTATAATGGCCCCAGAGAGACTGTGATGTTAATTCAGGCTTTCCGAGCGTCTGAAGCATAATGTGCTTCCGACGGTACTGTATAGGAGTTTTTTGTAAGGAGTGATTTTCCATGTAAATGAAATTCTGCTTCCCTGTCAGCCAAGTGGGTGCAGCATGCAGTGAGCAAAGTCTGCCAGCAGGCCAATGTACAAGCCCCCACCGCAGCCCCCCACCTCTCCTCACGCTGCAATGCGTGGAGATGCTGGCAGGAAAGCCACTCAGGCACACGCTATTTATAACTGCCGTAGCCATGGATGCTCTCTCTGCTCTCCCTGTGTTTGCCTGACCCGATTCTGCAAGCTTGCATACTGACCAAAGACCCAGACGAGACCAAGCCATCCTAATCCTTAACTCAATCATTTGCAATTTGCATAATAATTAGCAGAGCAGGTTTAGAAAATGTTCTCTATGCTCCAGCTTTGATCAACCGGATCTCCTGTTTTTTGTATGGATGAATGATTTTTAAAATATGCCGTCCCAAAATATTTCAAAACATTACTTCAAGCTCCTGTGATTGGAATTTATTAGGATTAACTTTGCGGGTGAATTATTTCAGCATTTTGTTTTGTCAATACAGTTATGTTGCAGTCAGGTGGTCTGTCCTATTAATGCCATTAAAGCAGCTGTCAGCTTTTGAGGGCTGATTCTGTTTGATAAAAAATTCAACACAACCCAGCTGGAGCTCCCCAACAGATGAGGCCCAGTCTATGTGTGCAGCCCTGCGTAAACACTTTTGAATCATGCCTGCCCAATGTAGTGCTTTAAAATATAGTGAAACTTTTTTTACTGTGGATGCGCAATGATGACTGAAAAATATATATTGGCACTGGACAGATGTTTAGATTTCACCAATATTCGGGGCTGTCTAATACTGACTAACATTGTAGACTAACATTTTGGGCTAATAATAAAGACAGACCTTATATAATATGTAATATGGCAAAATGCAAATAAATAAATAAGAATGGTTTGATGTAGGCCTTGATTTAGAACCAACAAACTGCACCAGTTCTGTGCAGCCACTGAAGCTAAAAGAACAGAGATGCCTGAAATCAAACATGTGGGAGCACTTTAACTTTTCAGAGAAGTGCAAAATTTACAACAAGAGGTTACAATGAAAGCACAGCCAGTTTGATAAACTGCCGAAAATATGTAAGTACAGTGACTGTTAGATGAGTAGGCCGCTACTAGTCTCTGGTGAGGGCAAAGCTAAAACCAGGAGCTCAGAAGGGCTTTTACCCTGTTTGTTGGGAGAGTTCAGGCAGGGAAAGAGCAGGACAACACTGATTGCTGCCCTTGCTATCTAGAAACAGATTCTACTAACAGTGTTCTACTAGTTTTACATCCTTATACTCGGGTTGGATTTTATGGATAGTACTGTAAGCGTTTTTGTAAAATCTACACATTCATCGGAATTTGTTCTAGTTAATGTTCTAGTTAAGTGTTACATGTAAACTTATTTTAAAATATGCTCTAAAAAGAAAGCAGTAATGACAGGTTTACATATTTATTGTTCAGTTCTATTGTTGCTATTTTGCACAATAAAAATATTTTATATATAGATATGGTTTTCTGTTTTCTGATAGGTTTCTGTTTGGGAAAATAAAATTGTCATTCACACTGCCATGATATATAATGAAACTATCAGACATATGTTAAAACGTGACATAAATTTTTGCCCATAGCACCCAGTACAGCGACGCTGGGATTGGAATTGACATCCGCCCACGATTTCCCTGCTTGCATCTACTTGCATAGTTTTTACTGGATATGCTGGAAAGTAGGGGTTCTATGTATTGTGTTGTGTAGTAAAGCCTGTTGACTACACTACGATACTCACGACTGTCATAAAAAAGTTTTTTTTTTTCAACATACGAAAGCTTGTAGTGGAGGAGTAGAGAAGCCTTGAACTGACATGAACTGACATTCATTTCACTCTTTTCAGTTTCTACAATGCCCAGTTACTACAATGCCACAAGTAATGTTCTTTGCTCCTGTTTTCTTCTTTTTTCCTCCTCTAGAGACAAGCCAAGTATTCGGAAAATAAGCTGAAATGCACAAAAGCTCGCAACGACTATTTATTGAACCTGGCAGCCACCAACGCTGTGGTGGCAAAATACTACATCCATGATGTCTCGGATATGATTGATGTGAGTATGCCTCACGAGGCGCGTATTTGTTTGTGTGTTTTATCTTGGATTCATAAGTGTTGGTTTAACACAGTTGAATTGTTGAGGACTCTGCTCCATCTGTCTTCCATTGCATTGTGGGTACTGGTCTCACTAATGTTGATCTTAATTCCTGCTAATGTCGAACATCTTTTGCATTACAGTTGTTCTGGCTTATATACTGTAAAGGTATTGCTGCACATCTGGAAGCCTCCCTTACTGTAATTTTTGCATCTTCTAATTACAGCTGCACTGCTAGACACATTCTGTATCTACAGAAACCAGTTAAGAGTGGCGTTATTTTCTCATAGCAGCAGTGTTGCAGCCCACACAGATATTTATTTCAGTTTTGTAGCCAGTAACCTGGCAACTGGCATCATATACGTTTTGATGTATATTGCATGTAATCTGACCACTAGAATTACTGCTATGTTTGGCTCAACAGTCACCCTGTCATAAAAAAAACTGGGTGATAACACCGAAGGATTTCCCATGCTGACCATCAATGTCTGCCTACTTTTGCGTGTGCATTATGTCGGCTTAAGCATGTGTGAGTAGACGACTCAGACCTCAGGGATTTCTGCTGAGAGATGCAGTGTGGCCTCGCATTGCTGTCCGTCACTACTCAATGCACTGATCTCCCGGGAAGGGAAAACAAACACTCACACGCTTATATTGGAATATGGCTCAGGGTGGCATATTCAGCGCAAAGCTCTCTCTTTTCTGTGTCCTGCTAAAGACAAAGAGGTAGTCAGGAAATTTTTGCAGATTTGCTAGCAGATACACAGTGTAGGATGTGAAAAACTTGGTAGGTATTTAGTTAGAGTGCCTTGGTTTTGTGTAATATTTTTTTTTTGTACTTTTAAACATGAATAATAGATATGCAAGATTATATGGCTAAGTCTCTACATCAATGAAACTATGTTCATGTTTCATATATAGGAGCATGAAAGAGGAGAGCTCAAAGTAAAGTATGAAAGAGGGTGAGCTAGACAGGGACGGAAGCCAAAATCTCTGTCAGAAGGTCTTTGTGAGGGGATTTTTCAACCACTAATAGACACAGACTGAGCCAGCCCTGTGCCACAGAGCCCACCTCTACACACAGAGAAAGTCATATGGCCTCTATGTGGCTTGCTGTACTACCGGCCACAGTGGGTGAGAACTTCACACAGGGAGGTTTTTTGGTTATTTTTTTGATTGAAACTAACTTAGGTAGGGTTGTTGGCTTGAGTTAGCCACTATGGGTTGTTGCATGAGTGTAGGACTACCGCTAATTATTATTTTTGGGTGTCAAACACAGGTCCTGTTACTGCGATAAATTCACAAGTTTCAGATTCCAATTTCTTTACAGCCAAATTAGCCAACAGCTGTCATGTGGGTTGAGGTGGACATACTTGCAGGAGGCGGCTTGGAGATAGATAGTTTTAATGAGAAATATCGAAATCCAGAACAAAGTTCAGAGGACCTTCGCTCTGGGTCAAACACAAAAACACAGGTAGGGAGACACAGTGGGACTCTCTGGCTCACTGCTGTCACACTTGTAACAAGTAGATAGGGAGAGAGACAGGGAAGAAAAGCAACCCGTGTGTCCCTGGGTTCTCAGCACTCCTGATGCTGGGGCACAGACTCTCTCTCTCACTGCCACTGGGAGAGGGAGCAGCAAGCACAATCACAGTCCTCCTACTCTCTTCTCCTTTCTTGTCCAGGTGACAGCAGCAGCAATATTAAGTTTTAACAAGACTTGCATTCAACAGTACACACAGTAAGACTTGGGTGACCGCACAATGATTCCGAGACACGGCTGGCTATTTAAACCCATACTCACACACATATAGCCAATCACACAACAAAGACTATTAATTCACAAACCAGCGTAACTCCAAGTTAACACAAGACAGATGGATGTCGTTAGGTGCCCAGCAACCCAGTAAGGAGTTAATGAAATCCCATTACCCACACCTGGGTTGCCTAGACGCCCAACGACCAGACACACAGCAAACCATGACGTCAGCCCTTCGTGCCCAAAGCCATGTGCCCCTAGTACTCTGGTGACGGGCTTCGATGTGGGCGTGACCGAGACGGACCGGACGTGACAACAGACAATTTTTATGAACCTTTTTTAACCCAAAGCTCACACTGTTTGGGTTGAATGAACACAAGAAACACACTACCAAATATAAATAACGCTATTTACACTTTATTGGGCCACACTGGCATTTTAAATTCTTAAATGGATTTAAATTCTTAAATGCCTATTTTTATGACATGATTCAGATAAAATGCTGGATTGAAAGTAGAATGCAACTGGCTATTCAGGACAATGAATCATGCAGTTACCTTCTTCATATTATTCATGGCTTAAAATTACAACGTAGATCTGCCAAAATAAAAATGGTGTATTGTGTGTTTGCTTATTGTGTGTGTGGAGTAAAGTCGGTTGTCAAAAAGAGTCACCTCCAAACATGTTTGGTACGTTACAGGAACTTTTCTGCAAGCTCCTCAATGTAAGGTTCTTCATAATTCAGTAAATCATTATTATAAATCTAGTCATTTTAACTAATATCTCTAGTTATTTCTGATCCAGTGAAGGCAGGTTTCCGCTGTTGCACTTCTGAGCGCAGCATATACCGTATACCCCTGCAATGATACTGCACGGTGATACCCCCTAGACATGGTGGTCTTTATAAAAGAGCCGGGTCTATTTTACGATCCTGATGTGTATAAACAAAGCCAAAGTCAAACATTTCTGCGGCAGCCCACACACACACTGAGCTGTTTACTGGGTGGAAATGCACTTGGGCACACTTCACGCGCATGCCGAATCAACTGAATTGAGTCTGGTTTATGATTCCGCTTGCTTGGGGAAATGAGGTGAATTGTTCCTCTGGCTCTCTCTTGATCCTCCTCTTTTAAAGACCATTCAAACACGCTGGAGTGTGACAGGCGCTCTGTGTTGAAGTTTGCTTTAATCTTGGAGCCCTGTGATTGGCTGCTCATCTGCTGCTGGATCTTCCACTTCATAGTGATAGGTTTGTTTGGTGTGTGCATCACATGTGATATACTGAGGAATGATGAGACCGCAATAGGAATCAGTTATAATTATAAGTGAAATATATATTATGTGAATATTACAATTCCATTTGGAACAAAAATGGCTGCCAATAGCCATCCAAAATTCACCAACCAATCTCAGTTCTGTAGGCTCCTTCATTAAGGCATATAGATGCTATTTACCCAGTTTTAAACAATTCCGTCATAAGCCTTCACTTCAACAAACTACAGCGTGTTTTTCTGTTCCTCTGACAAGGTCTGGTCTGTCGTCAAAAGCAGTTTTGTCTTTAATTCCTTACGTTCCTTTACATGTACAAAATTTAAATTATTCTCTTTCATCTGTCAAAGTGATCAGATTGTTCAAGTTTTTCTACTTGGACCTGTTTGCACATTGTGTTTGAAGACTGCTGATCGCTGCTTATTCTTTCAAATTCTGTAGCACTGGAATATAAAACGTCTAGTCTCTCAGTTTTCAACATGTTTTATAAAGAAGAACCGACTCTCTGTGTTGCTGGGAGTAGGGATAGCGGGTGACTTGGTCACGCTGTACTTATCAGGCAGACAGTAAATGGGCGGGGAGCAGATTTACATAAACTCTCACAGCCAGCTTCAAACCACAGTGCTTTTTTCTCTATAGTGCTGTTGTTTTCTTCTATTTTTAACTTTCTATTCTTCTTTTTAAAAATGTTCTGCCTTACAATCTGCTATAGTGGATCTTATTTTGCTGAATGGTACATATTGTTTGGAGAAAAAAGTTCAAAATGAATAAAACGAAATAAGTAGTGAGATTCCCGTTTGGAAAATGGCCTGGTTAACGTTTATGATGTCATGTAAAGTTTCTTTTGTGGTCATCAGAATAAGCTATGTTAGATTTGTAGGACGTTCTTTTAGTGAAGAGTAGCAGTATTTAGAAACCATGGAGTCGTTAATTTTGCTAATGCTAGCATACTTAATGCATTTAGGGAAAATACTGATTTTTTCAGAACTGCCACTTACCAAATTGGCTGTGCAGGTGTTAGAATCTTCATCATCAGTGTATCTCTATCTTCCAAATAACTACATTATACTGCAACATCTAGCCATAACAAATGGTTACAAACGTAAATTGCTTTGCCATGGTTTACATCAGTCTGCTAAAGGCATGTATTCAATTTATTCAGGGTAATAGCATAGTGATATGTTCTGTTATGGGTGTGATACAAATTGTATTTTAGTTATTTTTGAGGACATGTTTTGTACTATTGCATTTCAGTACTGTGTATCTATGCATATTCTGTTTTGTCAGTGTAGATTAGATTAAGTATTAAACATTGATTCTCTTGCTAGGAAGTACTACTTCATATTTTCTTCAATATAAACAGTAGACCATTGCTCTTTTACTATTGTACTTTAAACTGTTTCTTTGTCTATCTGTTTGACTTGTTCTTAGTCATGCTAGGAGAAGACGAGGATTAAAGTGAAATGTTAGGCTCAAAGTGTGTTGTAAACAAAAAAAAGAGATTAGAAGTACCTTACAATTAGGTTATTTGAATGAGTCCCAGTTCCAGCTTACCCAGACACCTCCTTTAGCCTAATGGATGAGTTTATGGCTCAATAAAGAGCTAACGGACTCCTCTTCATTAAATGACCATATAATGATTCACAGAAATGTTCGTTTCCCTGCAGCATATTTTAAACCCATGCCGCGTTCTCCTAAATGAGGTTAGTTTATGCCCCCCCAGTACAGACTAATTAGGCTGGATATCCTGCTGTGCTTGTACTTATAAATTTGTGTGTAATAGGTCTTATTTTGCTGCAGATCCAGATCTCTTCTTCGTTGTATGTCTTGTTTGATGTCTAAATACATTTATTGTTATCGAAAAAGGTAATGGAACTGCTACTTATCCTGTACTTGAGAGCAGTCATTTTGAAGCAGATGTATAGATTAAAGGCTTTAATTAGATGTTAAGCATTATTTCGGGCATTTCTGTTACACTGATCTAATGTTAGTACAAGCTATGCTTTGAAATTGAACTGAGGTTTACTGCATTTACTATCTGCTTTCATAGTGAAAAGAGAAGAATTTTCCGTTCTAATGCTCGGCATGCTGTCCTAAACACAAGTCTTTACTCTGTCCTCTTAGTGTTGTGACCTTGGGTACCACGCCAGCTTAGCCCGCACTTTTAGGACCTATCTCTCAGCAGAGTATAACTTGGAAACCTCTCGCCATGAGGGTCTGGACCTCATCGAGAACGCAGTGGACAACTTGGACTCCCGGAGTGACAAGCACAAGATCATGGACATGTACAACCAGGTCTTCTGCCCACCCATGCGCTTTGAGTATCTGCCTCATATGGGAGACGAGGTGAGACAAATACATGGAATCGGATACTTTTGTATTGAAAAGAGCATTGATCTTACTATGTGCACAGGGTCACAAAGCTACCCCAGCCTATTATCCATCCTCTACCAAACTTTGCTTTTGCTACTAGCCGTTCTTTAAGGTAGTGTTGTCCTGCGATTCGTCCATCAGACTGCCAGATAATGAAGCGTAATTTATCACTCTACAGAACACATTTCCACTAGAGTGACAGTGTGCTTTACACCACTCCAGCTGACACTTGGCATTGCCTATAATGATCTTAGCCTTGGATGCGGCTGATCAACCATGGAAACTCATTTAATGAAGCTACATTCCACTTTTTGGAGAGAGAGTGAGAGAGTGTGCGAGTGAGAGAGAGAGAGAAAAATACACACACTGAACAAATTGTGTTCAAATTTCTCTTTAGGCTTAATGGAATTTGTGGAATTGCTATCTATTGTTTATCTAACCTAGAAGCAGTTGCTCCAAAATCACACATGTGTTTTTGGAGCACAGAGAAGATGACCTATTTTTGTGTATGTGTTTCAGGTGTGTCAGGTGAGTGCACAGCAGCCGGTTCAGACAGAGCTCCTAATGCGGTATCATCAACTTCAGTCTCGCCTGGCCACTCTGAAGATCGAGAATGAGGAGGTGAGGCTCACCTTGGGGCCTATGGCCATGCTAACAGAAGAAAATGTTTTGCATTTTACACAAATAGAAGATTTCACTTTAGCTGAAATCTTCAGTCAGCTTACTTCTTTGAAATAAACGTAAGTGGTCAAGTGTCACTACATCTGTTATGTATCAGTGAAAGTGAAGGTACAGTGCTACTACAGTATGTGAAGTGGAGTGAAAACGATTGGAGTATTTTATTTTTTTTTCTCGTTGTCATTATGTATGATGTTTCATGAAGGCTAGCTTGTACATTCCAAACTCTCTTATTTCTCAACATGGCTTTGGTGCTGGCTATGGCATCAGCTACAGTCTTTGACTCTGCTGACTGGAGGCAATGGGTTAATGCCACACTACACAGTACCTAATAAATAAAAAATAAAAAGATTTTCTATTGCTAAAGAACATGGGACAGGATAATAGACATGTTGTCTTGTCTTGCTAAGGTATTTCATCAGTGTCAAAATTGTCTGATTTCACGCGAGAAAATGGCATGTAGACTGAATATATTATACATATACTGTATGTACACATTTTTAATGTGCATTTTGATCAGAGTGGAACTTTTAAAAGTCACTGGTAGTCATTAATAGGATCTCTGACTCATTTACTGCTGTTCCATTAGATTCAAACATTGTAATTGCCAAAGATGGTTTCATGAATGATACTGGCCTACTCAGAGGCACGAACAATAGTAATGTAAGCATCAGTGAAGCTCACGAATTGATTAAATGATATAGTCTACCTAAAGCTAGAATTTGAGTTGATCCAATGGTCTTAAAGTTATTCCCAGAAGGGAATGACTAACTAAGCTTAGATTATGTTCCCTGACTAAAGGTAACGATTTTGTACACTTGAGAGGAGCACCCCAGTGAATTTAAGGAACATATAGAGCCGAATGTCTATGGTAGATCTGTCGAAAGGAGCCACACGGTCAGATGAAAATCCACAAGTGAGCCATATTTACAGCAAATCACCAAAGGTTTAATTGTTGAAGAAATCTGTCTCCTGCTTTATCCTCCCACGGTATATAGCACATCCCTAAAATACACCTAGCACAAAGTGAAACAATATATCTCCATCAGTGTACCTTCTTTGCTGTTGGCCACTGTATAGGTTTGTACAAAATACAAAGTCTAATGGGGCATGACGATTGAGTAGTGCCTCACTAAATGACCCCCTGACGCCAGTACGAATTATGCAGAAAATGTATGACTCAGCACAGTATGTCCCTCTTCAACCAAGAGTATTTGATTTGCTTGGATATGGCAGTTGTTCATAATGTTCAGTCCGTTCAGTCCGTTCCCCAAAATAAATAGGCTGATTCTATTGCAGAAGTTGTCTGGAAGTAATGTGCAACTGACAAGCTGAATGGAAAACATGATGAAAGTTGACACTGTTCTTTGAAAACAATTCTCTGCAGAGCGATTTTATTTTAAGGCTTCGGTCTGTTTGCTGAAGCTAAATGACATGTAAATTAACAAGTACTTTTTCCAGCTCAAAAAAGGTAGTCTTTTGAACAATATCATTAAAGTCTGCCAATTTTTTTTTTTTTTTAACAGCCTGAAAATATGTATCTTCCAAAAACATCCAGACTGAGACTTTGAATTAGACTCTGCGTTTGGGGGTGATTGATCTTCATCAGTTTGAGTCACAATGCTTCAGCCTCTGCAGCTTTTGTGCCTGGAGTCTGCTCATCAGAGGCTCCTTAACTTTACTGAGACAAGTTTCTCTCTCTCTGTCTCTTTTTCTCTGTCTATCTCTCTATCTTCTCACTCTCTGTCTTCTCACTCTCTGTCTTCTCTCTCTCTCACTCTCTCTCTCTCTCTCTCTCTCTCTCTCTCTCTCTCTCTCCTGCTCTCTCTCTCGCTCTCGCTCTCTCTGTCTCTGTCTCTGTTTCTGTCTCTCTGTCTCTCTGTAGTCTCAAAAGCACTCTGGAGGATGCGTCTGAGTAGCAACTGCACTCATTTAATTTGTCAATATTCAGTCCACCTTCCCTGGGAACAGAGGGTGTATTTTTAGCTTTCTCTTCGCTAATGGTGATTTTTGTGAGGTGAAACTGTTAGCTCTGTGCATTGAGTCTGCAGAGGTACGTCTTTGTTGATGGGGAGCAGCAGGCGGCATGGCGAGATTTCCTACTAAGTGTACACAGGTGCTAATGGACTCCATAATAGCCCCCGCCTGTGCGTATTGATGGCTCCATCTAGGCCTTATCACTCTGTGCCTCATAACCAGGCTGCAATGGACGATTTGTGCCATGCAGAGAATATGCCACATTAATCTGAGGCCCTCACAATAGGGTCCTGGGGCAGTTTTATGTATTGTCTCTACGACAGGCGGACAGACCTCATTTTCAGCTGTTCAAATGAGGGATGTTTAACTCTGGGGTCATTTTGTATCCTGCCCTCAAGGCCTCCGCTTAGGACCCAGGGGATTTGAATTGCCTGAGCATCCACTCAAAAGTGAGATGAGATGTGATTCAATGTGATTGAAATTGATGCAGTAGTGAGAAGACACATCCCTGACGCTGCTTCAGTCTGCTTTGGATTTATTGGCTTGTTTTGCTGGTGTGAGGTGGTAAATACATTACTTGCGTAAACATTCACAGGTTTGGTTTAGATCACTCCGATAAGCAGTGCTTAAAACCTTTTAATCTCAAAGGTCCCTTATGTTGGATCATAATTCCGTTTTTACTTTCATTACTACATAACCTAAACGTTGGTTTGATAGCAGTCACTGTATTATCCTTAGTAATAACTAAATAATAAGATTAAAAACTGAGTAAAAAGCTACAGCATTAAAAATTAAGGTGCCCGAAAGTGTTTTTTGGAGCAGTTCTGTAGAAGAACCAAAGAACCCTAAAGAACCTTTCATGTTTTTAAATGAGGTGTCTGGTTGTGAAGTTTAAGAAAGTCCTCATAGAAATGAAACTTAGTTGCTTGCAGGGTTTTGCTTCAAAATACTTTAAGAACTCATCATGGAAAAGTGAACAGCATAAAAAATAGTTCAAGGGAATAAAGAGAGAAAACAGTTCTGTAAAAAAGTTTTTTGCATATGAAACAAAAAAAATGTGGAAAATAGTGGAAAAAATACATTACAAAATTGTATGTTACGAGCCATTCAAATAAATAAATACAGTAGTTACCCCTCACAGGACAGAAATAAACTTTCTGGAGCATTTTCTAAAGGTGCTATATACCACTCCTTTGTGTGCTTGCTAGTCAAAACAATATCTGTTGTCATAGTTCATCTGTATTTTTTTATATATATTAATCTAACATAAATGTCATTCAAGAAAAAACAGTTGATTTAAAATAGTTTTTAGTGTTGTGTGTATGCTGATTTTGAGCAGTTTAGTCATTTTGAAAGCAGTTAAATTCAGTATTTAGAGGCAGTTTAAAATAATTCCTTCATAAATTTAAAGCAGGTCTTGTTCTTTGATGGCTAGGTGCGCAAGACCTTGGATGCAACTATGCAGACACTGCAGGACATGCTGACCGTGGAGGACTTTGATGTGTCTGATGCCTTTCAGCACAGCAGATCTACGGAATCCATTAAATCAGTGGCCTCTGAGGGCTACATGAGTAAGCAGAATATCGCTAAACGACGAGCCAACCAACAGGAGACTGAGGTCTTCTACTTCACTGTGAGTGTGCCATGTGCTCTCCTAAAGCACTACAGTTTCCTAAATCTACAGGTGTGTCACTTGCATGTTTTTGTAGGAGTTCCTAAAGCTTTCTAGGCAATGTAAATTTATTTGGTAGTACGTTTAGTAGTACTTTTTGAGGTCATGGTGACTTCTATACTGAAAGATTTTCATCATGAATTTTACTGCAACACTGCCTTAGATGTCAAGTGATTTTACTTGTTTGTGGCTTTCTGTTATTTGATATGTGGGATCAGATTTGTTATCTAACCACAGAACACAATGTCTTGAACACTGATGTTGAAATGAAAGTCTGCACAGCATGCCCTATCACGCATGAAATCATAAAATGCTCACGACAGGGCCCATGCCTTACCAATGAAACGGAAATTAAACTCTTCTTTCGGAACAGATTGAATTAGTCTTGTCCAAAACACAACGAAATCTCCTCTTCGTCTGCCGTAACAGACAACTCTCTCCTGTTCTTGTCAGAGCCGATTAAAATCATTAGCTCCGTGATGCCTTCATCTGTGTCCACAGAAATTCAAAGAGTACCTGAATGGCAGCAACCTCATTGTTAAACTGCAGGCCAAGCACGACCTTCTGAAGCAGACGTTGGGGGAAGGTGAGTAGATGCGTAACGAGCCCTGTGCTCAGGCTAAATGCTGAAAGTGTCAGGTCTTGCGTGAAGGTCTCTCATTATAATGTTGGTCCAGGGTATGGAATGGAGTTTTATACTGTTACATTAAGGTCAATGTGGAAGAGCCAGTGTCTAATGAAGAGTGCAGTTAAGAAACCTCTGCTGCCACAGCAGGTGCTTTCTTCAAGCCCCTGGCCATCCAGCACAGGTACTTCAGTATTTTTTGTTCAGAAAAGTGATTAGGGACACTACACACCAAATGTACCAGCAAAACGTAGGTTGATGAGTTCCGACCTGTCCTTCCAGCCTGCTTGTTCTCTATTGCAGGTTACAGTTAGTACCTTGTACATGTAGAATCTCACTGTAAAGACTCCATTTTCATCTCTTAGAACAAATCTTGTCACCTGCTTTGTGGGTAATTGATGTCCAGTCAATCAGCGGTGGCGTTTTAGCAGCTGCTGGTGCTTCTGGTCTTAATCTAATGGGGTTGCATGGTGGGATGGCCCAGCTGAGACCAGCTATGAACATGTATGTTCACCAAAATGGCCCCACTGCTACCCACCAGTGCCTGCACTCAATTACATTGCAGCTTTATCAGCTGAGCCACATCAGACCGGGGTTAAGTCGTCTGGGCCTTTTTTGGCCACAAGCTGTGAGTGTGTGTGTGTGTCTGTGTGTGGTAGTGTGTGGTTTCTACTTGAGTGTCTGTGTTACATATGGCTGCTGCAGGTACCGCCCCTGTTTTTAATTATTCACTTAATTGGTCCTAGACGCATTAAACGAACTGGGTTATAAGTTCGTGCTGCTCTAGTCAGCGTGATGCTGCCACCTGGCCAAAGCACCATGAACGTTTGAAGCTTATGAACGTTTGAATGAGTGATAGAAAACAGTACAGTCAGGGTTGGATGCACTCCAGTCATCTGAATAACGGAATGATGTTTGAAGCTGCCTCCTTCTAAACCAGTGAATCTGAACCAACCAGCATTGTGAATGAGTGCTGGAGGGGCATCTGAACATTTTTTTTTCATTCTCAGCTGGCAACACAAAAGGCTTTCTCTGTGAACGCATGGTGATGACACACTCAAAGCACTCCATTTGATATGCAGATTTGCTGAAGTAAAATTATTTTAAGGCCTTCCTCAGTTTCTCAAGTAGCTCTCGTGCAGCTTCAGTGCTTATAGCATTACATGGAGATTTAGAGCTGGAAAGGGGAGCTCAGTCTGCATTATGTGGTGGTGGGGCCAGGTGCTTTATAAAAGGAGTGTTTTTGCAGCACTTTGGCTGAGCTGTTGCTCCTGAAAAATGACAGGAAAGGCACCTTTTCTTCAGATAGTTTGTAGACTTTCAGAGGTCAATGCTGCTTTGATATGGTATACATATTCCAGCTGTATGCAGATAACAATACTTCTATACAATATTGAGTGCTTGATAAATTGCTCATTTACATTTATTAGGGTTAGGGTTCTAATCAGAAGCAGCTTAGAATAACAATTGGTCCTTTTCATTGAGGAACTTTTGATGGTTGACTTTAAAAAGCCTAATAGTTTATGGGAGCAAAAAAGTTATTTTTAAACTTTTTATTTAATAAAGTCATAGTGTTTATAATATTCATACTCTGCGAGTATTGTAGTACAACCCATTTTCATTCAGAATTATTGTTCAATTTTGATAGGAAACTACATGGTTCAGATCTGGAAATGCGCAATAGAAATTGCCCAAAAAAGTTTTGCCCCCTGGGGTTTTAGGTCAATAGCTCTCCCATGGGTTCCGCTTCAGGAGCTGGACAGATTGCCTTACGCCTTAGATTAACTGCCAAAGCAATAAGGAATGAACAGATGAACCAATCATTGATGTTTTGATTTCTAATATGACAAAAATAAAAATCAATCAGGGTTTTCTGGAACTAGATGTGTCACTAACGGTGTTTACTATAAGAGTCACTGTAAACCTGCAACACACAAAGTGAAACATGCGGTAATATGTATGTTATAAGCTTGCACCCAAACTCAAGGAATATCTTACAAGCTTCAGATGTCAGTGTTTATTGCTGACATTTATGTGTAGCCTTTTTCACATGTATGTGTAAATTAGAAATGGGTTTAATTGTCTTTTACTTTTGTATTTTACTTTATTCGTTTATAGATTTATAGATGTTGTAGGCAGTGCCCTGCAACATTGCTTAGCTCTAGCCTTCTTTGTTCATTTGCATAATTCTTGGCCAGTGATAGCCACTGGGACCATGTGTGACAGACTTCCCTCTGTGTCTGTGTGTCTGTCTTTGTTTTTGTGTCTGTGTTTTGTATGTGTGCGTCTGTGTTGGTTTCCTTGCATGCTGTGACAAATCCTTTCCCCCCCTTTCATATCAATGAATTTTCGGACAATGAACTTAGTGAACTGTCACGCGCATCACTCAGCTAAATCACCACACACACATGAGCACACGTACACGCCCCCTTTATCTTTCCGGTTAGCCATCTAGCACACCACAGGGATCTGTGGGCACTCCTTTTATCTGAAGAACAGAGCTGCTGCTCTCCCATTCATCTCTCTCTCAATAGCCTGGGTCACTCTGACTATAGTTCTGTGTCCACTCTGCCACTGGTCTACAGCAGAGAGCATGAGATCATACTTTAAATTCATGTCTGAATAACTCTGCTCTCTCTTCTTTTTCAGGAGAAAGGGCCGAGTGTGGAACCACGAGGTAAGACCCTTTATAAAAATGGACATTTTACCTTTGCAAAGATAAACATTTTCTCATTGAGTCAAACTTCATGTGACTGGGCAGATCTAAAAAAAAAAAAAGGACAATGTGAAGCAAGCTGCTGTAACCATGGAAACTCAAATGACAAATTTTACATGAAAGATAAATAAATATTTTTATAATAAGTTATTAATAGAAAGATGGTACACCGTTACCGAATGCAACACCTTCAGAACAGTGGAGCGATGTAGACACATATATGGTATCTTCAGATATAGAGTATGATTAATAATAATTAATATAGCCACAGAAACAAAAACAAATATTGATCTCACTTTTCTATAAAGTATATTGCATATTAGTGTAAAAACACGTATGCTGGTGATACTTATCTCTGTATTATTTCATAAAGGCATGATTTCCAGAATGTTTTCTGAATCAGAATGAAACGCTCCAGTGATGAACCTCAGTCCCAGTGGAGCAGTGTAGACAGATGGTGATTTGATCATTAATAATAAATGACTAATGTAGCCATATAAGCTGACTGACTTCTGCAATTTTGATCTTCCTCTCGTAAAACATGTTTTACATATTACAGTACACTAATGCTGATGCGGAGAGTGTGAGGTTTCATTTGTAGAGGGATTGTGGACACTTAGATTTCCGAGTAAACTGTTTCCTACCTTAGGACACAATAGACCCCCAGCACCAATGGAGCAGTCTAGACAAATAAATGGTAATTGGTAATGAATAATAAATGCCTAATATCATATTGAAAGGGCGATGACAAATTTCTCCGGTTCTTTGTTCCTCTTCGGGTGTGTCTTATAGAAATAAATTGTAACAGGTCCTGGCTCTGTCAGTAGGAAAAAAAATGCGTATTGTTTTGGCCCTAAACTTTTTGTCCGGGAGTGGAAAAAGGTGTGAAAACGTATGCAGCCGCATGCTTTTGATAGCCATTCCTTCGTATAAAAGCAGCCTCTTGTCAGTCCATTTGCCTGCAGTTTCAGCTGCAAAAACAACCCCGAACAAGCCAATGACAAAGAAAGAAAGAGGAGGAAGGGCAAATGTTTATTTTCTTGGCACCCCAAGTGAGTTTTTGCACAGCGGTCGAACAGGACTTGTCCCCAAGCTGTCACTGGCAACTTCTCAACTCCTGCTGAGTAATGGCGGGACTCCACTGTCAGTCTGTGAGGCAGGAGAATAGGGCCTTTGCTGGGGAGCAGATGTGAATGACCATCTGTACAGGTGCTCATGAAAACCTGCTCTTATTTTCAAAGTGACATGCCATGGCAGACAGTCATTTACTTTTCATCATCAAGCGCATTCAGCCTTTTCTGAAACTGATGCAACTGATACGTTTTCTTTTGAATTCGTATGTTAAAAGTCTTTTGATGTCAATATCCAAGTTTTTCAGAAAGAAATCTTTTCAAAGCAGCACTGTGCGTAAGTGTGTAATGGCTGTAATTAAAGACTACCTTCAGATGAAGTGTAAACATTGCCTTGGACGGTTCTCCTGGGGTTTGCAGCTAAAGTGCGGAGTCACATGCTATTAGAGTTGTATTGAATTTGGTGGTGGGTCACAACTCTTGAGAGCAATTAAGCTTTCCTAAGCCCAGCATGTGTTCCTGTAGGGGGCTGCTACAGGGTTCACTTACCGTAAATAACAGACCCTTCTTTGTAGTTGTTGAGTTAATTAGGGGTCAGATCATCATGCACTGCTCCCCGACTTTGGAATGCACTCCCACTCTACCTGCGAAACACATCATCCTTGCCCATGTTTAGATCTCTACTCAAAACTCATCTGTTCAGATTAGTTTACCCCACATGACTTACTCACACCTCATACCACTATCATCCATACGTATGTAAATATCCTTTTGTATATACATGTATCTAAATGTCTTTGTATGTAAATTTGTTTGTATGTTTTTCTGTAAAGTGACCTTGAGAGTTGTGAAAGGCGCTTATAAATAAAATGTATTATTATTATTATTATTATTATTATTAGATCAATTATATCATAATTACAGTGCATTGAGGTGCAAATCTACACCCCAACTGTTTGTTTAAACCTTCTAGACCTTTTCATGGTCAAGAGGTTGGGCAGGTCATTCAACCACATTCACTTTTTAAAAAAAAATACATTCTTGAGTTAATTTACCAGTATATACATGTGAATTCATTCTTTTTAATGTTTGTATTAAGTATAAAGTCAAAAGACATTGTGTATATATTTGAAATGGATATGGGAACTGGAAGTATATTAAGTATGAAAAATGCACATATGTGCAGGATTGCACAGAAATCATAGATCTTCACTTTTTAAAAATTATTATTTCTAGCCAAACCTTCACTTGTGGTGTAGTGTTTTATGAACTGATGAGTGTAAATTTGAAATTGGGATCACGTGGCTTGAGAGAAGCAGAAAATGCAACAAACTTCCAAGACTTAACTTTGAAGGTTTGCAAGAAGCATAGAACAATATCTATGCAAAAAAAAAAAAAACCCTGAAAAACGTTTTCCTGAAAAGAGTGGCTGGTTGGGCTCTGGCTTTATATATAAAGTTGTATTTCTGCTTGAACTGCTCAATTAATTATCAAAATAATTAATTTCCAAATTGATCGAGACAGCCCTATCTCATACTAGAGGTTATCTGGTGTAATATTTCACTGCATTAGATGGTTTTTTGTGTTTTGTTCCTCCTTGGTTTCTCCATTCCCCAGACCCCCCACCCTCCCCCCCAAACCACAGAAATTGCGGAAGCCCCGGCCACGCTCCATCTATAATCATAAGCTGTTTAATGGAAATATGGAGTCCTTCATTAAGGTACCCCCATCTGCAGTGCTGTCAAAGATGACGCCGTCTGCTGGAGTGGAGGGAGGCCTCTCTTTTCCCTCTTACCGCTCCCTCCCTCACTCTGTGTGTTCCTGTCATTCATGCCTCCTTTCTCACCTGGAAGTAAAGATGCAGGCTATAAGGGTGGTGGCGGTTCACACTTTAGCCCTCAAAGCCAACAGTCAGACACAGATATGCCTCTATTAGACCAAGGAGACACGGTTAGCTAGTCAGGCCTTCGTATGCCACCCTGTACTGCATCTCGAGCCGTTCCAGCAGCTGCTCCAAGACTCAAAACGACAGTGTCGTCTCCATGGCGATTCTGTCGTTGCTGTCTCTCTAACTGTTATTCTCTTGCTTTTCTCACCTCTCTGCTCCGCTTGCCACTGCTTTCTGTCTTAGGGGAAGACGGAATACACGTATTCGCAACCAGGTACTTTAGCACAGGGCCCACATCGATTTTCTTCTCCATTTATTCTACATTTTGTTATACATTTGTAAGATATTTATTATTGTATACATTTATTATATATTTATTATACTATTATAGATATCAACAATTATTTTAATAATGACCCACACAAACCTTTTACATTCCCATGTCTTTTTCATTAACAGATCCAAATTATTCAAAAGCATTGACTTGTTTTTCTCTAACAACTGTAGTTACATGAGAACAGAAGAACCTAATGTAGCGTCCTTTACTAAAATGACTCTATTGCATGCTTTGTTTGCTTTTGTATTGGAAAATTGATTTCGTTGGTAGGAAACTAGCAGGGTACAAGAGCCTTATGTTATACAGTTGTATGCAAAATTTGGGTGTTCCTGATTAAATGACATGTTTTGTTGATTTTCAGACACAGTGAGTTTATTAAATTCACTTTTTAATAAACTAAGATTCCAATAGACCTAAACCGTTAAATGTGACCTGTTTAATCTATTTATGTATGAACATTTGCAAAGGAATTGCTAAATGCAGGTTTGTTCC
The DNA here is from genome assembly GCA_037577275.1 of Bryconaethiops microstoma. NCBI lineage: Eukaryota > Metazoa > Chordata > Actinopteri > Characiformes > Alestidae > Bryconaethiops > Bryconaethiops microstoma. The sequence goes on from JBBJLS010000109.1 coordinate 17,930,771, forward strand.
CTGTAGAAAACCTTTTCACAGAAAAGTCAATAAGACATGAAAATCGCATTGTTTAAACTTTTGCATATGACTGTACATTAGTAAGAATGGTTTGGCAAAAAATTATATTCATACACTTTACTCAAGATATAGTCAGTCAGCTAGTCTGGTGGCCAAATTTTGCTTCTTCAGTGTAGTGCTGAAGCTATATGCCTAGCGTTGCTTAAAAAAGGGTAGAAGTTCATTGACAACCACATATATCTAATGAAAATGCACCCAAAACCAAAGCAAACCATCTCTCAAACTGTAACCAGCTCTACATTAAAGTGGTACTTGTTCTTGTTGTTTAGTATGCAGTATGTAATAGCTTATATTCACATTTGGAAGGAGGGCTGATCTTAGATCAGATTACTCCATATTTGTGTTTGTCATCGAAACGCGTTCTACTCTTGAGTTGGTTTATGAATGTTTTGGATTATATAAATTAGATTTTTTGCTGAACTGTTATTTTAATCAACTTACTTAAAAAATAAATGAAGCTATATTGTGTACATATTAACATGACATGCATTTTATAAGCCACATGTGGGGTGGTGGTGGCCTAGTGGTAGAATACTTGCCTCTGGACCAAGAGGTTGTGGGTTCGAATCCTACCTCCAGCACACCACCATTGGGTTCCTGAGCAAGACCCTTAACCCCAGTTGCTCCAGGGAGATTGTCCCCTGTAGTTAGGGAATGGAAGTCGCTTTGGATAAAAGCGTCTGATGAATGCCGTAAATGTAAATGTAAATATAGATGGCCGTATGTAAATGCATTGTGATATCACTACAACACTGAATTCAAAATGGTCTATTTTTGAAATTCACTTAAATGGATTTAGGGAAGGCGCAGTGGGGCATGGATATCAAACAGGAGCGCAAGTTTCCTCCAACAATCGAAAGATGACACTTGGATTGGTATTTGATGCTGCATTTTTAGGATATGCATCTTAGATACTGAATGAATGAAAAAATTAAAATATAGAAATGCCTCTACATCCTTTATTTAGTTTAAACAAGGTAAAGCTATTCCAGCTCCAGTACAGCTTAGTTCTTATGTTTGAGGTGCCGAAATCACACATTGTATTTAGTTCCCTGCAGTGGATGACGACTTCTCTGATTTTTTTTTTTTTTTTTACGGTTTTCGGGGACATCAAACACACACACACATACACACACCCACACTCACACTTGCATAAACAGACACACCTGTTAGCGTTAGCCGAGTGCTCTAGGGGTTTGCCGCCCTCAATTGTGCTTTGGCATGATTGACAGATTCAGACTGAGAGGCAGGATGACCTTTGATCCCGCCCACTGTCCCAGAAGTGTCACCCTGATTGGCCGAACAGGTGTCAGATTGGACCGTGTTCTCCAGAGTCCTACCAAACAGTACAGCACTCCATTTCTGGGTTACTGAGGTTTCTGGGGTTACCAGGGCTTTGTGCCTCAGTGGTTATCAAAGCGATTGCTGATATTCAAGCCAACAAAAGACAAGTCTTGGAAAACTATTTGAAAAATATAAAAAATATACAGAACTACAGTTTGTTTTGCGTCTGAAGTCAGAAAGCTCATTTTACCGCAACAGTATGAGTTGTTACACCTGCAGGGTTGCCATATGTTCAGTGAAACATTTCTAGACCTCTTTTAAATATCAGTGTTTTCCTGCAGACATCAAAAGAGCTTTTGAGAAAATTGCACCACAAATAATTGCAGTTGAGATGAGTCTTTGCAACTTCTTTCTAACTTCATTGTTTGATTCCACTCTGTAAAAATAGATCAATGACACTAAACCAAAGTGTGTAACTGTATCACTTTACAAACTTTCCTATGACCCTGTGATGATATTACTAGTGATCTCTGCTATATGCACATAAATACAAATATTTTTTAAAAATAATATACACATATATATGTTTATATACACAAACATATTAAGTGACGATGGCCTGGGGCTGACGGCCGAGAAGCCCAAACTCACACCCAGGAAGGCAGCCAGACTGCACAACGGAGCTTTAATTCAAAATAAACAACACATTAACTCTGGAAAAAAACACAAACAAATACGCCACTACTTCGTGCTGAATAAAACATGGGCTCGATCTTTATTCTCTCCCTGTTTTAAAGAGTCTCCTGCTCAGTCTGGCGGACCTGTGAGGCTCTTTTGGGCTCATTTACTGAACAATTTAACTTAAAACTACGCAGTCCTGATTGAGCAATAATCTTTTTTCTTTTTTAATGTATATTAGTATTTGCAAGTTCAGTGACCTCTAAACATTAAGTTGACTTTTTAATAAGATAAATTGTTGTAAATTTGTTTATTCTGTACCCAGCTCCTGTTATTGTCATAAGGTCTAAATTGCTTAGCAACATCACTGGACCAGTTTCCATTGAAAATCAGCATTTTATAAAAGAATAAGTAGACAAATGTGCTTCTGGGTTAAGATTTTCGAAATCGTTTAAGTTTAATGCAAGCCACACTGTGAGACTTGAGTCTAATAATCTCGGGTATGATATCAAGTTTGATATGTAGACAATACATTAATAACACCTACAGAACTGTAGTCTACAATGCAAGTCAGTATACAAGAAATCATCATCAGCATGAATCATCCATCAGCACAGCTATACCAGTGCATCATCTGATGCTACATTCCTATTGGTTGGTCAGTAGATGTAGGTCATGGCACTAACACAATGTGAGATAGTCATCCTAAATTTCTGACACTATCAGAATTTTGTCCCAGGCTGTCTTAGACAACCGTTAAACTTTTTCACAGTGGCACAGGGGCAGCTGGTGGCCTGGTTGTTAGGTGGTGGTGGCCTGGTTCGAATCCCAGGACTGCTAGTGGCACCACTGAGGTACCCTTGAGCGAGATACCATCCCCACACACTGCTCCCCAGGTGTCCCATTGGTGGCAGCCCCCTGCTTCACTTGGTGAATGGGTTAAATGCAGAGAAAGAATTTCACACTGTTCACACTGTGTGCTGTGCGATGGTGTGTTCACATGTTCGGCCACTTTACTTTACATAAGAAAACTGTTTTGGAACCAGATATACCATCACATTTTTGTGTGCTGGTCGTCTTTTTGCTTTAAAATATAAGAAGGCATTGCTAAATATGGTGTAGAATTAGATTCAGACAACTTATGCAGTAATGCAGACACTTCCCCTTTTCTTCAGAAATCAGGTGGGCTAATTGGGAGCTTGACCCCAATTCTGGAGAGGTATTACTCTAAAGGTTAGGACTTTGCTGTGTATAGTTGATTGCATTCAGCCATTAGTGCATTAGGTTACTGATGATTAGTTATGGATCTCAAACATCATTTTAACTTGTCTCAAAGTTACAGGGCTTGGCAGTCTATGTCACAACACAATGTTCCAAAAGATTATCGGAATTTGTGCTTTGTTTACCTGCTACAAATACTCACACACAGTGAGAACTTGTGTGTTTAAAATGTTTTATTGTGGTTGTTGAGACATGTCATGCTGAAAAATCATGCTGAATCAGAAGAGAATCTGGTATATTCTAACCAACTTCAGGGGATACCAAACAACAATATGATGGAAAAATAGCCTTATTAAAGGTGTGGATCCATACAAACTCCCAAACAGTGGATTTATGAATATGTTACTCCCTGTCCTTTCCTCCTGGATACGCTAAGTGCCAGTACTTCTTTAGTATCAATGTCATTTTTTTTCCCCAGTCATTCATATACAGTTTACAAATGGATATTTTCCTCAGCCACAGACACATTTACCTTAGTTGCTAATATTTTAATCAGTTAATGTTCCTGGCATATTTCCCTGTAGGGAATAAACACAACTAGCTTAATGAACTGATCCTATTAACTAATATATTAAACCTTTGTTCTGGTTCTCCCTTCTGGAGAGAATGGACATAGACTCTCCTTTTTGGGATTGGCTTTCTTCAGCTCCAGCTTTGCCCTGGCCCTGCCTGTGCCTAACCACGTATACCTGCAGGACATATAGACTTCACCTTGGCTTTGCTAATTTGCTGTGTCTGTGCAGTCTTCTTTGCTCATTTCCAGTTTTGACACTTGTTCTGTTCTTCTGATTTTAGTGATATTAGTCTCCAGTATGGGTGAGCTTGCTTTTGACCCCTGCTTTTAGTTATGACTACAAGTTCTGGACTGCAATACTAATAAAGCTGCTTTTCCATTTTTTATCACCTCACAAAATCTGTAGATTTTTATTCAACTTTTCTGTTCCACCTCAAATCGTGTTGCAGTAAGTGCCCCACGATTATATGTGGCGCAGAACTTGAAAAAAGAAACTAACTCAAGTTTTTGGTTGTTTAGTGAATTAATATTTATATGAAAGCACAGTATTTTTTTGCAGCATGTACTAGCGCTGCAAATGCTCAAAAAATCAAGACTGCATTTGTATACATGACATGCTTATCAGTGGATGTGGGAAATGTACTGCATTGAAACAATTAGACATTTCCATAGACAAATGGACAAGACTATGCAGAAAAGCCCAAAAGTGCACAGCTAATAGTCACTTTAAATTATCTCAATATAAATGGCCAATGCAAATGTATATTAATCCAGTTAAATTGAATAGGTTTAACCGGATACATGTTTTAAGTGTAAGCCACCTTCTCCCAACTGTTAGAACAGACATTTTTTGTAAAGATACCTGTAAGACCAGAAGTGTTGTTGTTGTCCCTATCCCTTGGTTTAAGGTAGAACACAAATAGAAAAAATGAAACTTAGTAAAGCTTTGTGGATTTTTGTGGGGTAAATTTTCACAAAAAGACTTCCTTTAGTGAAGTATAGTGACTCCTTTCGGTTCATGCTGTACACAGCTATACACTACTATACAGTCCAGAGCTGGGGGGGCTTTATACCCCTCTAATTGATGCTAAGGCCTAGTGACCATAGGTTTATGTGTGACTGCTCCAGAGTTCAAACTGTTTTTCAAGGGAATCATGTACACCGCACATAGCAATGTGTCAGCAATGGGGTCTCCTTAAATTAATTGATTCCTCTTATTAGAAGGGCAATTTGTATACTTTTGTACATACAGTATGCACAACTAAATAAAGCAAAATAAAGTATGAATAAGATGCAGAAATCAGACCCCAGGTCTTACTCAGCAGTAACAGTGCTTAGACAACCCAATATAAGTCACTTTTTTTAAATGTTGTGTAAATAGCTAATGTTTTTACTTATTACCTGATTTCTCAGACAGAGGAGGTAGAAAACAGTGGAGGACAAAGAGAGAGAGGGAGATGAGAAAGAAAGGGAGCAAGAGAAAATCAGTAAAAGCAGGAGAGAGAATCAGAAAGTCTTGCTATCTGAAAATGAGTCTTATAAATCTCTTTAGCAGGGTTTGGGGAAAAGCTCGGTGCATTTCTGCCTCTGCCCCAGAAAGCCAGTCATGCTTAGCCAAACCCACACTGATAGAATCCATCATTGCATTATGGGTAAATTCTCCCTGGGAAATTGGAAGGCAATGTGGTATACCCACACACACATACGCATATGGTTTGGGCTTTTTTCAATAATTGTCCCAACAGATGGGGAATATAGGCCCGAGCTCTATGTAGTTGTTTGTCATTGCGGAGATGTGGTTTGATGGAAGCGATTTATAATAGAAAATCAGATCCCTGAACACTCATAAAAACTGCCTGGACGCATATGCATCCATGCCCCCATTTTGTCAATAGACAACCTATTTTTATGTGCCCTGTTTGAGGAAAGCTTGCCGTTAAGATGTTAATACAGGTGTGAGCTTGGTGATATGTTTCTGTTCATGAGCATCAGAGTTACACCTGTCAACACTGGAGTATTCACTGTTTCTGTCAAGCCCAACTATTTGTAAGGCTATGGTGACAAACGATTTTATAATGTATTTATATTCATATTAAAGTATGGTGTGTTGTTACCGTATGTGCTAGGGATGCAAGATTTGTACAAAATATCTTGCATTTACATATTTGACACACTTATCAGTAGATGTACAGAATCTACTGTATCAAAACTGAATGGACAGTGGAAAGAAGACCTCTGATGAAACATTTCCATAGACACTTGGGCACAACTATGCAGACCAGCCCAAAATTGTAAATTTGATAGTCACTTAAGGTTATTACAATAGAAATGACTTATGCTAACGTCTATTACTCCAGTTAAATCGAAAAGGTTTACACCAGATACATGTGGATCTGTAGTGGCGCTTTTCCACAGGCACAAGGAACTGTGCTGTGCCACGAACAAATATTTTTCCATTACAAATAAAGCAAACCATACCCAAGCTGCTCGATGGTAGGCCTGAAAGCGGGCCACATCTGAGCTGACTACGTCACTGCTTTCTGAACGATCGATATGCATTATTAAACAACAGTGGAGATACAAGCTAACAACTGTGAAACTGACCAAGTACAAAAACTACTGTCTGTTTGCACTGAAGATAAATTTCAGTGAGAATTTTCTGTGATACTAACAAATTTGTCTTTAACATTGTGAGAAACAAGAAGGTGGACCAGGATTTCACTAGCAAGTTAGCTGCGAGAATTTGTCACACGGTTAAAGAATGCAGAGAAAAAAGTGCAAAACTTAAACAAGATTATAAATAATAAAACACCACGATATCAAAAGCCACTCTGCCAGAAAACCTTCCACTAGTTCGACTCCATGGATGAGGATTTGGGAAAACGGACCATAAACTGAGGGGAGAGAATTGAGCTACTGATGCGTCAGAAACAGCGGTATCGTAACTGAGATACACTGCAAAATTAAAGTGTGCTGCAACTTCTATACATTGCTTTAGGTACCCCACAGTTTCTCTTCACAAAAAAGTGAACAAATTCCCAATTCAGGGCTCCAGATGGCAAATAAAATGGTCGCCAATGCGACTACATTTATTCATTTTGTGACTAGTTTTTTTTTTATTTCAGTTGCCAGTGGCAATCGTCTCTCACAACCAAGAGAAATGAGTCGGATCAATTGGATCGAATCACTAATAAGATCCGGCTCCTTTGGCCCCCAAACGCATAGACAGACAGGGTAGACGCCGCATTCCCGGTGTTACCAGTACACGATCTGTCAGCGCATGGCCACACTACGAGTGGCGAAAGCATCAGGTAGACGTGGTTTTCTGATGCAAACACAATATCACTATAGTGGCTAGGTGTTTAAATATATACAGGACAAGATCTAAAATCCCTGAAACAGAACTGTCTTATAGTTTTTCTGTGTTGCCACTGTAATTTAAGTGTTCAGTCTGGCAATGTGGTGCAGCCTTAGTTTGTGGAAGGCTGACACTGACTAAAGAGCTTAACTAAACAAGAGCTTAAAATGACGGTTGTCAATTCCAAACTGTAGCCCGGACAAACGGATTGATCGAAGATACACTGACTGCTTGCCCTAATGTTGACTGTTGGATAACACGCTCCACTACTTTGACCACCTTGACTGTCCCCTCAGAAGGAATCATTAAACCTCCACTGTGTTTTAATGACACCAAGTGGTGGCTTTGACCTTATGATGCCGGTTAAGCATCTGTTACCAAACTACCATGGCACACATCACGATACAGCTTTCTCAAAATGTGTCGAATGACAAACCCTGGTAAGGCTGAACAATTGGTTTGATTATATTTGGCCATTATAAAATCCCATATTACAGTGCTTACGTTTAGTCAAAACATTGTTTGGATACTGTCTTGAACAAGGGCATGCATAGCTTTGCTGGCTTAGCCCGGCTTAGCTAAGGTTTATAAAATGGGATGTTAAAATGGCCAAATATATTCAAAACAATTGTTCAGCCTATAAAATGTAATCCATCAGAATCTGCTTCGTCAGTCAAGTAATATTCTAAGTGTCACCAGTCACGTGACGTGCATGGGTCACAGGAATTAAGCGTGTCACAAGGTATATAAACAGGAAACAGGTAGATCCTGGTTGCTCATTCAGTCTCAACTCTCTTGCCCAGCCAACTTCAAACCCTGAATTCACTTACCTCGTGTGCATGAATGTGAACCTTGATTCCGGTGGGAATCTTTACTCTTAGAGCGTTTGCAGAATAAGGTGCGTGATTCTACCAACCCTCTCGCTTCTGTCCGCGTCCGGGTTCATCCATCACACTACACGGGTGAACTCCTGGCCAGGTACGTTCCTGTTCACCTCACCATTGTGACACTGTGTCTGTGGTCAGTCTAGTAATATTCTACCTCACCATTGTGACAGAAAGAATGAGACAGTTGTAGTGAACCCAGCAGACTGGTGCACGCTGGTGACGATGGTTAATGGGCAAGGGGTTGAGCTTGAGAACCTGAAGTCCGACAGCATGTCGCTCTCCTACAGCACTCTCAGGCTGGCCCCTCTGCCGAGGAATCTTTGCCACAGCTGCCCGTCCCGACTCCTCCCTCCACCTCATCATCAGCCGCACGTGTTCTTCCAAAAATGTCACTCCCGGAAAAATGGAATGGGATAGACGGGAAGTGTGATGTGTTCCTAACAAATCTCTCTCTGATTTTTGAGTTTCAGCCGGAGCGCTACGCGTCAGATAGAAGCCGCATTGCACTTTTCGTCTCCCTCCTAACAGGGCAGGCAGCCAAGTGGGCAGCCGCAGTCTTGAAGGCAGATTCTGACGACTGCGACTGCTATAAGAGTTTTACCAACCAACTCAAGGCTGCGTTTCAACACCCTGACAGTGAGGTGGAGACAGCATCACGTCACTACCATCTGCGACAGGGAGACCGTCCGGTGAGTAAGTACACCACAGAGTTTCGCACCCTCGCTGTGCAGACGAGTTGGGGCGACTCCGCACTCCGGATGGCTTTTTACGGGGGGCTGGCTTCTCGCATTAAAGACCAGCTTGTAGGACAAGAGCTACCCGATACTCTGGAGGGGATTATTCAGTTATGCATGCGGATCGATCAGCGCATGAGCTCTCGGCCGAGGCCAGCTCCTCGTACCCTGCCGCCTGCGTTTCCAAGACCTTCAGATTCCACCCCCTCACCATCAGTGTCTTCACCTCCGTCAGTGACCCACTACAGTGGAGCCAGAGCTCCCCCTAGTGGAGCCGGGGAACCCGTGCAGTTAGGGCACGCTTCCTTGAATCCGGCGGAGTGGGCTCGACGCTACCGTGAAGGATTATGTGCCTGTTGTGCCTCCCCTGAGCATCACTGTGCCATCTGCCCGCTCCACCCGGATAACGGTCAGACCAGGTGATCAAAGGGAGGTCATCACCTGAATGAACCCTTTCAGCATCCATGACACTGACTGTTTATCGATTTACGGTTCAAGCTCACATCCAGCTCAGCCACAGACAGGTCAGTGTCACCTTTTTTGCTGTTCAGCTGGGTGTGAGTGTTGAAGCGTTATCCCAGTCATTAAAAATCACAGCCGTAGACGGTCGTCCCTTCCATCATAGCCCCTTTACCCATCAGACACCTCCTCTTCACTTCATTGTAGACCAACATCAAGAGAAAATTTCTTTTATCCCCCGACTCACCTCAACCCTTATTATTTTGGCCTATGCTTCGTTGTTGCAGCACGACCCCCTTATTTCATGGAGTGAACAGAGAATACTTCAGTGGGGCTCGACCTGTCAGGAGCTTTGTCTCACATCGATGGCTGGGATGTGCTCGAGGGAGCCCATTGACCCCCATGTCGACGCCAGCTCCATCCCTTCACCTTATCGCGACTTAAAGGAGGTCTTCAGTAAGAGTAGGGCCATCCAACTTCCTCCTCACCGGCCCTACGATCTGGAGATCCAGCTCCAACCTGAGATGGTTCCCCCCACTGTACGACTGTACACCCTCTCTAAGGACGAGCAGAAGGAATCCGTCCTTCGTCCTCTCCTGCAGCTGCGGGGTTCTTCTTTGTAAAGAAGAAAGATGGGGGTCTTCGCTCCTGCATCAACTATCGGGGCCTTAAATCTTTGTGAAGAACCGTCATCCACTCCTGCTGACTAACACCACCCTGGACGCCCTCTCTGGTGCTTCCATATTCACTAAATTGGATCTAAGGAGCACTCACAACCTCGTTCGGAGAGGGTCATGAGTGGAAGACGGCCTTCATCACTTCTACCGGCCATTATGAAACGCTGGTTATGCCGTTTGGCTTGTGCAATAGTTCAGCAGCCTTCCAACAGTTTATTAATGATGTCCTTCGTGACATGCTGGGCCGCTGGGTCTTCACCTATTTAGACGATATTCTGATATACTCGAAGACCGAAGAAGAACATACCCAGCATGTCCGAGCAGTGTTAAAGAGGTTGCTGGCCCATCGACTGTTCTGCAAGTTGGAAAAATGCGCTTTTCACCAGCGTTCCACCACATTTCTAGGGTTTGTGATTTCACCTCACGGCGTGGCCATGGACCCCCATTAAGCTGGATGCTGCACAAAACTGGCCTCTACCCGCTTTGCGTAAACAGCTCCAGCGTTTTCTGGGGTTTGCAAACTTCTACCGACGTTTCCTCCGGGGCTTCAGTTCAGTCACAGCACCTCTCACTGCTCTCACCAGACACACCATGACCTAATTTCATCTCACTCCTGAAGCTGTCCACACCTTTCAACATTTATGTTCATTTATGCACCCTTGCAGTTTCTTCTCCAGAAAATTAAATCCCACTCAACAGTGATACAGGGTAGGGGACCGTGAGCTGTTGGCCATCAAGTGGGCTCTGGAAGAATGGCATCACTGGTAACCTGTTCGTGGTCTGGACCGATCACCAAAATTTAATAGGCATCCAGCAGGCAAAACAACTTAATCCTCTTCAGGTGCGGTGGGCCCTGTTTTTCGAACAGTTCCAGTTCACAATATCTTACCGTCCGGGGTCAAAGAATACCAAGGCAGATGCCCTCTCACGTCAACATCAGGTGGAGAGTCCCCGGACGGACCTCGCGCCTATACTACCACCTGAGATGGGTGTTTCGCCCCTCCGTTGGGAGTTGGATGATCAAGTCCGCCAGGGGCTGATCTTGGAGCCCCCTCCGGCAGAAACACCACCTGGAAGACTCTTCGTACCCTCCGGAATGCGGTCCGAAACCATCCAGTGGGCCCACTCCTCAGCCATCGCAGGTCACCCGGGAGTCATTCGAACCCTCTCTCTCCTCCAGCGGGCCTTCTGGTGGCCCAAGATGGCTTTGGACGTAAAAGAGTACGTTCAGGCATGTGCAGTGTGCGCCAGGGCCAAGACTGTAAATTCACCCAGCTCTGGAGAACTTCGACCTCTCCCTGTACCTCGTTGCCCTTGTTCGCACATTGCACTGGACTTTATCACCGGACTGCCGGAGTCCAATGGGAAAAACACCATCTTAACCATCGTGGACAGATTCTACAAGCCGTGCACCTGGTGGCATTCCAAGGGCTCTCCACTGCTAAGACCACCGCAGAATTAATATTAGAACACGTAGTCCGTTTGCATGGGTTCCCCAAGGACGTTGTCTCGGACAGAGGGCCCCAGTTCACAGCCAGGTTCTGGAAAGCCTTCTGCCGTCTGATCGAAGCCACCTGTAGTCTCTCCTCTGGGTACCATCCTCAGACTAACGGTCAGACGGAGTGGACCAGCCAACAGCTGGAGTGCTTCCTGAGATGTTTCGTCACAGACCGTCAGCGCTCCTGGGCCCGCTACCTCATTTGGGCGGAACTGTCTCATAATCGACTCACCTCCTCCGCAACTGGTCTAAGCCCTTTTGAGGTATGTTACCATTTCCAACCTCCGATATATGACCACCAGGAGCCAGAGGTTGATGTACCTTCGGCTCAACAGTTGGTCCGCAGGTGTCAGCAGCTCTGGCAGCAAGCCCGAGATGCCATCTAGAGGGCAAATCAACGTTACATCCACCAACATCGCCGCAGATTGTTCCATGTTGGTGACAGGGTCTGGCTTTCCACGCGAAACCTCCACCTTCACACTGAGTCCAAGAAGCTCTCACCCCGTTTCATCAGACCCTCCTCCGCCTCGGATCATTGACGGTGGTCCTGTGTACACTGTCCGGCGGACCCTTGATTCGTGATGCCTTGGCCGTGGCACTCAGTCGACTGGAAAGGGTTCCGAATGGTTTATTCTGGATCCTTTCCTCATCCAGGACTACTGTCGCCAGGTATCCTCTCAGCCTGGGCCATCTGGAGACGGTCCTGGGGGGGGTTACTGTCACATGCACCAGTCACGTGATGTGCAAATGTCACAGGAAATGAGCGCATCACAAGATATATAAACAGGAAACAGGTAGATCCTGGTTGCTCATTCATTGAGTCTCAACACTCTCACCGAGCCGACTTCAAACCCTGGATTCATGTGAGTACTCACTTACCTTGTGTGCATGAGTGTGAATGTTGGTTCCGTTTGGAATCTTTACTCTTAGAGCGTTTGCAGAATAAGGTGCGTGATTATCCCAACCCTCTTGCTTCTGTCCGCGGCTGGGTTCATCCATCTCGCTACACGGGCGAACTCCTGGCCAGGTATGTTCCTGTTCACCTCACCATTGTGACACTGTGTCTGTGGTCAGTCTAGTAATATTCTATGTCTGTGGTCAGTCTAGTAATATTCTGTGTCTCTGTTCAGTCTAGTAAATTCTATGTCTGTGGTCAGTCTAGTAATATTCTATGTCTGTGGTCAGTCTAGTAATATTCTATGTCTAAAGTCAGTCATGTATTTTTATCATGCTGCTAAATCATTCATATTTTACTATCTTCTTATGTGTGTGTGAATGTTGTGTGTTTGCATTTTACTGTCTGACACCATATTGGGGAGCAGTGCTCATAATGTTGTTGTAAGCTCTGCTTCAATGACAATAAAGGCATTCAGATTCTATGCCCAAATGGCCCTTCATTTTCCCAAATTTAGTCAAAGAACCATTTTTTTCGCGACCGACACATCTCTATTGAGAGCAGCGTTGACAGATTGATTATTTGAAACGATTCGCACGGCCTGACAACGTGTTGCAGAGCGTGTTCTAAAATGTAGGATAAAATAACATTAATTACATGAGAAATAGTGTTTTACTTTGGCAACAGTGTAGTCCATGTCGTGATTTCTTGTTTCGTTTTAATGCTCATTAAATGGGGTAAGACTGGAGACAAAATGTGCCATGACAATGTTTTCTTTTTCTTCATGTCACATTTGACAGAGATTATGGCTCCTAAAAAAATTATTTGGCTCCCAAATATTTTGTGTTTAGGAGCCAATGGCTCCTAAGGTTTTTGTTTTGTCTGGAGCCCTGCTGGATGGAGATCTGCCAACTCTTAGAACAAATGTTTTCTGTAAAGCTGCTTGCAAGATGAGGAGTGTTTGTCCTTGGCCTTATCCCAGATGAACTCAACATTGCATCACATAAAAGAACCTTAATCAAAATCATCTTATCCCAGGCCAAGCATCCGTTAGCCTGCTTTTGGAAAAAAAAATCCAGAAAGTAGCACTCTGGTTAAGAGAAATGAGCCCATCTCTAACACTGGAGAAGATAACATATATCTTTAAAGACAGAAAATCTCAGTTTAAGGAAATTTGGAAACCATTTGAGTCATTTATCATTCAGGGACATTTTAATTATATATTAAAAGAAGAATGGGATGAGAAGATATTTTGACTTGTATTGTGTAACCTTCTTCCTGTACTGTAAGGAAGATGGCCTGCGATATGTCAGTTCTTCTTGAAGGTTTGACAGTCGCACATTCATTGTTTTCTCATTGTTATTATTTGCTGTTTTTTATAATTTGTTGCTTATTTCTGTTGTTAATAATAATTTTTTATTATTATTATTATTATTGTTATTATTAATAGTAGTAGTAGTTATAGTATTATTGTGCAGTCATTTAAATTAGGTGGAACTGCTTATTGTATTTTGACCATGTAAATCAAATGAATACATTTTAATAAATACATTTATTGGTTCAAGAAAAAGAGATTGCATTTATATTTCTACATATTATGAATGTGATTTATTTTATGATGATTGACTTGGATTGTCTTTCCCAAATAATTTACTGTTCCTTGGATAAATGAATATTTACAATATCGCCCACAGAACCTCATCTGGAATAGATTTTGGTCAGGATGATCACAGCACACAATAACAAACACCATGATTGATTAGGGGGTCTGATTTACACAATACAACCTTTTGTATCTTGTATTATTTTTACTTCTCTCAGGCACAGCTTAGACAGCTCCTGAAGGTGGCTGAGGATCTGGGGATAAAGGTAGAAGACTGCAGGAAGAAGAAACTGATGGCTGAGACTGAGAAAGAGCGCTTGGATAAAGGAATTAGGCCAGACGATAACAGTGAGCACAGTTATCAAAACTTTGTTTTGAATGTGTGAATGTTTGTATCAACACAAAAAGGGAGCCAATTTCTAAAATATACTAAAAACAACATATTTTGGAATCGTTTCAATTTCTTTTTGGTCACTGGATATTTCTATATTCCTAAAAAATCACAGCGAATTCTTGCAGGGTTCCCACAGATTGTTAAACGTCTTAAAAGTGCTACAGTGCTATTTCTGGTTTTGTCCTGTATTACAGAAACAGAATATTCCAAACTGAAACAAATGGATTAGATTCTGGTGTGATAGAAAAGCGTAACATCATATCATATTCACAACACTGTAAAGGTTTTTTTCCACATTAATAGTCCTGTAAAACCAAATGTACCCTTGTGTAAATATGAATAACAATTTCATTTTTCACAGCAGAATATTAAAATACCTGCTGCCAAATCATCAGGGATGTCAATATTAAACATTATAATATTGCCATATTGTCAAGGTAGGCTAAAAACAAAACATAGCCAGCCAGCCTTAGTGTAATCTTACCTAAGCAGAGCAGCTTTATTATTTATAAAAACTCAAATAGGCAACTGGGCTCAATATCTCTATGTATCTGTATTAAAGGATTGTACTTTATTTTTAATTTATACAGTCCTCCAACTAGAATAACCAGCCATCAGAGAATCTGAGGTCAAAACTGACCTCTAGTGAAGTGCTAGAATACAACAGAGCTGATTAAAAAATGTTGAACACATTACAAAGTTTTGTTGGTACGACAAATGTTATACAATCTCAAAGCATGTATGCCTATTTTGAGTTAAAATTAGCTTTAATTAATGATATGAATGTGTGCCTGGTTGTACAGTATTTATACTATTATCCTTTCTATGCAAGGATTTTGGTAATAAATTAAGCCTGCCTAAGAATACAGCAAGCCTAAAGTCGACACAATTAGTGTCTTGTAATCAGCCATTTGTCACATCAACAATGCGCTGGTGCCCTTAACAGTAGTGAATGATCATTAGACGGTAAGACATGAGACATTTCTGGACCTGATAAAAATGAGAGTAGCCACTCACAGCATCAGAGCTGAGGAGGCTCTTAGTCTTTCATGAGACATGGTTGAAATTGTAGTCAGATTCTTGTCTTCAGTTGCAGGTAAACATGAACGTTATTATCTTGGCAAATCTGAGAACAGCTTGTGGTGTCCTAGTGGTTAGGGAGTTGCCCCTTCGATCAGAAGTTTGTGGGTTTGAATCCCAGGACTGCTAGTTTTACCACCGAGGTACCCTTGAGCAAGGTACTGTCCTCACATACTGCCCCTTGTACGTCCCCCATTGGTGGCAGCCCACTGCTTCACTTGGTGAATGGGTTAAATGCAGAGAAAGAATTTCGCACTGTTCACTGTGTGTGTTACGGTGTGGTATCTTCATGCTTGAATATAAGGGGCCACATTATTTTACTTTGTTGAAATCTCTGCCAAAACTGAATACGACAGAGTGTAAGGCAGAGAAATTCAAAATCTAAATATCATGAGCTATACTGAGTATACTTTTAATCAGTTGGCTAATACACTATATGAACAAAAGTATTAGGACACCTGACCATTACATCAACAGGGACTTTAATGGCATTACCTTCAAATACATAGACATGTATTAACATGGAGTTGGTCCCCCTTTGCAGCTATAACAGCTTCCACTATTTTGGAGATTTTTGAGTGTTTCTGTGGGGAATTTGTGCCCATTGATTCTGTAGAGCATTTATGAGGTTGAACGAGGTCTCCATTTCAGTCTCCGTTCCAGTTCATCCCAAAGGTGTTGAATGGAGCTGAAGTCAAGTTCTTCCACACGGAACTCATCCAACCATGTCTTTATGGAGCTTGCTTTGTGCACTGGGCACAGTGCACAAAGCAATAGAAATAGAAAAGGTTTTTCCCCAAACTCTGTCCACAAAGTTGGAAGCATGGCGTCCAAAATGTCTTGGTCTGCTGAAGCATTAAGATTGTCCTTCACTGGAAGTAAGGGCCTAGCCCAAAGTCTGAAAAACAACTGTGTCCCAATACTTTTGTCCATAAAGTGTTTATTAAAAAAGAAACAAAACATGATACAATATAACTACAGTCATTTTACTTGAGAAAAACAGCACCAGTCAATTTTCATATATTATTATATATTTTCCACAGTCCTTTTTGTCATACCATCTCTCCTTGACGGCAGAAGAGCTTTCTTGACACTGGCACTGCTGTAAATGAATCCTGTCATGAGATCCACTACTGCTTATAAAGTGTTTTTTGTAGTAGACACATACAGAATGCACAGTGTGACAGAAAATGTCTTGACAGTCTGTTTCATATATAAATATCTCTCCACAATACATCAGGTTATTCAGGGCATTCAATCAGTTCAGTCTCTGCTCTTTCTGTTCGCACCCTTTTATGTATTTTAAACTAAGGATGGCCACCTGGTGGTGTTTTTTTGTTGTGCTGTGTTATTTTTACCATAATGCTGTTACATAGATCAGCTAAATTCAAAATGATTTGCTTAATGGAGCTGCATAAGGAGCAAAATATGCCAATTCTTGGCTATTTCCAGTTAGGCATTGCTGATTCAAACCTCTAATAAACCTCAAAAACAGAAAGTATGGTTTATAGGCTGATAAAAACAGAAATTAAAAAGCCTGTTTTTCACACCCCTGCTGCTACAGCTGCATCTGTACCTCCTCTTTATAATTGGAAACACCTGCTCTTCATCTTCATTTTCTTTAAAAACGTGCTACAAAATATCCCAGAACCTTTTCACAGGCCTCCTTGTTAAGTCTTGTGCAAGCAAGCGAGATCTTTTGTTCTTGTTGATATAAGCCTTGTTCATCATGTATTGTTAAAGTATTCAAGTCCAAGTTCAAGTTTATTCATGGAGCACATTATCATACATAAAAGGTAATTAAATGTGCTTTACAGAAATAGAATGTAAAATAAAATAGAATCATGGAAGAGATAATAGTATTGAAAGTGCAAATGTTTAAAAAAAAAAAAGGGCGGTTAAAAGTGCAGTTTTTAGCATCTTTTTAAAGCTTCAGATGGTGCAGACTTGATTCTGATGTGCAGTTAGTTAGACAGCATAGTGGATAAACACCATTTCACCATGTTTAATTTCAGCTCTTCACCACTCGCTGACCAGCTCTTCAGATCTAAGAGACCTACCAGGATTATAAACATCAAATATATCCGAGATTTACATTTACGGCATTTAGCTGATGCTCTTATCCAGAGCGACATACATCAGTGCTCAAGTAGTCCACATCTGTTCCGCAAGCCTGTAAAGCTAAACTTAAATCAACATCTGCTATTCAACCAAGTTACTGCAGGCTAAGTACAACTAAACGACTACTGTCAAAGAAAAGTCAGAGGCTAAGGCAAAAGGAAGGAAGACATGGAGTTAAGCCTAATTTTATTTTTTATTTTTTTAAGTGAAAATGGGGAAGAAGAAATAAATAAGCAGAAACAAGAAGCATAGTTAGTTACCAAGGCGCTCCTTGAAGAGGTGGGTCTTCAAATGACGCTTGAAGACAGAGAGGGACTCTGCAGATCTTATTGGAAGAGGGAGTTCATTCCACCACTGGGGGTCCAAGACTGAGAAGAGGCTTGACGCATGTCTTCCTCTTCTTTTAAGGAAACGGAGGTTCAAGATGAGCAGTGCTTGAAGCTGGATGAGAAGTGACGCTGCTTGATCAGCGCTGATATGTATGGGGGTGCAAGTCCATTCTTGATCTTGAAGGCAAATGTTAAGAATTTTAACTTAATTCAAGTGGCCACACAGAGACATTGATGAATCCTTAGTAAAGGTGTGGTGTGTGAGAATTTTGAAACATTGAAGACTAACCTCGCAGCTGCATTCTGAATCAGCTGGTTTTGTTACCTTCAGTGGAAGTCCAGCCAGAAGACAGTTGCAGTAGTCCAGTTTGGAGATGACCAGAGACTGGGCGAGTATCTGCGTGGCTTTTGTGGTGAGAAAGGGTCGGATTCTTCTGATGTTGTAGAGAAGGTATCTGCTTGTTCTGGAGAGGTGGTCCACCGGCAGCGAGAAAGACAGATCTTCATCTAGCGTAACACCAAAAATTTCTTGCCTTCTAACCGAGTTTCCAACAGAAACAATGAGGTCGTGGCTTGGTGAAGGACTCCCATTGATGAAGAGGAGCTCGGTCTTGCTGAGATTATAGCTTGAGGTGGTGGACCGCCATCCAAGAGGAGATGTCGGCCAAAGAATCTGAGATGCAGGTTGATTGTCACTGGAAGGGAAAGGGAGACTTGCGTGTCATCAACATAAAAGTGGTAGGAAAAGCCAAGAGAACCAGTATATAGAGAAAGAGATGTATTTAGGACCCAAACCTATTGAGTGACTTGTACACAATGAGTAATGCTTTGAAATCAATTCTGTACCTGAACTGGGAGCCAGTGCAAGAACCTGAGAGTTGTGTGATGTGCTTTATTTTCTTAGTTTACTCGTTCCTTCTGCATTGTATATTTCTTCACCCCCACTGAATTCCTTATGCATTTGCATGTAGATAAGAAAGGCACGCCTACTTCTGGGCCCTGATGGTCACCGAGGTGACCAGTGATTAGTTCTCGCAAACAAATAGAAAGATTAGCATAGATCTTGCGGTTTGCTGTAGGTTTTCCTGTATTATAACGATTCAGTTATAATTATTCCCACATACAAATTTGATAATCTTTTTTCCAGTTAATAACATCTCCATTTAACAAGTTTATTTGGGCTCAGATGTGTCATGCATTTTAATTGTGATTGTGAAAAACATAAACAACAATAATATAATCGCAGGTGTTGTTTGACTAAATGTGAATAGTGAAACCTCAGTACAGCTTACTTAATTCTTTCCGCAGAGGAGATGTGACCTAAACGAAGATGACCTTGTTTTTTTAGTCAGGTTGTTTTATTTCCAACAAAGCTAAAACTGAAAAAAATAAAATAAAATTTTAGAAAATATTGTCACATTACTTTTTCAGTTCTGAAACTGATTTCAGCTAGTGTATACCAAACTTTTTTTTAAGCTTTGATTGAAGCTCATCACTTAAAGGGATGTTGTAGTGTAAAACGGTTTAGTGTCATCTAATTGTTATAATTCACTATTTTACATTTTGATATATTTGTATTTTATTTTATTTATGCTTGTCTTTGTGCTCTCTTGCTTCAGTACTCAGAATACATTAAGCAAAATGTCATAGTTCAAGTTTATTAATATAGCACATTATCATGCACAAAAGATCATTCAGTGTGCTATAGGAATAGAGTGAAAAACTAAAATACAGTAAAATAATTAGAAAGAAATAAAAATATTGAAAGGGCAATTAAACTTTGAATACAGCCTTTGGGAACCCTTGATTTAACCAATCCTGACTGCTAGCCTAGCCACAGAGCTACAGGCCAGTAAATACTATAGATAGCGTAGTTTAGTGAAACTCTTACCTGGTTTGACAAATGTGGAGAACATAAACAGGATAACACTAAAAGCAGTGCACACTAGAAAGCAGTATGGGGTTTAGGACAGAGTATTGTCCTACCAGACAAGGTTAAAATTGGTTGGAATTTTTAAAATTGGTTGTTATCTTCCTAATGCAGAGGCAGTTCTTTCATTCAAGTAATCCTCTCTGTTAATTGAAATTACGATTTGAAGTACGATTTCTTCTGTGGTTTCAATAAGGTTTTTGTCTTCTTAGCAGTAACATTAGCTTTCTGATTAAGGGTAGGTGGGCTGGAGGTTAGGGAGTTGTCCCAGTGATGAGAAGGCCATAGGTTCGAATCCCAGGACTGCAAATGGCACCCCTGAGGTATCCTTGAGGTACCGTCTCCTCACACTGCTCCCCGGGCGCTGTGTTCCTGGCTGCACGCTGCTTTACTTGGTGAATGGGTTGCATGCAGAGAAGAATTTCGTGCTAATCACACTGTGTGTTGCGGTGTGTTCACGTATGATGAAATTAGACGCTTTCCTTACTGGCTGCTCATAAATCTATCCAAAAGCAGCTTTTTAGAGGTGTCTCCCACCTTCGGGAGGGTTTTCCTTGTCTTTAAATCAGAAATTCTCATAGTCTGATGTGAACAAGTTCCAGTGACCTCAAAGAGCCTTACCTCAGCTTATCCTTGTTGTACCTTTGGGATTAATTAGAATGTTCATTGTAAGCCAGGCTTTCTTGTACAACATCAGTGCCCGACCTTACAGATGCACTTTTGACTGAATGGGCACAAATTTCCACAAATATGAAAAGAAGAGCAGAGGCTTCAGTAGCAGAGGCTTCAGTAGCTGCAGAGTCCAAGCTGACCCACAGCAAAGCGAGTTTAGAGTCTCGACTCAGTAAAAAGTGGGGTGGTGGTGGCCTACTTGCCTCTGGACCAAGAGGTCATGGGTTCGAATCCTACCTTCAGCACCACCACTGGGTTCCTGAGCAAGACCC
>JBBJLS010000109.1:17967294-17983117 GCA_037577275.1 Bryconaethiops microstoma
CCAACTTTGTGGACACAGTTTGGGGAAGAACCTTTTCTATTCCAGCATGACTGTGTCCCAGTGCACAAAGCGAGCTCTATAAAGACACGGTTGGCCTCAACCTCATCCAACACCTTTGGGATGAAGTGGAACAGAGATTGTGAGCCAGGCCTTCTCCATCATCAATGCCTGACTTCATAAATGCTATACAGAATGAATGGACACACATTCCTACAGAAATTCCAAAAATGTTATGGAAAGCCTTCCAAGAAGAGTGGAAGCCAACTTATTTTTAAATATGAATATTCATATTGATTGAACTATTTTGAATACATGGAATAATAGATCGTTTGCTTTTTCTTTGGCAGATTGATTTGGAGGTCCTCCCCCCACGCTGTCCTGAATGAGCATGTCCCTTGCTCAGAGAGTGCTCCTCACATGGATCTTCAGCCTCATCTTCCTCATCATGCTTGTCCTGAAGCTGGACAGGAAGATCCAGTGGAGCTGGTTTCTCGTCTTCCTCCCAGTGTGGACCTTCGACACCATCCTCCTGCTCATGCTGATCGTGAAGATGGCAGGCCGCTGCAAGCCGGGGTTTGACCCTCGCAATGAGGCGGAGAACCTGAAGAAGCGTGTGTGGTACCTCATAGCCATTTTGTTAAAGGTGGCCTTCTGTCTGACACTGTGTGTGAAGCTGGAACACCTTCCAGACATTCGGCTGAGTTTTGTTTGTGTCCCACTCTGGACTCTTCTTGTCGGAGCCATGGTGGAGCTGGGCTACAGCGTCTTCAACTTCCGAAGGGACTGAGTATATGGACATGAACCCCAATCCTAACTTGTGCTTTCTGTTTAACTTCTAGTGTCCAACACTTATTTTAAGAGTCCACTGGCATCAGAACGACACATTGGATCATGTATTCCGGAAAACCTGGTGGCATATCTCTTCTATTACGTTTGATGGATCTGTCAGAATCACCTTTAATAATGATTAAAGGTCTGGTGTGGGATTCAGGGATCATACATTAACTAGTTTCATTTCAGTCCTGATTTTTTTTTTTTTTGCCTTTCTTTCAAACAAAAATATCTTGCTGTGTAGTCTAAATGAAAATAAAAAACACACCTTCCAGTGCTTTCTGTCTGCAACATGAATAACATTATTTACTTTTTAATGATGCCATTCTTAAATGAGTGGCCTATTTAAACAACAATTATTATATAATAATATTATAACAAATAATATTAAATAACACATTGCTACGTTAAATTGAGAATGTCGCAATTACTCGATAGTGAAAATTCAGTGATTAAAATGTTTTTGATTCATCGACTTAATCATTACTTGCTATTTGAATGGTAAATGTCACTCTAAAGCCAGGTTCTTGAATATTCTCCACAAGGAGGAGCTGTTAGTGCTCAAATAACTTTTGTGCTCATAAATGAAAGCCACACCAATTACATGAGTTGCTGTAGTTACAGATTTCACATATAAGAATTCAAATTAAATGTTTGCTGTTATAAATTGTATTTAATTACTCAATCATGAAAAGAACTGCTGGATTACTCAATTACTAATGTAGTCAGTAGTAACCACTTTTAATGAAAGTAAGAAGCAATTGGCTATTTAGCCTAAAGAGTCCTGCATTAATTATGCTCTGACATTTTGGTGCAAAAGCAGCATTCAAATACAGCACGAGTGTAAAAATGAAAATAAATTGGCTGATTGCTGATCACTTGTTTGCAAAAATCTGTCTACTCTGATGGCTAATTTCATTTGTGCATCCCTAATGGTAACCAGAAATGCCCACTTCTTTTTTTTTAATCACTTCTGGGTTCCTAAAAGATGTCTCACAGATTTTTTACACACCCATTTGTGATTTTTTCCAGTGTGTGTGTGTGTTTTCTCCTGCTGGAACACAGATCTGTCCTTGTGCAGTGAACACACCCACGCTGTAATGAATCCCAAAAAAAGTGTCTTCGTTAATGCAGTTCAGTGAGCCCTGTCTGTTATGTCCTCTCACTTCACTGCTTTTTGTGGCTTTTTCGCCTGGAACTGGAGGGTCTTTCATCTAGCAAAGACTTTGATTCTTGCTTAGATGGATCTTGTCCTGCTGTTAAAGTACCTTTAATGTCTAATGTGAATGTGTGTTTTTTTGTTCGTTTTTTTTTCCCCTGTGCAATCTGTAAATAAATGAAATGTTAACCATCGCACTTGAAAAACATGCTCGGCTTCTTTCTCCTCCTAAAATCAACAGTGTGTTATTCTTTCTATAAATGTCCCAGGCCAGAGAGAGAAAAGGTCAGATCATTTTTCACTGTTACATCCTTACAGTGGGGCTTTGAGACAAGACCATGGACGGAGATTTGAGGATTTCCAGACGTTGGCTTTGCTGGCTTTTAAGTGCTAATATTAGCATTCTTAGCTGGAATGATTGAGAGTCATTCTGGCCAAGCTTGTAAACGCTTGTACGTCCCAATCTGTTTTACATATTGCAAACTGAAAGGTTTTTGGACGCAGTGGGGATTTGTTTTAAACCAAGACATCGCGCTTCAATTTCTCCTTAATTACAACAGTGTATTCCCTATTTATCACAGTGTAGACGGGGCCCAAGCTCACCTGTGGGAAAGAGCTCAGGTCCGACGGCTTCAATGTTGCTCACGGGACATATATTATTAATGCAATGGATTATGATGTCGTGATTGGGTTGTTGTCCACAACTTTCAGGATGAGAAGTAGATTTTGTCTTCCCATGTTGGCTTCCCACAGCAGCAGGCTCTCAGACCGGCTTATTGTTCACACACTCTTCAGTGTGCAGGTCCACAGCCACCTGGCTTACAGCTGAGCAGAAATCTAAAAGCAGACAAAGGCAGGGCATTTCAGGCCCTTTTTCAGTGTACTCAGCTTTTACACTGTCTTACATATTAAACACCAGTCAGTATATGTATATATATACACTGTATGGACAAAATCATTGGCCATTACACCAATGGGAGGTTTAATTACATTACATTCAAATCCATAAATTCTAATATGGAGTTGTTCCCCCATTGCAGCTATAAGAGCTTCTACTCTTCTTGAAAAGTTTTCCATAAGATTTTGGCGTTTCTGTGGGAATTTGTGTCCATTCATTCTGTAGAGCATTTATGAGGTCAGACACTGATGTTGGACGAGAAGGCCTGGCTCACAATCTCTATTCCAGCTCAGCCCAAAGGTGTTGGATAGGGTTGAGATCAGTCAAGTTCTTCCACACTGAACTTATCTTTATGGACCTTGCTTTGTGCTCTGGGGTACAGTCATGCTGGAATAGAAAAGGTTCTTCAACAAACTGTGTCCACAAAGTTGGAAGCATGGCGTTGACCAAAAAATATATATATGTGTGTGTGTGTGTGTGTGTGTGTGTGTGTGTGTGTGTGTGTGTGTGTGTGTGTGTGTGTGTGGAAGTATACTTTTAGAATAACAACCCAACATGTCATTTGACTGGGGTGCCCAAACTTCATTTTTATTATTATTATCATTATAGTATCATTATTTTATTTTGTTAATGTTGTAGATGGTGACAGTATAATGCTATTGTATTTTAGATTATTGCTTAATTTGTGAAATGTTTTAAAATTATTACATGGTTTCATGTGCAACAACAATGAAAAACTTGTATGTTCATTGGCATATTTGAATAACTCTAATATTTATGTCTAAAAGGCTCCACTCCATAGTTCGCAAAACTCACTTATTCCTGCCAGAGATCCATGAAGAACTAGTCCTAGATACGTATATACCTAAATACATATATTATCATGTCATTATTGAGATGATCGTAAGTCCTGAATATTCATGTCAATCACTGATATTAAGAAGTGAAAGGGCTCTAGTTACTGCATCTGTAGCATATGGAATTAGTAAACACTGGCTAATTACTTCCCCTTGTGATTGAACTGTAAATCCAGGCTGCATGGACTATATTGTCCTCCAGAGAAACATTCTAATCCCAGACTGAGGAATCACACCCTGTGGTAAACCATTTCCGACTGGGAGCTTCTCAGCTGCCCCCAATCTGTCATATAATTTCCAGTTCATCTTTAAACTGGTTTTCAGTCATCTCATCCTCCCCCACTGCACTCAATGGGGGAATTCCCGCTCGGGCACGAAAATTGCCCGACTGACCCACTTATCTGCTTCAGTCAGTTCATCTTTAATCTCATCTTCAGCACAGATAATCAACCACGTCTGCAGTTTTGCCTTCTTAATTGCCACCTCTTGCCTGTTCTGCTCAGATCTACAATATGTAAATGCTTGTATAGCTGCAAAAAAAAAAAAAAAAAAATCTGCTGGGAAAAGAGTACTGTTACTGCACATTTCTCTTCATTTCAGATGTGATGAAATGTGAGAGTTAAGCCCTTGTCTTAATGTATCAACAGCACAGAAATCTTGCCTTCTTTTTTTCTCTTGTTCAGGCCTTTTTTTGGCTAAACCACATCTTTTAGCCTGGTTCATTGTGCCCCATACTGCTTTTATTTTGTATTATGTTGCATCTCTTATTTGCAGTTGTTTCACCTGTATTCTACCCCTGGTATTCTGTGTCAGCATTAACACCTGATAATTAGTTGTATCTAGCAGCTGGCTGAACATCTAGACACCTCCGCATTGTCCCCTGTATGGACTTTCATTTTGCCTGTGAGGGACCACCTCCTGTGATGACACCAGACGAAGACAGTACAGTGGTTGAATCTGTAAAATTACAGAGCCACTATAACACAAAAAGGAATGATACAACATTTTTCAACCTGATCTCTGTACACAATATCTGAAGTTTGCGCCAAGTTAACACACAGTGAATTCAGTGTGTTTGAAAAGGACAAAACTGCAGACTCACTGACTCGCTATGCATTTACAATCGACTTCAGTGGCCTGTTGCTGAATTCCAGTAAATATTTAATGTAAAAAAACATAGTTTGGAACACTGTTATGAATAGTTTGGTCTAAAGTATCTGTAAACTATAAATCTGTATAGTTTGCCAGTGTCAGGATGTGGGCCGAGTTTTTAAAGCTTCCTTCCTGATCAGACAAGGATACCGGAAAACCTTTGGGACAGCAAATGTAACAGAAAAATGCTTGTATAACATGTATAGTCATGTATTTTAAATGTTTGTTCGTGAAATTCAGCAACTGCCCAATGATTGGTATGCAACTGAAGTGAGTTGCCAGTTAACAGATCTTCTGTTCTTTTTTCTTTTTTTTTTAAAGTACAATAGAACACACAAACTATTGTCTGTGGTAGAGACTGAGCAGAGATTGGATTGAAAATGGAGGTATTTCTTTAAATCCTTTAACTTATCCATCCAGTTAATGAGCACAGCGTGATCATACAGAGTGGGGTGCCTTGTTTCCAGATATCCACTTATAATTGACCATGCCAGCTTATTGGGCCTCAATGAGGAGTCACTTAGGATAAAATTCCAGACTTTTGATGACCATGAACACAATATACTATATCGGGCTGTGGTATAAATGAGTGATATAAATGGGCCATTCCTCTGACCCATTACAGTCCAGCTTCAGTTTGTCTGGAAATGCTCATAGCTGTTTCTTCTGTGTCCCACACTAGTTAAAGTACTGTCCTCTGGTGGACAGAAAGTGTACAGTCCGTTCTCCTGATCTCCCTCTGCTGGTGAATGCTGGTATTTAGCTGTTGAGTCACAGTTGTCCTGATGAAGGCCATTGATGGTTCACTTCTGAATCATGTGATCTGTCTCTGCAGGCCTTGACTTTTCAAAGTGAAAATTAAACCATTGTTCGCTGTTAGAACACATTGCCTCTGCTTTGCACAATGCATTGCATGATCTCTGTTTTAAAAAACAATTGATGTACCCTAAACATTGCTATTGATTTTTAGTAACGTTTAGTGTCATTTAAAGAACTATGTTTTAACTTACGTGCTTAGCAATGTTCTTGCAAATGTGACCCTTCCAGTAGTGTTTCCAAGCATAAGCACAAACAGGAGATTGTGATTAAAGGAGACTTTCTAGTCTTCATCTAATATGAAAGACTTGAAGTTTCTTTGTTGTCTTGGAGACTTATAATTTTTATTTTTTTGGTCACTTTTTAAATATTTTTTGGTCACTTTTGTCAAGTGTCAATGCTGTTCTCACCCTACAACCACGTAATGTGTCATGTAAGGCATTTCTGGTTATAATACTTACATATCAATGATTTGCTGGCATAGGAATCGTTCATCTGTTTGCTGGAGTTTTCAAAAGATGCCATTCGCATCCCACCATACTGCCATTTTTCATAATTCACCTCCACATCATCTTAATCTGCATTTATTGACGCCTTTCACTCCTGTCTCCCCTTCAAACAACCTTGTCTGTGCTGTGCAAAAGCTTCGACTATCTGCTCTCCATGTAATCCTTTTACCCAAGCTAATGCATTGCAGTATTTAAGGCCTAGTCAGATCTTCTATGGTACTTGCACGATTACTGATTACTGAGGCACTTGGTGCACCCCTGTTCTTTATAGACTGTATGTGGACTGTAAATTCTGGAAGAACTTCATTTGTTTTGTTTTTTTCATTTGTTTGGGAAGGTATGCTATAATGGGTGTGTACTGTACGTATGCTAAACTGTATGTTTGCTAAGGTAACATAGGCTTTCTCCTTCTCTAGACACAACATTCATAAAAACCAAACTTGCCGTCTGTCTGTACTAGTGGGTTGTGAATATTGACATATTGTTTTTTGCCCTCCTCTTGACACTTTTGTCTAGTGATGCTGTTTGTTAATGAGTGTTTGAATGGTTGAATCCTCCCTGTGATGTAGGTTAACTGTACGCCATGCCACTGTTTGGATGTGAAGATTATTCAAGTCCAAAATAAAACAAATTAACTTTTTTGACCTCTTATGAAGTTGCACCCTCCCTCATCCCTAATTGTATTTTTATTAATTATGTTTAAAGAATATTAAAACGAAAATTATGTGACAAAGTGACAGTAGTTATTTTGCCCTGCGCTTAGGTACCACCTGAGTGTGTAATGTCGTACAAGTCCACATTGTCATCAAATCTGACATCATTCTGCAGTATAACTTTATAATGTATTCACTACGGGTTGGTGTCTGGGACAAGGACTAAGCTTGCCCCTGGCATGTATTTTCCTTTAAATGAAGCACAGGTGTGCACCACCTACAACACATGGTCACCAAAAACTCGTCCCCCTGTTCAACAAAATACCAGCGTGACCAAACTTGCAAAAGAGAAATTCAAAAATTCAGTATGTTGTGTAGTCCAGGACTAGCAGCGCTGTCTTTTATACTTCATGTGCGATAGACCCATAAGATATAAATAAAACCATTATACAAAAGCCCTCAGGAAATACAGAAACCCCCCCCCCCAAAACAGAGCCATTATTACTTTTAAAAAATAATGTTGAGAACACTACATATATGCATATGTGTACAGTTTGCTGAATTTAAGTTTGGGCATACTTTCATTTAGTAATCACAGCCTCCAAATGTTTCTTGTATCATGCTAAAAGCTTTTCTTAATTTTGTCAATTTCTTTCCCTGCAAAACACTATTTTCCTAGGACTCCTTGCTTGCACAGCAGGTTTTAATCACATTTGCAGTACTATGCAAAAGTCTCAAGCCACCCCACATTTCTTTGAATTACCTTATTGGTGAAAAGGTACTATTTAAGGCTGCAAAATGCCTAAAGATACAAGGTGCCAGTAAAGAAGTTCCAGCCACTCAGCATTCAGCACCACCAGTATACTGATCACTGCCTGATCATCTGGAATCATCTGTACCCGTTTCTTCACTAGTTTATGCTGTTCCCAGAACTTGGTCAAGACTTTTGCACAGTACTGTAAATATAAAGAACAGTGAAGTCATTCCAAAAGCTAACCTTTCATTACTTGTCGTGGTTCAAATTAGATTTTTATTGTAATATCAAGCCTTCTTTCCTATTTTGGTTTCTTCAACGACTGTTGAACTGCTGATATTTAGTACAATCCTTTCTTGCATCCGTCCCCACGTTTCTTATGACACTGGCTTCCACACAACCTCAAAGCATGATAATAGGGGTGGGTTCTTTTACTCCTTTTGTCCAAACACACTTTTAACAAATATTACCAAAGCATTTTGTTCAGTGCACAGCACTCGATTCTAAATGCCTCTGATTTCAGAATCAGAAAACTTTATTTCTTCTGAAGGAAATTGCTCATGGTCCGACTACATAGAGAGACAGAGGTGGGTTTGAATACTTTAGATAAATAAAATTACTGCTGAAGAAGTTTACTAGTTAACACAAAGAGTGGTTTGGAGCTGTTCTCTATATTGCACATGATGATGACATAAGTAGTGATATTGCACATTTATCAGACGTTGACATTTGTGACAATATGAAGCAAAGCAGCCCTTATAGTCACATGTGAACACGCCACACAGTGTGAACAATGTGAAATTCTTTTTCTGCATTTAACCCATTCACCAAGTGAAACAGTGAGCAGCCGGGAACGCAGCGCCTGAGGAGCAGTGTGTGGGGATGATACCTTGCTGAAAGGCACCTCAGTTGTGCCACTGGCAGTCCTGAGATTTGAACCCACAACCTTTTGATGGCAGAGGCACCTCCCTAACCACCTGACCACCAGCTGCCCCAAAGTTAAAGTTGTTACTACAAGCAGCTCCAACCCCCGCCCCCACCCCAGAGATTTTCCTTTCTCTCCACATCTTGTCTCGACTTGAACAGTTCTCCTTTAACTTCCTTTTCTTACTGACATTTTGAAAATAACAAGCAGAATATGTTTATGTATGTGTTTCATTGTCTTGCATTCGTCTTAAGTTTTGGATCCTCGTTGGCTGTGGACTGTAAGAGCAACACCCTGTAGGCTCTCAATTTTTGACGCTCTGGAATCATCCATGCCTGACCTGATTAAGACCTAATGTGTCAAACAAGCTTTGAGAAAGATAACATTTCACCTTGTTGGGATGTCAGGATTCATCAGGGCTCAATCTTTTCAGGCATTTAAACCTCCATTGGACCAAAATGTATTCGTCCTCTGCTTTTAATAGTAAAACATAATCACTGGCTTACATAAAATAACATTATAATTAATTAATAACATCATAATTTTAATAACACAGAAAACTGTCCTTCATACCCAAGCTAAATACAAGCATTTTAGGTATTTTTTTTATTATTTAATTATCTGGATCATCAACAAAATAAAAGAAGCTGAGATATAATTTGTGTACAGAGCTTTTGTTCTGATTGCAGTACTGTCTCTCACCACTTGATGGCGGTAGAGTAACAGAACGTGACATGTAAGACCTCCGATAGAAGGTGGATAATGAATTGTAAGAGTTTCTGGGTTTATTTTTGAAAGCCGAGCTGGTACAAACAGTTCGAGCCAGTGAACAATCTTTTCTCCCTTCATTAGCTTCCCAGTACGGCCAGTAGGGCCGAAAAAGCCTTTTGATTTTCTCTGAGTGCGACGGCAATCAATTATTCATTTGTCGTAATTCATCACAATACAGTCCTTTAGTGAGGCGTAGAGAGCAGATAAACAAAATCCCATTTGTCACACCTGACAGACTCTTAATAAACAAGACGTAAACATGACAATAAACGTTCTTCTGCTTTTAGACCGTCTCTCTAACGGACATAATAAGCACACAATGTTCCCTGCATGCCTGCGTGTCCTTTTTTCAGGGATAAACATCACTGATTCTCTGATAAGCCCGAATCTACCTTGTATTGTAATGTATTTCCAGTCACTCATTTTTCATCAGCAAGTTATAAATAATAGATCCATATACAGTTTATGACACACAAATGAGCTTTATATTTACAATTAGGAAACATTGGTTCTATAATTATTTTATTATGCCTCTTCCCAACATACAGGCATCGTGACACAAAACACTATAAATCTCATACCAGCAATATTAGCTCAGATTTTGACTGTAAAGCTAAAAACAACTTTCACTGTGAGAGCAAAATTAAAGTCACACTTATAGTCACACCACACAGTTTAAATAATGTGAATTTTATTCTCTGCATTTAACCCATTCACCAAGTGAAGCAGTGGGCAGCCCGGAAGCTGGTGTGTACCTCAGTGGTGCCACTGACAGTCCTGGGATTCAAACCCACCTCCTGATTGCAGGGCAACTCCCATCCACCAGGCCACCAGCTGCCCTTATGGTGGGCACCTCAAAAATGGTAAGTCTACAAGAGAAGAACAACCATAACTTATAATGGAAGCTGATGTAAAAAGAGTTTATTATTGTTATTATTATCATTTTGGAGCATTTCTATTGGCTAATTCATTCATGCCCATTCATTGATCCCTTCATATGAGATTTTCTCACAGATTGAAGGTCAGATGGTAAACAAAATAGAAAAAAGTGGAGATACAAGGTTTTGTTTTTGTTTTCAGTAATAAAATGGAGGATGAGTATGTAGTCCTGTGGCTGTTTGTGAGTGCAAGGTTATGTCAGGAGAGCAGAGACATGATGGTTAATAAAGCTGCGGGAAGCTCCTTCCCTCTCTGAACCCGCCATTCAGCTCCCTTCACCTTTCTCTCCACATTTTTATTCAGACGCCGCACCATGACTTTAAGGCAACAAGACGAGATTGCTTTCCTTTTGAAGTTTGGAGAAGGGAACTCCATGACCTGGACGAGAAGCCACTACTGGAAACAAGCCATTAGGACCTGAAAAGTTACAGACAGAGAAGACACTTTATCCTAGAGCATGTTTTCTCATGTGGTCTTTTTTATAAAGCAGGTCTAAAATTGCTCTATTGAGCAGCGTCAGCTGGTGAATGAGGATGGGAAGAGATCCAGAGGGCGATAAAACAGCAGCTTTTTCATGCATGAAATTTGAAACAGTTGCCTCTAAGCCTGAGGAGAAAGTACACAAAGCTGTCCTCCTATTTCATGACTGCACTGTGTGCAGTATACAGTCTTAAAGGAAAACGCTCCAGAGAGCAGTATTTTGCTGATTTGAGGTGTGTGTGTGTGTGTGTGTGTGTGTGTGTGTGTGTGTGTGTGTGTGTGTGTGTGTGTGTGTGTGTTGAGGAGGGGGAGGCTTTTTCACATAAACTGCTTGTAGAGGTTCTATCATTTCTTGACAGCATGTTAGACCATGACAGATGAATTCAGTGTCTTTTTGCTACATCATAAATTTATTCAACTACATAGTTTTATTACTATATACTATATATTATTAAGCAATAAGTCACAGGAGATCACCAGCAAGGCTGTGCTTCTGCACAATAAGTTTGGTCACAAATGAGTAGAGTGCCTAAAATCTCTTTAAAGGATGCCTTTTTAAAAATATTTTTCTCTTTTTTTCTCCGGTCCACTAACAACTGTATGATTTTATGGACCATCGTAATTCATTATAACACAACCATTTCCAACCTCTTCTTATTCCTAATTATTACACCGGCCTTTTTGTGTTACTGTGCCTTGAAGAGTGATATATGTAAATGACCCTTGTTCTAATCGGTCGACCTGTATTTTGTCTCATTCAAAGATCAGTCTGAGCTGAGACCCTCCTAATAACTGCTGTGTGAATGGGCAGAGCTCTTTACATCCTACAATCTCTTTCATTTAAAAAGGGTGAAGTTTTTGTTTTTCTCTATATGGTCTCAAGATAATGTAATGCACCAATGTTCAATAATAGTCTGATTTTATTGATAATAATTAGCAACAATTAGCTAAAGAAATGGAACAGTAGCCTTTAGTCGCCATCAACATAATTGACTAAACAGCAGCTCAGTGGCTTTATATACTTGAGTCTGTAATACAGAATATTATTTTTGTGAGGGTTGTCATAGGTATGTGAGTATTTTACCACCACTTTGAATTTATAAACCTCTGTTTTGAATTTAATGACATCTTTCGGGTTGAATGTGCCTCCACTCCACATCCCAGGATTTTGATGAGCATCCAGCCGCCGCAAATCCGAGAAAAGTTGTCTGTCAGCACTTTTCCCTCTCTGTCCTGTTCAAACGGAAGCAGCAGGTTGTGTAAGAAATCTCTGATGGCCTAATTTGGCGTTTTCTTCATAACAATTAAGGGACAAATACGCACATTCTACTCAATTAGGCCTAATTTCATTTGTTTATGTAAGAACACACTGTGTATGGTAATTTCTCCCATCAGTCCCTTTCACTTAGCTTGTCTCATTTTTATTTTATTGGGACAAATTAACTGCCTGGTAATTCCAAGTGAAAAGCCCTTGAGGAAAATCGAGTTACACAATTGCATCATTTCCTAGGATTACTACCTTCCCAGGATGAAAAAAATATGATTTGGCATGTAAAACAGTGACAAAACAATCAATTTTCAAGTCTGAAAATACACATCGAATTCAGGCTGGTTACTGTGGCCTGACATATAAGCGCCTAATTTTCACCATCTGAGAGCTTTAGTGTTAGTCTTCCAGTTCAACTACTTCACTTTAACTCACCTGCTTCATTACAAGACAGGAATTTGCTCTAAAATCAAGGAATTGTAGAAAATGATTACAATTATTTGTTAATTATTATTTACATTATTTGACCTATTAACAGGTACAAACAAAAAATGATGCGCAAGCGTACTTTGACCATTATCATACACCAGAGCTGAATGTGGAAGTGAGGCACTCCATGATCTCCAGGTTCACAGTTAAAAATAAATGGTTCAAACTGAATAGTTAAAAATTTCTTTAAAAAAATGAACAGTTCAGTAACTAGTTAAATGAATATGAATGAATGAATATGAATGAGTAATTAAAAGTGAAGTTTAAAACAAATAGAGGTGAAGCTAAAATGATTAGAGGTGAAGCTAAAATGTGTAGTTAATAAAGAAAAGTCCAGTGAATAGTTAAAAACGAAAGGAAAGGCTTCATAAATTAAATCAGGCCTTAAATTTATATGGGGTTCTGGGGTTTTTTTTCTTACAGATCTTATTTCTGTCTGGATCGTGTCTGTGTTTTTCTCTCTTCTCCTCTGAGAAAATTAGGTTGAATTACCAAGTGTTTTCCAACAAACTCAGTGGTGCTGTGATCATTTTAGTCCTGTCCAGATTCACATCGCTATGATTTTCCAGGCAGACGTCAGCTCGTGCAGGGGAAAAAACACTTTTTTGGCTGCAGCTACTTGCCAAATTTAGTCTCTTAGCTGAGAATTCATATTAAACACATTCCAAATTGAGAAATGGCTGAAATTTGGATGAGCCCCTCAACTGGTTACTTGGCTTGGATGGTAGAACTTCAGTTCCTTCATGTAGATTAAGCATTGGCAGCAGGAAAAAGAAATTAAGTCAATCAGAAAAGCAACATCCTCTTTCTCTCTCTTTGTCTCTCTCTGTCTCTCTCTGTCTGTCTCTCTCTCCTTGTCTCTCTGTCTCTCTGTCTGTCTGTCTGTCTCTTTCTCTCTGTCTCTCTCTGTCTCTCTCTCTCTTTGTCTCTCTCTGTCTGTCTCTCTCTCTTTGTCTCTCTCTGTCTCTGTCTGTCTGTCTGTCTCTCTCTCTGTCTCTTTCTGTCTGTCTCTTTCTCTCTGTCTCTTTCTGTCTGTCTCTCTCTCGCTCTCTCTCTCTCTCTCTTTCTGTGAGTTATGAGTTAACTAAACCTCTAATAGTTGCCCTTTAGTTATTTTAAAACCCAATTTTCACATCATTACAGTGTTGTTTTTGATAGTGACTTAGCCACAATCAAAAACAAACACAGTTTCTGATCGATTATATGTGCTATGCAAACATGAATCTGTAGAAAATACAGCCCACTAAGAACTCACTCATCCTGCTGTCATTTTATTGTGTTTTACCCTGAGGATGCGCATATAAATGTTATTACGGATCCATCTTATAAAGGCCTATGGTCTGGGGGAGAGGTAAAGTCTCACCATTTCAGTGGTTTGCTATTTTTAAGTGTTTCCTTAGCTAAGACTTGCAAACCCAAGCATGAAAAAAGAAAGTTCTATCTATAACTTACCTCTGCTTTTTGAAATAATCTTAATGATTTTGAGTAATGTTTAAACTAATATTCTAAAAAGAATAATCCAGGCAAAGACAAGAATGTGTGACATAAACCTTATAGAATTCACACTGACCCCTCCTCAAGAGGCCTGTCTGCTGATTGTAATTGGTTAGTTAATGAGTCTCAGAGGGAATGGAAACTGTTCTATTTTGCACAACTGTGTGAATGTGGAGCTGCTGACACAGCATCAGTCCTACAGAATGCATTACTATGCTGACCACCAGTGTAATAGTTTCCATATCTAAAAGAAGACGCAGTGAAATATCGATGATTAATGCAGGCCGGAACTTATTTAGCATTAGTGTGTAGCATGTTAACCGCCAGAAAATCTTTGTCTACTTCCCATTTCATCACATTCTACCTGCTCTCCTTCGAAATCAGATCCGCCGCAACTGCTGCCAATTTCAAATAGAAATGATAAACCACTTAATTCTCCACTGGTTTTAGTTGTAAGAATTCAGTAAGAATTGTGCACTTTTATTTGCATTCTTTTATAGTGTTTTTTTTTTTTATCTTTGTTTAACTGGCCAGTTCTACTTTTATTCTGTATAAATTATGGGTTTCATTATGGTTTATGCTTACTTTTGCTGCATATTTTCTTCTGATTTTATGCTTATTTGATCTCTGTAAAGCACACTGTATGGCCCCGTGTGTATGATAATGCGCTATAAAAATCTACCTGCCTTGCCTTGTGTTTGTGTGTGTGTGAGAGAGGGTTAGTGTGTGCAGAGAGAACAGTGGGCTGGTCTGCAGTTTGTAACTCCTGGTCTGAAAACAAGACCCACTCAGGCACTGCACTCACAGCTTCAGGCCTTTACAGTCTGTAATCAAACTCTTTGAACTTTGAGCTACTCAAAGATTGACTGTCTGATAGAGTCGGAGGACTTCCCTCAGTTTGATTTGTACTTGTCGGCTGGGTTTGCAGCTGTAAGTCTAGTTTTAGGAATAAAAACTGATTTTTAAATGAGGATCTCATTCAGTGAAGAATGAATAAACTTTGTGCCAGACATCGACCTTTCAGTTTTCACTGTGCAGCAGCCATGAGTGCTGTAACTATTTTTATTGTTGCATTGATAGAGAAGTTACAAAAGCCTTGTCCAGTTATACTGACAAAATTAAAATTAGGAGTAAAAGTATGAATTTCCACAATAGTAAGCATCAATATGTAGGCCATCTCACAGTCTGACTTTCCACCACCCAAGACCATTCAATTTCAAACTCTGGCTGCCCTCTCGTTTAAGTCTCTCTTGCTCACCTTATTGCCAAGACCTGTTTTGCATTTCTCTCTCCCCCTAATCACACAGCCTGAACCGGAATCTAGCATCTGTTCTCCATCATGCCTACTGGCTTGCGTGGTGCGTTGTTTGTTTGTTTGTTTGTGTGTGTCCTCTTAAACAGAGGAGACTGAAGTAAAATGCCTGGCAGTCCCTTTTCTGTGGGGAAGACACTGACCTGGTAGACCTAAGGGGCTAAACCTGGCATTTCCTGGCCCTCCCTCCTCTACACAACGGTGGGCTTCAAGGAGGCTTCCGGAACTGTTTCTGTTTTACTGTTGAGCTTAAACAATGCTGTATCCAGTGCTTTGTTCTGGGACTGTTTCTGTTTGACTGTTTATCAGAAGCTTTTTTTTTTGGATTTCCTGTCAAGATCTCATGTAATAAAATCTCACAAGTACCTCCTGCGAGTTTAAGGAAAAAAACTATCCAAACCTACATGGCCCTATGTGAAAAAGTAATTGCCCCCTAAACGTAATAACTGGTTGTGCCACCCTTAGCAGCAACAACTGCAATTAAGCATTTGCAATAACTGGCAATGAGTCTTTCACA
>JBBJLS010000109.1:17983217-18010713 GCA_037577275.1 Bryconaethiops microstoma
CCTTAATGAATTAAGATTTGCTTTTCCATTTAATCAATACTTCATAATGTAATAGAGAATATATTTCTATGCATTTTAAATGAAAAATAAATATTGTTTGTTTTCCAGTGTGTTCTCTACATTCAGAGCCATGATTAAGTTTTGATTTGCTGATGTTGACAGAAGAACTGGTTTAGGGAAGAATATGAATCTTCAGGGTCTTCAGCAAGTCAGCTGTTAGGATATACACTGTAAACCCACACTAGCTTGTGAATTAGCCAAAGGGCTGCTGTGTTCATCTTAATTCTAATACGATACACTTCTGTTTTCAACCAAAACTGGTTGATTACACAGTCGTTCTTCTAAATAAGAAAAAATAACTTTGAGAGTCGATGCTAAAGAGGAAATGAAGCGTAAAAGTGTGGTGAGAGTAGAAAAATCTTCAGAAACAGCCAGCAGAGCAGCAGAGAGAGAGAAATGTGGAATAATATGAGGGTTACTGGTTATATTCTGTTCTGAAAATATCAGCTCTATTGTCTATCTTTCATCTCATTATTCTCCCACTTATTGTCCACTCAACCTGAAACTAGAAAGACATGCTGTTTGGTGCCTGTGTCAAAAAAGGCACCAAAAAAAGCACCCCAAAGATTTTACCTACAGACGCCAACAGACACCGACATCCCCTCTGGTGATCTGGAATCCCAGACGTTAGATTGAACATTTCACCTCTTGTGATTTACACTCATTATCTGTATTATTGTAATTACATAACTTTTGACAGCCTTTTGGTAAAACAGGACACTCAATAGCTTATTGATTTAGAGAAATTAACACCAATGATCAGATCACTTAGACAGTCGCCCACTCAAAATTTGTCATTTTTTTTAATCAATATCCCAAAAAGTAAAAAAGACACAATATTTAAATAGAAAATTAGAAATCTGAAAACTTGTACATACAAACAAAATACATACAAACACACATACACACAAACATGTATAGACACACATACATACACCATACATAACCAAAGTAATACTGGTGTAGGATGAACTTGGCCCACAAGCCTCTATGCACAGTTTTTGGTTTATGCGCTTGATGAAACATAAAATGCACTTCTCACTCATGACTAGAAGATGAAAAAAAGACGTTTTTTGAAACAATATCAATGCATGCACGAATGAGACAAAGGCATAAGCCTCAAACACATTCAGTGAATCTTTACCCTCAGAATAACATTGTTTGAACTGTGAGGATCAGATGTACATGTGTGAGAAGATGCAGAACAGAATATATTGTGACCACAACATGTGCGTATAAACTATGTTATGTTTCATTTACTCAGGTTTTCTTCGCCAGTGTGGAATTACAGTGGAATTATCTTTGGAGAACAATTTAGTGGAAAAGATCTTCATTTATGAACATCAGACTGATGAAGAGTTGTAGGAGAACCTGGAAGCAGCGTTAGCAACACCTGCACAGAAAATAATAAGGAACTGTAATGTGATAACATGGGGCTGGGTCACCTGCTACACTAACTCAGGCCAGCAGAGGGAGACACAGAGTAGTTACACCTGAGAGTCCCTCTACTGAAGAGAAGCTCTGCTCGTACTCTGGGTTCAGTCTTGAAGGTTCTTGTGACTCTCATGGAAATTTTGATATGTGTTTAAAGAGCCTCATCTCTTCTACCTCTCTCTTGTCCTCTTGGGTCTCTTTGTTTTAGAGTTACTCCCTCAATATGGTTTCTCTGATAGCCCCCCCCCAAAAAAAAAAAAATAAATAAAAAGCTAAGACAAGATAATTACAGAAGATTAAGCTGTGGTTGACACTCGCTGATTGAATTTACCTTTGTTGGGAGATTTTTTGTTTCTGTTTGACTCCCATAGTCTGTCAACCTTTATTTGTGCACCAAACTGAAGTGTGACACTAAAAAGCAAGCAGGCCTACATATCACATGAGCACAGGTAAATAACACATAATGCGTCTAATGGAGCAAAACTTACTGCAGTAGACTGTAAACAACTTAAGGATCTGAAGACCTCTCTTATACCATCTAATGTGAGTGTTCATTAGGAAAACACTGAACAAGTATAGCGCCTGAGTGATCCCGAACACTGTCTTTATGAGAAAATAGCAACCCTCTCTTTAAAAAGCAGGATCTCACCTTTTTTTCCTAAGAATGTCATGATGGCAACTGGGACACGGAGACAAAAATGCACTTGCACGAGTGATTCTCAGCGAGTTTACAGAGAAAGGTGGGGAAACAAGAACAAATGTTTGACACTGGCTCAAAAATACATCTTCCAAAAATAATTCTGAATGTGAAAGGCCAACCAAAGTTCCAACAGCACATACAGGAGGCATTCGAGGATGTGAATGTGTCTCGCTGAGTCCCTGCACCACCATGTACTTGATTCTCTATCGGAGGGTTAGATTAGAGCCAGACAGGATGTAACTACAGGGGGGGAGTGAGGTGTCCATGCTCAGCACTCTTGGGACTGGGAAAGCTGAAGGGTGTGGCATATGAGGTGCGACCAGTTACACTGACACCGACCAGTTACACTGTACATCTTCTGACCCCTCCTAGAGTCTCAAATTCAAACAAAGGCATGCTGCTAACAAATTGAAAGCTTGAGATAGCGGCCATTTTGGTTGGCCATAATACAGTGACAACACAGAAAGAGAACAAATCAAATTTCCATCTTTTATTATGCATTACGTGGCTTATTTAGTGACCTTTCTCCATTTGATTAGTTAGGCCTGTGATTTTTCTGGGTATATTCAGGCTTCTGTTCAAGCATAATCTCATGGCCTCATCTCAACAGTGGTAACATTATCCTGCTGCCTCTGTGACCGGACAGCCTGCCAATGTGGATTCTGCTATGAATTAAGTTTACATGAGTTAACCTCTAGAATTATATAAAACTGATGTAAATCTACCTATTATCATGTTTCTGAATCATATTATCTGTTACTATCAGTTGTTTATAGTACTTGAAATAACTTTACTTTGGATCCTTATGAATTGGCATTAGTAAATATATATGTCTGAATGATCTTAATTCGTTAAAGCACTGCATTGTTCACATAATGTCAAACAACGTCTGTACAAATACATGATGAGGTTATCTGGTGTATTCCTCCAGTAACAAGGCTGGAAATCACTGGTATGTGCACAATAAGCTCCCATCAACTGCAACAGGAAGGTTCACAGCAGGCTACGTCTGTCGATGGTGTGCTGAGTATTGAATTCAGTTTTTAAAGCTTTATCTTTCGGTTACATCACTAAATATAACATGCAGAGTTCAAGGGGAAGGTCATTCCACCCCTGGAGGCCAAGATATTAAAGCAGCAAGATCACACCTAACGAGCACGCTCAGACTTCAAGGAGAGAAATGATGAGAGCCCTAAAGCTGAGGTCCTCAAAGGGTGTACAGGTGTGTAGTTTTTAACCAAGCCCCTTAAAGACTAGGACGTGAGAACCAGAGAGTTTTGTCTGATTCTGGTCTCCAAAGGAAGGCAGGGGGTGGTCTCAGCAGGGGAGTCACAAGGAAGAATATTTGAAGATTGCGGACCAGGCGAGTTGTAGTGTTCTGAACACCCTGTAAAAGAGAAATGCAAAGAGTGTGACCAAGACTCACAGAAAAACTGTTTTGAAAGAGCTTGGTGTATACACTACTTCTCCATTTACAGACCACATTTTACAGCCTGTCAAAGTTTGCTTGCTGAAATGAAATGAATGTAGAACTCAGAGAGGTCAGCTAGGAGTGTGCTCTGGAGATCTGTGTGAAATACGCAATTCAGTCAAAAAAGAAAGTCCACATTGGAGAATTTAATCAAATAAAAGCAAAAAACAGAGGATATCTATGTACTTGCTGCAAAAACGCAGTCAGTAGAGAATATATGTTCCTCCTGCATGTCTCTGCTGAACCACAGTGAGCATGTTTATAATTAGTCAGATCAGTCAGAGGCCCTAAACCACAAGCACTTTCAGTATTGAAAAATAAAAGATCTGCACTCTGAAAAGTGATGCATTTAATTCACTTGGCTGAATGTGAACGTAATTCACACAAAAATGCAATATTTTTACATTTACTTACTTTTATCAAGAATTGTATTAATACAACACAGTGTGTAAAGGACCTACACATTTCAACTGCGTTCAATTGGTGCGTGACGTATTCAGTGCAGTGTATGAGGAAGTGTTATTCTGTGATGAGCTGACAGTCAGACAGGCTGCAGCAGTTGGACACACTGTCAACAGTCATAAACAGCAATGAGAACCTGTTACAGATACCGTGTTTTACACTCTGGAGCAGTGCTGCTTGTTCTCTGTTATGGTACGTACCTAAATTAATGCAGTGCTTTACTTCTGTAGTTTGATTGTCTTTAGGTTTAAGAGAAAAATGGACTTCCTGATTCACAGTTTAGCAAGACAAAATGTGAACTTAAACTAAATGTACTTGGTATTACAGTTTATTTGTAAATTTTATTTCTGAGTTAATTCTGATGCTATACTATAAGACCTTAAACAGTTGTCAGAACACAGAGTAAGCTTTAGAAAGTTAGTAAATATCAAGTGTATAAGAACCTTTCATTGCAATGTTCTTTGTTCTAGGGAACAAATGTAAAATGTGAATTCCTCCATGTCACCATGCATAGAACACTTTGTCACGTTTATGTTTTTGACTTTTAAATTCCATTGATTCCATTAATAAAGCATGTATGACTTTGACAGTAAGGCCACTTTGGTGCAAAATAATTCCCATGTCACAGTCTGCTCTTATCAATGACCACCTGAACGAAGGTACATGAAACCTCAGGAGTTATCTATGGTAGAAATAAGCTCATACAAGAAAAACGCTGTGGATTTTTTCATACATAAAGCTTCATGACTGCGTTCTTTGTGTCTGAATTGTGTCGGAGTTAAGCAGAGTATAATAAATGCACTTTTCCCTGCAGGTTCCTGTGTTTTGAGTGATGAGAACATAGAGCGCAGAGTTGTTGGGAGTTCCCTCATTTTACCTCTCGGATTTCCATATGAGTCTGTGAGCTTTGCAGAGTGGAAATATGAAGGAAAATCATTTGTGATGTTTAGAAATGGAGAAATTCGCATAACAGAGGAGCTGCAGTTCAGTGGAAGGTTAAAGGTGAACCGTGATGATCTTAGTGTAGAGGTGAGAGATCTTCAGCTCCAAGACTCTGGACGGTACTCTGTTCTTGCAGATAAAACTGGAGGGCAGCCACCAACAAAGATAATCCATCTGACAGTCCATGGTGAGTACTTTTATACAACTTCATCTTTTCAGTCTATACTGAATACCACAATCAGGAATTTGCAGAAACAATTTTAAAGGACCAGAAGGAGCCGCTGGGATTTTGTTTGATATTTGTTTTAAGTTTATGACTTATTGTTCCATTATTAAGCAGTAAAAGTTACCTGCATTAAAAGTGCCTCAAACCTCATTATTTATAAACAGCTCATACCGCTGTTGTCCAAAACACATTTTTCATTGTTTTTCTATGTTATTGAAACATGTAAGCTGCTTCTTATATTGTATTAAGAAGAATTTACTTAAAGTGGACTAACACTTCAAAATTGCTTAAATACTTCTACATTAAATTTTTGTGCATTACATTTGTGCTGCAATGATGTAAAACCAAACCAGTCATTGAAATGTGCTTCATTGTTTGAGCTCTGACCTTTATTTTAATATGTCATTGAAGCTTGATGGGCCGAGAGTCATTTTGTCCTGTGATATGTACCCATGTGCTGCATCGCACAATGCTTTATCAAAACAGTTATATGGATACAGTGCAGTGTATGAAAAATTGTACAGTAAAACATTTTATTGTTTGGAAAGCAGGTTTATTGGATCAAAGCTATGAATCAGGACCATTTTACACATATAATTGCCACAAAAAGTATTTGGACATTGGAAATTCTCTACCCACCTAAAAATCAGAGAATCAATATTGTGTAAGACAGGTACATTTTTGTTCAGACACACATAGTTACCACTTTTTAACACGTAAATTTAGATGTAAATTCACAGCCACACCACTGCTCAAAGAGCCGCAGTCCATAAAACACTAAAGTTGGAAAGTTTCACACCTGCCACTACACACACACACACACACACACACACACACACACACACACACACACACGTAACTCTGGAAATGCGTGAAAAGTTTGGTCTTAATAGGCTGTGCATCTTCATAAATATTTTTTCTTCTATCAGAAGGAAGTCAGGGCCTCTGACTTCATCGTTCTTTTAACTCAATCTGACCACTTGTGCCTCAAGCTAAAATATGAATAACATATATAACAGGCTAAGACAAGAAAAGTCTATCTAAGCGCTTTGCACAAGAACAGGACCCTAAATGTTTAATTGTAGTTTCTCATTTTCCATCTGATTGAGAAATAGCTGGAACTGTCATAAAAGCAACTGCCAGTCTGCATCTGATCTGGCTAAGTAGCTACTTTGCTTGGTGGTTATAGTAAACTTGACATTTACACACACTCATGCCAAGTGTCAAGAAATTTTCAGTTTGTCTTTGAACGTGAAATGATCCATTAGCTGTCTTAATACCTCACTGTCTATTTCATCTGGTATTTTAACTAACATTAAATAACGTAGAGTCCTCTCACACTCATGTCCGCAATTACACAGTTCTTTCTTTCCACTTCCATCCTCGCTCCACCTTGGTGAAGATTAAACTGCCCACAACACCATAGGCTTTAATGTTAGTTTTAGAGATCTGGTCTTTCTGTATTTTAGCCTTAGTCTATAGTGGTATGTGTCTTTTGGTAAGACGTCTTTGGCCTTCTATGTTATTCCAACCCCAAATGTGTCGAAAGGTATTACCATGATGGTGTTTTGAGTTTCACAAACTAGGAAAGGCGAAGAGAAAACAAGACTGATGAAAGGAATCTGAGGGCGAGAGAGATGAGAAGGCAGGAGGTATTCAAGGAGAGAAATGAATAGGAAAGGGGAGGGTGTAGAGGTGGATGTGGGAAACTCGAAAACAGCAAAGTCCCTCATACTAGGGTGTTCAGAACTCATGACTGAGCAACAGAGAAGGGGAATGAGGGGTATGAGTAGTGATAAGGAAAATAAAACGGAGCGGTAGGAAAGGGGGGAAATGTCTCCCCCACGTGTGCTTCTGGGGTACTGCAGGATGAGAATGTAACAAATGCAACATCTAGACTGCAGACCTTTTGCTAGATCTCCCGACTGTAAACCACTGATAAAATCCCAATACACAGAATTCCAAGAACTAACAAATCGACAAATCACCCAGAAAAGGGAGTTTATGTTTAAGAAAGAATGTGATTCCTCTATGGTACACATACAATAGATGTGTAAATCTACTTAAAAATTTATGAATAAAATTACTGACTTTCTGCACTTTACCCTTAAACTCGTGCATCATTTCGAAACCAATGTTCATGAATAAAGAACCAAAAGCAAACATGTTCCTGTATAAAATACTGGTAATGCTTTAAAATACAGTTTCACGGTTAATAGGCAACCATGCAGGGGCTTAGCAGGAATGAACTAGATCTGTTGCATTGACACGAAAATCATTAATTTCACTTACCAAAAAGTTCTGCTTAGCTCATCATAGGTAATAATGAACTAGTGGTTAAGGAAATTACTATTTACTCAACAGGAACTACTGAAACTGTAATACGGAGACACTTTAAATCCGAGCGCCCGACAGAAATAATGCAGCGCAGAGAATCAAATCACCGATTCACCGCGGAAGATTCAACTCCGCGGTGAAAAAAGCTCGAAACTACTGAAGTCTAACTCGCCGCAGAGTCAGACAGGATTCGGTA
This sequence comes from Bryconaethiops microstoma, assembly GCA_037577275.1. Classification (NCBI taxonomy): domain Eukaryota; kingdom Metazoa; phylum Chordata; class Actinopteri; order Characiformes; family Alestidae; genus Bryconaethiops; species Bryconaethiops microstoma. The sequence continues at coordinate 17,991,046 of JBBJLS010000109.1, forward strand.
CCGCGGAGAGCGGGGAGTTAGACTGACGTGTTTACTCGCTGAGCTGCCAGGAGGGAAACTGGCCACTTTACTCATGGGAGAAACTAAAACACCCTCAAACAAAACAGCTCTTGGCCTGGCAAAACGCCAGGCTCGGTTCAGAAAGAGAGGGGAAAGGAACAGGAGTGTGGTGCGTGAAAACGTGCTGTGTGCGTTTTTGAAAATAGAATAGAATAGAATGCCTTTTATTGTCAATATACACCTGTACAATGAGATTAAAAGCAACTCCTTCAGTGCAGACATGTGTGTAGAAAAGATAGGAAAAATAAAAAAATTAAATTAAATTAAATAAATGGTGCAAAAAGTTGCAAAGAGTTCTGCGGCACTGTATACATATGGAAAAGAATAAATGACTGAAAAAGGTTTTATATACAGTGTGATATGCAGTGTGCAGCCGATCTCTGAAGCCTCTCCCTGCCTGCCATGGTGCAGCTGCCGTACCATTCTGCGATACAGTACGTCCGCAGGCTCTCGATGGACGAGTGGTAGAAGGTCAGTAGCAGGTTGGAGTCCAGGTTGTCCTTCCTGAGGCCCCTCAGGAAGAGTAGCTGCTGCTGAGCCTTCTTGATGACTGCTGTGATGTTGTCTGTCCAGGAGATGTCAGCGGAGATAAGGGCGCAGAGAAACCGGAAAGTATGGACCCTCTCCAAACGCTCGCCATTGATGTAGAGAGGGGCCAAGTCGGTATTGTGTCTCCTGAAGTCGACAATAATCTCTTTGGTTTTTTGGTGTTCAGAACCAGGTTGCTCTGTGAACACCAGACTGCCAACTTCAGAACCTCCTTTCTGAAAGCTGCCTCGTCTCAATTTGAGATGAGTCCACCCACTGTGGTGTCATCAGCAAACTTGACGACGAGGACTGCAGTCGTGGGTGTAGAGACAGTACAAAAGGAGGCTCAGCACACAGCCCTGCGGGGAACCGGTGCTGTGTGCGAGTCGAGTGGAGGGGAGGTGGGGGCCGAGTCTCACAGTCTGGAGCCGGTTGGTGAGAAAGTCCTTTATCCAGGCACATGTGAGAGGGGGGAGGCCAAAAGTGTCCAGTTTGGTGATGAGAATGTCAGGAATGACTGTATTGAAGGCTGAGCTGTAATCTATAAAGAGCATCTGGACGTAACTCTGCTGATGCTCCAGATGACTCAGCACAGAGTGGAGAGCTACGGCGATGGCAGCCTCTGTGGATCTGTTTGAGCGATATGCAAACTGGTAGGGGTCAAAGACTTGGGGGAGATAGTCCTTGATGTGCTGGAGAACCAGTCTCTCAAAGCACTTCATGATTACCGGAGTGAGGCCCACAGGACGATAATCATTTAGGCTGGTGATGGGAGGCTTCTTCAGCACTGGTATAATTGTGGCTGATTTTAAGCTGGACGGAATGACTGCCTGGGCTAGGGAGAGGTTGAAGATTTTGGTGAAGATGAGGGTGAACTGCTGGGCACATGCTTTGAGCACTCTACCAGGTACTCCATCTGGCCCGGGAGCCCTTTTGGGGTTCACTGCCTAACAGAAGTGTTTGAGAACTCGGGAACGCGAGAACTCTCACAATACCACATTTACCAGCTCAAGTCAGTATTTGTGAAAAACACAGACCCAGCAATGAGCCATGATGTGAAAGCCAGTTGTAAAGGGCTTCGTCTTCTTCTTCTGCCCGCCCCGGCAGTAGCTGTGCTCCGTCTCCCCCTGCTGGAGGGAGAGGCCAGGCTGGCCCGTTACAGAATCTCACAGCCCTCTTAAAGAACGACTAATTATGGACTCTTTCCCACCCCACTCTGTGCTCTGTGGTGTCCCTACTGTTTTTTTCCACTAGCAACTTTAAATAGGCTACTACTGAAGCTAAATGCTACTTCTAAAATATTTTATTTGTAGTTTTTGTGTCAATGCTGTTTCTTCTGAACAATTATTGTTAAAAATGAATAATTCGTAGTTTGCATACTAAATGAGTAGAAACTGCATTCTTTCTAAGAATTAAAATTTTGTGTTAGGCTGAACGATTTTAGATCCTCCTCTGCTTCATTGCCATGTGGGTTCCGCAGGGCTCCATACTTGGGCCTCTGCTATTTACTCTGTATCTCCTGCCTCTCGGCTCCATTCTTAGAAAGCATAAAATTGCTTTCCATTGTTATGCAGATGATACTCAGGTTTATGTACCCCTAAAACGCAAGGATGCCTACTCCATACAAGCTTTACTTGAGTGTCTTGAGGAACTAAAAGCTTGGATGGCTGCAAACTTTTTACATTTTAATGAAAAGAAGACGGAGGTAATAGTTTTTGGTCCTGGTGGCACTGGTAGGTCTTCTCCTGTTTACATGGGCTCTGTGGCATGTTATGGAAAACCAAATGTCACAAATCTGGGTTCTACGATAGATAATGATTTTGAACTGGACAGTCAGATCAGTGCAGTAGTGAAATCCAGTTTTTCCAGCTGAGACGTTTGGCGACGATAAAAAACATCCTGTCGAAAGATCACTTTAAAACTGTGATCCGTGCCTTTATTACAACTCGGTTGGGCTACTGTAAGTCTTTGTATGTTGGTGTTAGCCAGTCCTCCCTGTCTCGTCTTCAGCTGGTGCAAAATGCTGCCGCACGCCTTTTAACTGGCACACGGAAGAAAGAGTACATTACTACTATGTTAGCCTCACTGCACTGGCTGCCTGTCTATTTCTGAGTTCATTTTAAAATCCTTTTATTTGTTTTTAAATCTTTAAATGGTCTCGCCCCCGCCCTACCTCTCTGAGCTGTGTGATGTTGTGTGAGATGTTGATTTTATTTTGATTGTATTATTTTTACTTAGGGTTATGTTGTGGTTGTACTTTTATTAAAGTTTTTTATTTTTTTATTTTTATTATTTTTATTTTTACCATTACTTTTATTTTTGTTTTATTGTATTATTACTTTTAGTTTTTTAATATATTCTCTTCCTATGTTCAGCACTTTGGTCAGTGGTTGCTGTTGTTAAAGTGCTTTATAAATAAAGTAGACTTGACTCGACTTAACTATTCTCTGTGCTGTATTGCTTCTATGAATGAAATTTGACGCTGTGACGTCAGAGTGACTCAGTGAGCCGAATCTTTTTGCTCATTGATGAGATAAATAATTCGACTTGGTTGGTGAGTCAACGGTTCTTGAACTTGATTAATTGAATCGGAGCATTCGAATCGGTTTGCTGAACTGAATCGTGCTTAGTGACAGCTGCCTTGAACCGCTCGTTGAATGGAAGTGACGTCACTGTAGAACGTAAAAGTGTGCGCGGGGAATTTCTTTGTTGACGTTCGGATCTTGCACTAGTTAGCATCACGGAGCCGCGGTGTTTACAGTGCATACATCAGTGCTTTTGCACCCCGCTGGGTAATAATGTCTAACTTCAGTGAGGCGGACCTGCCGCCCAACTTGTCCTGTCTGAAAGTGAGTTAAAAGCTCTGTTAAATCATTCAGTTCGGGTGGGAATCGTAAATTAGCTTCCCTTAGCTAAGCTAAAGTAGCCGTGACATTAAGCAGATTTCACGGTACTTATAAGATACTATATTGTTCTACGAGATAACACTGATTATCTCGTTACTTAGTCGACAAGTGAAATCACTTCTTAAAGTTGATGTTTTGGAAGCAGAAAAAGCAGGCAGGTGTACGGATGTAAAGGTCTCCGTTTGTCATACGTGAACACACTACAGCACGGCACGCCGTGTGAACAGCACGAAATTGTTCTCTACATTTAACCCATTCACCAAGTGAAGCAGCGGGCAGGTGCCCGTGGGAGCCCTGGAATTCGAACCCACGGCCTTCTAATCGCAGGGACAACTCCCTAAACAATAGGCCTCCGCCTGCCCCAATAATACGGATCTGAGTGTCTTTGTGAAGTGACACTCAGATCCGTGCCTGGTCCAGTTTCTGCTACTTCATTCAACGAGAATGTTTATCTCTCTGTCATTGTTGATGACAAGCTGAACATTTCCTTGACTTGGTAGGACCTGCATCAACTAACTCTAATATGTATTAGCTCATGTTTTTTGTAGTTTATCACATGTTTATCCTTCACCTGTGTGTGAATGTGAGGTAGGACAGTGGAATGGTGAGCGTGCAGAGAGTAGAGCTGTCAAAGGTGGAGGAGCTGACTTGGGGTCAGCTGTCCAGAGGAATGGAAAAGAGAAGGCAGGTGTGATTTTTGTGGTGGAATAGGTGGAGAAGAGTAACCGGCAGGTGAGTGAAAGGGAAGTTGTACAAGATGGTAGTGTGACAGTGACACTGGTAAAGAGGCAGGAAGCAGAGCTGGAGGTGGTGGAATTGAAAATGGTAAGATTTGCGTTGGGGGTGAGGATGATGGACAGGGTCAGGAATGAGTTTCAGGAGCAGAGAAGAGAAGAAAAGGAAGGCCTAGAAGGAGGTTTATGGATGTAGTGAGGGAGGACATGCAGTCAGTGGTGTGAGAGAGGAAGTTAAAGTGGACAGAAGGAAAAGGAGATTGTTCATCCACTGTGGCGACTCTATTCGGAAGCAGCCGAAAGTGGAAGAAGAAGAACTTTCGCAAGTTAGACCCAAATGCACATATTGGTGTACCATTTGTGGAGCTGTGATCTTGACATTGAACTCATTTTGATGTGTCTGTTTTGCCAGGCTATAGACACTTTGCTCCGATGTCCCATTTGCTTTGACTTTCTGAACATTACCATGATGACGCAGTGTTCTCATAACTGTAAGTATATAGTCACACTGTATAAATGTATGATAAGTGTAAGAGTGTGTAAGCAATAAAATTGATTAATGTAAGAGTACCTTATTATGCTTTGATGTATCTGTGTAGAATCTTTCTGACATAAAGTGTGAAATGATTAATATTGAAAGACTTGATTAACTAATGCTTTTTTTGGGTTTCCCTGCAGTTTGTTCCCTGTGCATACGGAAGTTTCTTTCTTACAAGTTATTGTGTCCTGTCTGTAACACTGTGAGTATCAGGATTTTAAGTATTTGTACCCTGAGAAACTTGAGCTCTTATCAGATAAGAAATTGCTCTACAGCCATCATCCATCATTTTAAAACCAGTGATGGATGAATTGAACACTGAATATTTCATTACAATGGCAACAAGTGAAGTCAGCTCTTAAAGTTGATGTTTTAGATGCAGAAAAAGCCAGCAAGTGTAACGGTCTGAGTGCCAGATTTTGAGAGCTGGAAGAGGGGGTCAGAAGACTAGCAGTTTTTTGCTGGTGTGCAGTAGGTAGTACCTATTAAAAGTGGTCCAAGGAAGGACTACTGATGAATCTGCAACAGGACTATGGGCACGAAAGGCTTATTGATGCATGTGTGGAATGAAAGCTGGTCTGTCTGGTTCGATCGCACAGAAGACCTACTGTAGCACAAATTGCTGTAAAGGTTAATGAGCTGTTAATAGGGGCTATTTGCACCCGATATGGTCTGATTGTGTACTGGAAGAGGTTTTTATACTTCCAGACACCATACCTTCAAAAGTACAAACAGTCCAATGTGAATTACATGGAAAAATCATCACAATTCACAGAATCTCACTCAACATTTAATAAGCTATAGTTACACATCAATATAAATACCGTGATAAAATCGAAATCATGATTTAACTGTAAAAAATCGTGATATGATATCTTGGCCATATTGCCCACCCCTATGATGACCTAGATTTCTGGAACCAGTCATATCTTGGGGTCGCGGTGGGTTAGTGCATAGGATACTTGCCTCTGGACCAAGAGGTCATGGGTTTGAATCCTATCTTCATCATACCACCACTGGATCCCTGAGCAAGACCCTTAACCCAGGGAGTTGCTCCAGGGAGACTGTCCCCTGTAGTTAGGGAATAGAAGTCGCTTTGGATAAAGGCATCTTCTAAATGCCACAAATGTAAATCTCAAGTAGTAAAACATTTACTGAACAAATATGATTTCATATTTAAAATAAATTTATCTGATTTTAGCAAATGACGGAAAATGATCTGAGGAACAACCGGATTTTAGATGACCTTGTTCAGAGCTTTCAAACTGCAAGGTAAGTTCTTGTACTTTTAAATGTGATATTTGATAGAAAGATGAGATATTTAGCTCCGGTGGATCTCATATAAAGAAGAGAAGACCAGTAATTGTCTGAAAGGGGCACAAAAAGCATAATACATTTATGATTTAAAATGACAATATTAAAAAGTCATTGTGAAAGTAAATACTGCCTGACAAGCACAATTTGTGGATTCATTGAAAAAAAAAAAAATCAATGTATTATGACATTAACTTGTCTTTGCTGGACATAAGATGTGGATAAATGTTTATATGTAGCTAAAAAGGCATAGGTTCATCCCTGCTTTGGTGCATCCACAGTTTCTTTCCCTTAGAGATACTTTCCCTGAACATGTGTGAGGTTTTTTTTTGGGTGAAAAGCTTTTAGGTGGAAGGGACTGTATTCAGAATTCATGCACCTAGGATATAATGTGTTTGTGTGCCCTCTTTTTGGTTCACTTGGTTGTGGTTCTTCCATATAAACAAGAAAGATCTGGGTATCTGACAGGAGACAAAGATCATAAAACCAAGTTTATCCAAGCTTGTATTACCAATTGACAAAAGCCTCTCAGGAATCAAACTAATTTATAGGATCAGGGTTTAAATGAAATATTTTATTGAGTAGCTTAAAATTTTGTTTCGCTTGTCCAAATGTTTCTTGTCTGCCTTGAAATCGAGAATTTCCTTGTATAAAATATGAGGATTTTGTTTTCATTAACGGGATCCATTTCAGTGGCTTTCACCTGCTATGGGGTGGTGCTCCTCTGTCAAAGCTTTTAAACATGCTTTGCAGAGCTTTGCAAAGCATTATATTCTGACTAATATTAAATCTCTGTAACAAACCGTCGGATTCACTTTTGTAATAAGAGGACTAAATCAGATATATTTGGTCATAAGAGGTAATCCAGAAAACAGTCTGCAGGAAAAAAAAAAGTATGGTCTGTGAATTCCTGGATTGTGTGTGATTGGAGAGATCAGTAGCTTTTAATCCACAGTGTCATTAGTTTTGGAGTCTGTGTCACTGACGGTCCTCAATCTTCTCAGTATTGTCTGGAGGCCGAGGGCCTAATTTAGTGGATACTGGAATAAGAGATGGCCATCGGGCTGCGGAGAGAAGGGTCTTATATGTCTGTGTTGCTCTCAGTTGCTTAATTTCCTGTTGTTTCACGTTGGTGATGTAAAAGGCAAAGTGCTGTAGCAGCAAAGAGAAAGGTTATGCTTACGTTCTGCCATTACTTTTTCAGTCGGATATTGGTTGTGTGTGTTCAAAATCACCGCTATTCATTAGCTAATAGTTTGGAGTTCAGATTTCTAACACATTTTAAACCTGAAATGTACCTCTTTTGTGTATTAAAAGGGTCATGTTATATTGTCATGCTGTGTATTATAAATGCAGACACAATATGTAAACATTATTATTGAGATGATAATGCCCAGAGCAGGTTCATGACTTTGTCACCTTTATCACCCCTGATGAGCTTGCGTCCCTGACCAAAGGCACCATTAATCAATAAACTGACTGTTTGACTCAGCTGTGCTGGGAACATGTTGGCCTTTTCTGTAAAAGCTATCTTGGTCTTGGTGAAATGAATTTACAGTAGTGCATAACATTAAACAGCATTTTATGCAATAATGTGTTGCATCAGGGAGCTCATTTGATCAGATTCAACGGAGGCTGATAGAATGGAGGGAATGCAATTAGGAGATTGACTACCTCTCTCTTCTGTCACTGGTTGTGACATGTCTGCTTCTTTCCTCCTTCTCATTCCACATCTGGGACCTGGTGAGGGAGGGAGAACAGAAGTATAAAAGGATTAACAAAACACTGTGTTCTGAAGTTCTGAAGGACTTTGAGAGTAGGGGCTTTTAATATTTATGCTCATACATGACCCAGCATTTGAATCTGAAGTTTGTACTTTAATGACACATGATAAACACAATACAGTTTAAGTATGAGTTTATTTACTTAAAATGCTTGTGTTTAGCAATACTTTACTTTGATGTTTTTTTTATGAACCAAGTAAAGAGCACAGGAACAAAATAAATACATTGTTATGGCAATAATAGCAAGAAATACATCTATCTTAAGCAGATGCCGTAGTTCCAGCAACAGAGCGTGTAATGACAAAATTGCAAAAAAAAAAAAGTGCCAGTGTCTCCTCTTAACGGCCCTGACTGAATCCTCTTAATCTGTTATTTTCGTAATCTGTAACCTAGCAACAACCTGCGGTCAATAACCACAACGGAACAAGTTTATTACAAGGAATAAGTCTACTGATAATACTACTGTCCAGACACCTCCAGGGTGACACAGCTGGGGTCCGACTCCGTGTTGACCGTGTTTATTTTAGTTTTTACCTTCTTGTACTTGCTTATTTTATGCACACAACCTCAGTTTATGGTATATTGTTTTCTAATTATTGCAGGAGTCTTAGGAGTGATTTAGGGTTGCATTTCATTGCACATTGTTGAACTATTTATGTGACATATAAATCTTAAATCTCTTGAATCCAACACTTTAAAATTATACTGCTACATATTGTGATTGCAATGCCTTTCAAGGGCAAATATCAGCACTTTTCCATAATTACAAATGCTTGAAAATGTAAATATTATTTCAAAATGTGTGTTCACTTAATCCATACAATTTATTTCTGGCAACTAAGCTACAAAAACAGCTCGTTTTCTAATCCTAGTTTTTGTGATGACATCGAAGCTGTGGTTCTAAGGAGTGTTTCTTTAAAATGAGCTGCAATACAAGACAGCCAAATTGAACAAATATATCAATAATTAAAAGCAGTCTTTAAGGCAAAGTAACAAAATGAACCTGTTTTATTATGGGGAGTAAAACTGGTTGGAAAATGGTCATGTAAGAATAAATTATGATAATTTCTAAATTATATTTTGATAGACAAATTACACAAACATCATAGAGAAAAATAAAATTGATGGTAAGTGTAAAATATGGGGCTTTTTTAAAATACCTTGATGAATCAATGTCTTTAATGGTTCAAAATAAATGTACTGTTGTCGCATTACGTGAACTTTAATTCATCAAAACATCCACTCAAGCTTTCCTGGAGCTGTGATTGGTCACCCTGTCAAAAACACTGTGATTGGTTAGAAGCTAGGGACCAATACTGTGATACTTAACAGTCTACTTATTGTGCAGCCCTGTTCTGCCGCCTTTCCCAACCTACCATCCAGGCCGACAGGTATTACATAATTTTTAAGGTGTTTTCCAGATGTCACATATGGCCTTTAGCGACACATACTTAAATCTGGGTGGATGGGAATGCCTTTTTTAGATTTTATTTGTGTGTGATGTGTCTGTGAATGTTAACAGAAGAGGTTATGTAATAAGGGTTCTCTTAGGTGCAGACGTGCAGACAAAATACAAATAAAAAGAGCCTCAGTATAGAAAGCGGAGCATTGCACACCTCATTGACTACACTTTATAGTGCCATAATGGTTTTGCAACTACTCTGCCTATTTGTTTGCTTTCCACATTTGCAAGGTTGTAGCTAACTGCCGATCTCTCTCCCTCTCTCTCCCTGTCTCTCATGCGTGTGCACACTCTCTCTCATCTCACCATCCCGTGCACATTCACATCAGGACAAAGTGCAGGATAATTGGATGTGTGCAGTTTATGCCAAAGTGTTCATATTTGGGACTTAGTTGGCAAATCGTCACTTATTTGTTCTAGTGTCACATTCGCACTGTCCTAGCTCCTCCCAAATATGTGCTGCATCTGCAAACTATATAAAAAAAAAAAAGACTTTTTTTGCTGTGTGTATCTATTGTGTTTTCTCTGCTGATTCTTCTCACATTTTTGTGACCAATTTAAAATTTTTTGCCGGTTTTTTTTGTTTTTCTTGTGGCTCCCCAGGCAACAGTTGTCTCAGGCAAATTTGGACTCTCCTCCGATTTCGCCCAAGACCCCCTCTGTGACTTTCAAAACCAAAGCAGCAAGACAGAAGTGCCCAAGGAAAGAGGGCACCCCTCTGACACACTTTTTCCACAAACGGGCCCCACCGACTTCCTCATCGGGGGCACAGGCAGACCTCGTGTCCCCCCACCCAGTGAAAGAGGAGCCCATGGAGGTGTCTGTGCAGGCCACCAGAGACCATGAGCAAGAGTGGATGAAATCTGAGAGCACAAGGGTAAAAGAGGAAAAGATGGATGTGTCTGCTTTTCCCTCCACGTCGCAGGTCGTTAAGCCTGTGGTCAAAGGTGATGTACACTACGAGAAGTCCTTATGAAATATGTTCAAGTTTATTACATCAGTCTCTCTCGTGGAAGACCAGGGCCTCAACTATATACTTGCCAATCTAGAGTGAATAGCTAGGTCTTATATGTTGATTGTCCAAATCCAATTTAATTTATGAATGAAAGTAGAAATTTAACACATTTCTGTGGTGTACATGGTTATTTCATATAACTGCTGTCAAAACTGAACAAGTTGATTGAATTGAAAATAGGTCTATGTCAGTAACAGAACAATTTAACAATGATAAAGCTTCAGCTCACCTTCTATTACTGTGTTTACTCTCACATCCGCTTTCAAGTTGGCAGAAAAAGGTGTTGCTGCTATTAACATTTTATTACTGTATAAAATGATATCATTACTATTATCTCTTTAAGAATGTCCAATGCTTTTTCTAAAACATCACTAATTGTGTCCAGAGGTACTTACAGTTTACTGCCACCACTACTACTAATAACAATTTTTAGATGAAGCTTGACTAAAGTAATATGAAAGACTTGCATTAATTTGGTCACTATAGTGTAACTGATGTAGTATTAAAGAATAGGATTGCAGTTCAACGCTGTGGTCTCTTATCTTAGCCTGATTTTAGTAGAGCTAAGACATGACAGTGTTTTGTCACCGAGAGTCAAACATTGTCTTGTTTAATGTGTGAAACCTTGTTTCTGTTTTGCCTTATTTTCCTTATTTCTGGGTATAAATGTGGAATTGATCTAGTCTTGGGTGCAAAAAGCTGGTGTGGGCAGATTTTCATTTCAAGCAAGTGGGAGCTTTCCTGATTTTGTTTGTTTAATCAGTTGCTCTCAGTCTCTAAACAATTGATCATTTGTGCTCCTGCTTTGTTGGTCATTGGACACCCAAAGTTTGGATATCACATCACCCATCATGTTTAAAAGTTCAGTTGTGTTTATATCTGGAATCTTGGTGTCTTGCAATGGTTTGAATGAAGTTGATCAATAAATGAGCATCAGGTTTTAAATTAGTGGTAAATTAGTTTTTTACTGTCACTGTGGTAAGTTGATTAATCATGGCATGGGGACAGGTTTTGTTGAAATGTAATTAAATTGAATTAAAGGTACATGGCAAGTTAACTGCCTGTAAGTTGTCTGTGGTAAAAGAAAAGATGGAAAAAATAATGTTGAAAAAATTCTGCATTGTATAGAGAAAAATACTTTATATCCAATTACATGTGGCCAGCTGTGGTCTTCTGTGTTTTGTACATTGCTTAGAAATTTTTAAAAAGGTCTTTGTACATGGAAAACAAATCGTGAGATGGGTTGCGTAATTGCTTCAGTGATGTAAAGAGGTTTTGACCGCAGTTAGGGACCTGCACAATTTCTTTCTCCTTGCACACACAACTCTGCCTCTGTTTTTTGTATGCAGCTGCACCTGTCTCTGATTAACATGCCCTGGAAGTTCCGAGTAGTGGATAACAGTTTGAGAAAGGACGTGCATGTAGGCTTTGTGCTGAATTTGAAATCTACCTTTACCTTATCTCACCTTTTAGGGTTCAGCAAGGTTGTTTGTGTTAAGTTTGCATTCTGTTGGAAGTTACCTCATATATCTAGAGGAAGGCTCAGTAAAGAAGGATTATTCACAATCTGTGTCATTCTCAGCCCTGCCATGGCTGCTGTGACATCTATAATGTTTGCATGTTGGGAAGTCTGTTTTTAGCATTTTATATGTGCTTTTTTTTCCTCCTCAGCCTCCACCTGTTCAGTGTGTGTTTTCACTGAATTTGACTGTTTCCTTGACTGACAGCTCAAAATGTCATTTAGCCAGCCTCTTGTCTTGTATCTCAGTCTTGTTTTAAAAGCTTGAAGACAATCTCGTTTATGTTGGTCCTTGAAGATCAAGCTGTAGAAGTTCTGTAAACATAACACAGAGTCTGAAAGTCATGTTGATTTAGTGAGGGGAGAACAGTTTGTTTTTGAATTTTTGTGTTTTCCACAAAAAGCTGAATATGTCCATGGTTTGAAAGCTCAAAAAGTTACACAACTAACTTGTTGAGGTGTTTTTTCCAAGAACGGCTAGTGTCCGTAACTGACTCATCAGAGCTGAAAAGTGTGTTTGTTTTGTAGAGGTCTTGCACACTGTAGCTGGTGACATTTTGAGGATTGTCATAATACCAGCAGTACAGTTTGTTTTCTCTGGCTCCTACAATTACAGTAAACAAAACAACTTTTAAATTATATATTAAATCATTTCCTGTCGGAAACTGTTCTCCATCTAATGACTTAATCATAGATAGCTGGTTACTTAGATTGTTTGCAGCCAGGAATGATCATTTTTCTAGCTAGTTTGAATGGGGGGTATTGTATTGTTGGGAATTTTCTGATAACGATACTGCTTATTGATACTGGTGCTTATCAGTACTCTTATTGATACTACTTTCCCCTGACAAAACAGTTATTTTAGTATTGCTGTTTATGAGAAATAGCATGCTAAATTGTTTCCGGAGTTTCCTGTATGTATAAAGAGGAATGTAAAATAGCTATTGGAGCAATTGTGCCATGATCACTAGGAATTGTTTTGGTAGCATTGTCAGCAGGACTCTTGCGGTCACCCAGTGATCTAGCAAAACCTTCAATGATTGTGCACTGGTGACCTCTGTAACTCTTGTTTAAATGTGTTACACTGACACTGAATTGGTAAATTTGGTAACAAAACATGTAATTACAGTAGGAAAACCATGTAAAATTTGGTAGCAAAACTGATATTTTTTTATTGAAGAGAAGTAATGGATAATAAAAAATAAAATTAAGGAGTAATGTACAGAAACCTGTGCTACAATATTTATTATTGAACATTTTGTGTTTCTCTTGCTTTTGGGGTGTGTGACAGATGACTGACAATTATTTATATGATTTTAAACTATTTATATGAATTTAAACTGGTTTTAAACTTGAAATCTAAAAGGCTTAAACACAAATATATCTTCTGATGTTACCAGTATTTTGCACAGTTGTCATTCAGATTGGGCCCCAGATTCAGCAATGCCTTCATGAGTTGAATTAAGATCAGTAGGATTTAGAAAATGCTAAATTCTACAGAGCGGTGGCCAGGAAAAGCCCAAATTGATATTATCCTACGCCCTGTAGTCCAGTTATGTGTTTGATGCAGGTATGAAAGATTGTTATTCTTTGTTTTTAGCCTTTCTGTGCTTGCCATTATTTCTAAATTATCTGTAAGTATCCTTTATGAACATCAAGATTACAGTTCAATGGACCTTGATGTAACAGAATAAAATGCACCACAGTGCTAAAGTGTTTTTGTTCCTTTTGCTTTGTTGCAGTGGAGTGTCCAGTTTGTGGTGTGGGTGTGTCTCAGCAGCACATTAATAAACATCTGGATACGTGTCTGACCAGAGACGAGAAGAAGGAGGGCCTTAGAAGGTTTGAAGATCAGTTTATAAGCCCATGCTTACTTAGTCTAATTTTGTGGGAATTCCTGGGTACAGTAAGCACTGCAGCAGCAGTAAAAGCTTTTTTTTTTTTTTTTTTTTTTTAATACAAGGCAGTTTCATTGTTGTTAACAACGCACCCCAGGAATCACTCACGAAATATTCCATACATGTCTGGGTTCTAGTATGCATAATATGATATGTCAACTTGTTTGCCATTCTTAGAAACTGAATTACTATCTGGTACATTTTACTGAACTGTGGAAAGGGGCACAGGGTAGCATGGCTGTCTTTCCTGGTGAATTATTCTGAAGCCCTGGATTTATAGCCAAGTCCACAGTCTAAACTTGAGTCAGAAATATTGCAGTAGTTTTCTCCTCTGTACATATGTATTGCCTGGTTGAGATTTTCAATATTTGATCTGAATGAATGTTTAGAATGTCTTATAGATTGCAAGCTGCATAATTTTCCCCATCTTTGAACCACTGTGTTGGAGAAGCCGTCTTAATTCTTACAAATGATTATCTTCTCCGTAGGTCTGACCAGCTAGGCTCTCCCAGTTCTGCATTTGTAATGCCCAAGTGAGTGCCCAAGATTATCTTACAGTAGTTTGATTATACGCTGCTGTTTATGCCATCAGTTTATGCCAGGCCTAGGTTTCCTGTTGGCCCTCTGTATATTCTGATAATGCGATCAAGTGTCTGCTGCCAAGCTAACCTCCACGAAGTTGCTCACTGCTGGGTAGAGGATACTCTCTTAAGCACTTAAAGAGGAAATTACGCACGAAATCATGAGCGTAATGCATTCAAGGCGAGAAACAAATGAGGTGCATATATTTGCGCAGGAGGCACTGGGACTGAATTTCGTCTGAGTACAGTCAGAAGCAATCCTACATAATTGGCCAGAAGATAAACAGCGAGTTCTTGTACAAGTAAACGAAACCACACAAATAACAGTCTTTGGAAGGCATTGTTTTCTTTTCAGTAGATTTCCTGTGATGAAAATGCATTTGATCCATCGGTCAAGTGCACTTGTATCCTCAGTAAACAGTGCTGCGCTACATCCTTAGATACCACATTTTTATCTCCCTGGATGGCGACTTTTATTCTCCCATGTGCGCATTGTGTTCCGAACTTAACTCCAACTTGTGTCATTCACATATCTCTTTGCCTCACTCCCCAACTCAAAAATGGGCCCTTTTTTTAAAGATGCTTATCATGACTCCTAGCTTGGATGTGTTTGCGTTTCTATTAAACTTAGCTATTCTCCCTCTCGGCTGAATTCCCCAAGGAGCATTTTGAAGGGCAGCCATTTTGTGCAGACTTTGATTGACAGGCAGGCTGATTTGGTTTGTGGGGGACCTTGAGGAAAAACTCGTGAATGAGTGTGTGCTTCAGCATTCTGCTGGTCTTAAGTGCATCCACACTCACACACAGCCACCAAGAATGAAGGCGAATTAAAAACATGATGCATGGGTTCACCTTTTAGATGTAGATGTTTTTGGCCAGCGAGTGTGAGGTGGGTTCTGATGAGTGAATTAATGAAGTTTCAAAGTGGTGTTACAGCCTTATCCAGTAGATTTCCACAGGGTATAAAATATAAAGGCACATTTACTTTTAGAAACTCCTAGAATGGCACTAATTTCAGCAGTACATAATGAGATCCTAAAATTCTATTAATTCCACCTTATGGCTAGACTTGATAAAGAATAAAATGCATGTAATCTAATGTTTTATAGATCCACACTGGTTTGAATGTTAGATTGTGATGTTTCTGTATGTCAGGGTTTTCCACTGGAGTTTGCTAATAGGTAGCTGAAGATTTCGTACTAAATGTTTGAGTTATTAAAATATTAATATTTAGACAATGTGAAATATTCATTACACAGGTCAACAGGTCAAAATCATCAGAGATAAGTTTATGTGGGTTTTGTAGTGTTTTTCATGCTGATTTAAAATCTGTGTTCAGTTTTTCCCTAGCATGTACAGTTTGTGATGAATCTAGTTATATATTGCATGATAGTGGTATAATTAGCATATAATAATCACATAATAAGTGTTTTTGAAGAAACAGTGGAGTCTGACTGACACTGATCATTATGTCTATGCCTGTGTGCACCTATCTGATTTCGCACTGAAAATATTGAAACAGTTACTTGATTGGTGCCTGCAGTTTAATAAAAACCACATGCACGTCTATTGCGAATCTAATATTACCCATAATTCAAAAAGTTGATGTGACTGAAAAGCGGATCTGAAATCAGCATGAAAAATGGTTTCGAAAAGTTGTGGTTGTGGTATCTGATGATTACAAAAAATGTTTTTTTGTTGACCTGTGTTATCAGAGCTGGGGAATTTGACCATATTTATTGCTAATGTGTTAAATTATATCACAGTAGGTCTCTATGCTTTTCTAATTTGCTTGTCAGTACTGAAAGAACACTGATTAACTGTGTGTTTTATTATAAACAGCATCAATAGTACTGTTTAATATAAGTTCAGCATGTGAAACTTTAAATTGAAAGGGGTTGTACTGTAGTTATAATATTTTGTAAAATGTATCATGATATATGTTTGCTAAATCACTCACCCCATTTATATTGCGTTTTATAACCTAATGGGTCAGTTTCCCAGACTGGGATTAAACCTAGTCTTGGACTACCCTTTCCTTTTCAATGGAAAATCTCTATTCACAGCACTACATAATCCAGGACTAGGCTTAATCCCTGTCCGGGAAACCGGCCCAATATGTTTAACTGTTTTTGCTCTTGTTTATGAAAAAAATGTGTAAAAAAACAAAGATTGTAAAAGATATTTATTTAAAGGGGCAAAATCTCAGAATCAATGCATGTATCTAATTCTCTCTGCTTTCTGGCATTTAATTGACACTTTAAATAGTGTAGTGTCAAGTGCATGGCAGACAAAAATGCTAACAAATGAATGGTTCAATCAGTGATAACTATTTAAATCATTTAATTGACACTTTAAATTATATAGTTGGTTTAATCACATTAAACAATCATTTTCATTCATTTTCCTCTGTTGTATGTTTAAATTCTGGCAATTGATCTGTTCTGAAATTGCAGCTCTGGAAAGCGTAGGCCAAAGGCTAAGCTGGTGTACACACTGCTCACTATGGCTGAACTCAAGAGAAGGCTCAGAGAGTGCCACCTCTCCACCCAGGGCGCCAGAGAGCAGCTCATCAAACGACACCAGGAGTTCATCCACATCTACAACGCAGAGTGTGATGCACTGGCCCCTAGATCAAGTATGGCTGTCTGATTCTATGAGAATTAATGAAAAAGAAGGTGATGGTTAACTTTTTATGAATGTGGAAAAGGCTGAGTTTGCAGCGTTAATGTGGCCTCCCTTATGTATTTGTTTGTTAATGCGTTCTTTCTTGAGACAACTTTTCTGGTCTTCCGAAAGGTTTGATAACTATAATGCATACTGCTTAATTTGATCTTTCATAAGCTCTTTAACATAAAACTTTGGTGGGAAAAGTCTAAAAACGTGTGTTTGCCTTTCAGTATCAGTGTTATGCAAGTTGTAGTAAGAGACTGAATAATAGATGATAGCTTAGAGTGCTGGAGTTGCCACTGTTGAGAGCGTGTAGGCGCTGGAGGATTTTGTGTGTGTGTGTGTGTGTGTGTGTGTGTGTGTGTGTTAGTCACTCTGCAGAGAGCCCTGAAAGAGTAGTGGCTCCTTCAGGAAAAAAAAGAGTTTGTTTTGACTTACTGTCTACCCTTCAAGCTCACCCTTGCAGTTCTGAATGTATCACTTTAATTTGAAACTTTTCATATTTTTCTGAGCATGGGCAGCCTGTTTGAAATGGCTTGGCTTGTGATTTTGGTTTTTCTGCAATTTCCAAACGTTTTTAGAAGGCACCTTTTGAGCTAGTCTTGGAAGATTCACTTTATGTTTTTGAAATAAGTCTTCAAGTGGAACAACAAACATTGTCCTCACACTGCAAACAAGCAGCAAGGGTTTCTCTTTATTTTCTACACTGAGTTTGAGTACCCGTTCAAAAACACAGGCGAATATTAATATGATTTGCATTAAGTAAACTCTTCAGTATCCCTGGGGAAAGGCTTATTGTACACTGTTATTCAGTGTAATGTGACGACAAGCCACATTTTTATCTGAAAATGTACAACTTTGTAGATGTCATTGTTCATTTGTGAGCAATGAACTAAAAAGGGTGAACTGTTAATCTTGGCTTACTTCTTCTTTTTCTAAGCCCTCTTTTCAGAAATTAGCCATGCAAAGGATTTGATTGCCCTGTGCAAGAGTTTAGGCCATTTGTAAAGTGGCCATTAATAAATTGGACTGAACTTGCCTCCTGACTGGACTACTACAAGCTTCAGTAGTAAGAAAAAAATCACATTAGGTTCTATTAATTGTTGCAACTGGCCATTATGATGTGGTCTAATGACATATTTGATATGTCACTGGTCTTGTCAGGCTTTAGCTGATTTAAAAATCCTGTGTTTTCTACAAACCCCATTCTCTTTTATGTAATAAATACCTTTGTAGTGGTTTGCAGTCAAAGCACAACAAAATTATTCCTTTCCTTTTATTTATTTATTTTTTTATACTGGTGAACCAGCGTGAGAAACTTTTGTGATCAGCCATGAAATGATATAGTTTTGAAAGTATAGTGTGAGATATTGTTTTGCAGATAAAATAAACCATCTTTAATGCTGGGCTCTCCCTGGAATACTCACTATCCAGAGAAACCAGTTTTGCATTTCAGAAATCGAAATAAAATCTGATATAGAGAAACATATCGCAAATGTAGGTTTGTGTTTTCCAAAACCATATCTGGCTATTTGTGTGCTGTTTCAGGACCAGTGTAATGTGTACTACTGTGACTAAAATACTTCCATTGTGTAGTTTATGTAATTTAAATCAGTGCCACCACATTCAGCCTAGTCACGCACATCAGCTCCAGTTACCAATCAGCTGCCAGGTCACTTAAACTATTAGCTTTCTACAGTGTAGAGGGGATCCCTGCCAGGGAAGCCCAGTTTGACTTCCAGTTGTTTATTGCCTAAACAGCTCAATTTGCGTTCGTTGGTGCGTCAGCCATCGCTCTGCCTGTCAGTTTGTTTCAGCATTATCATTAGAGCTGGGCGGTATGACAAAATAAATTATACTGGTTTCACGGTATAGAACTCCAGCGGCATGGATCTTTTAATAAATGGTTCTCGCACATCAAAACAACTCCTTTTATGGTTCCGCCGGACTTCAGACTACAAGACTTTAGACTTCACCCCGAGCACTGTCTGGAGTTCCTGAGTCCCAAAGAAGTAAAGTTATATACATTTAAAAACATTTAAAAATACAGCTAGTGGTGATTTAAAAATGGCGTTGCACACATGCGCAGTCAATTTTTCTTTTATTTTAGCTGATAGAAACAAAATAAAAGTAACGCAGATCGGGGTGGGACTTTTAGTTCCTGTGCAGAAGGTGGGGGAGAGACACGGAGAAGCAGAAAGAGTCTCGGAGCACACAGGAGTGGAGCAGAGTGCACGAACTGGTGTAGCGCTGTTTTTACTCCAAATAACAAATATAACTAAGCTAAAATGAGTCTAAAACCCAGAGTGAGCGTCTGCCAGGTGTTTGAGCTATATTTCCCCCTGAAGATGAAGAAAATACAGAGGACAGAGACTGGAGCCGGGGGGCGGGGGGCGGGAGCAGGACCTGAAACGGGGAGTGTGTGTTAGAATGTTTACACTGTGTTTTTAATTTTCTTTGTTAGGGATGTATATCGTTTGAATTTTTTCGATTCTAGTTCCGCTTAATCGATTCCGGTTCTTATCGATTCCCTATAAATAATAACAATTTGCAATTTTACATTAAATAAATAACTGAAGTGAAAGTGATCATTCGGTCATACAGAGGAATTTCGTGCTGTTCACACTGTGTGCTGTGGTGTGTTCTAGTATGACAGAAT
>JBBJLS010000109.1:18010813-18021536 GCA_037577275.1 Bryconaethiops microstoma
CTAGCAGTCTTGGGAATCAAACCCACGACTTCTTGATCGCAGGGCGAACGCCCTAACCACTAGGCCACCATCTGCCCACTTTGGATCATCCAAGTGAGGCTTTTTA
Source organism: Bryconaethiops microstoma (assembly GCA_037577275.1). Classification (NCBI taxonomy): domain Eukaryota; kingdom Metazoa; phylum Chordata; class Actinopteri; order Characiformes; family Alestidae; genus Bryconaethiops; species Bryconaethiops microstoma. The sequence goes on from JBBJLS010000109.1 coordinate 18,010,920, forward strand.
CAGGAGAGTGAACTGCAGATGAAATTGGCTTTAAAGTGGTAATGCGGGTCCAGAGAGTGGCCAAGAAGAATTCAAGAGAAAAATGTATCCCCTTTGGTGCTGTAATGGATGCATTAGGAGACTAAATACCCTACTGAGCAGAGTAGAAATTCACAATGGCTGTCTGAATGGTAAATGATTAGGATTAAATGGAAGTGTGTCTTGGCGTTGGCTAGCCCCAGAGCTTCAGTGGCAGAGAGTGATTTATTCTGCATAGTTGAGTGCACTTCTTGCTGCCCTTGTGACACATTGCGATGAAGTGAGAACTTTACAATGTAGTGCTATGGGCTCAGTGCTTAGTGGACATTTTTGCAAAACTGATTATTATTATCGTTTAGCAGAGAAAAAATATATTACTCATTTATTAATTGTAGGGTTGCAGGTTTTTTTTAAAAACTTATTTTCACAGCTGTGTATCGATGTATGACCAGGTAATGCAGTTTGTTATGACTTTAAAAGTGAAGAGAGCCCTTGGCCCAGACCTAGACCTTGACACTTTGTTGTTGAGTAGCTGTTATCTTGAATCAGGAGCTCCATGCATTTCTAGATCTTTTTCTAGAACATTCTGAAAGCACAAACAAGTTGGCCCATGTCACGTACCCCTTAGACCTCCATATACTACTGTTATGTAAGATAGGATGTCAAAGTGAGACCCAGCCCGTTTCCCTCTTCAGTCTGATAAGATCACAGGACCCCCTATGTTATGTTAAACAAGTTATGTTACCGATGTTATATATCATAAAAGCCCCTCAGACCCCACCACCCACATGTGTATGTGTTACTCTGAATAGACCACTTTAAACAGCCATTTCCTCACCACCTCCCAGTGTATTTAGAAAACATCTGGACACACTGAACACTGCAGTGTCTATCACTTGCCTGCTTTATTTAGGCCTGCGCTATATTTAGAGCGTATTGACTTGCAGAAAGTGTCCTGCCCCCCAGGTTGGGGTCTGGGGATGGGTGCTGGCGCATTGAGCTGAGCGAGCATGGTTTGACTCTTTCACTGCATACTAACCAGCCCTGCACACACACACACAAGGCCAAAACGTGATCTGCAGTCCTTCACGGATTGGTTCGCTTATTCGGTCGTTCATTCATTCACTTCATTCATCATTTGGAGTGTGATGGCCAGAATCTAGCAGAATCTTTCCACTAGCCCAAGTGAACACAGTTTGCTGGAAGGGGATATGGGGAATAGAATACATTTTAATGGGTTTGAGACTGTATGGTGGGAAATAAAATTGTCGTAATAAGCGAGCAGTGAGACTGAGACCAGAATACCTTATGTATTCCATGAGGGCGATGCATGATTAGACCCCTGATCTATAGCTATGGCTCATACGGACATCTAGTGGAAGTCCCGGGTAGTGTTTCTATCGAGGGGATCTGGGGGGCAGAAACATTGACGTTGTTCATTCAGCCAGAGAGAGAGAGAGAGAGAGAGAGAGAGAGAGAAAGAGAGAGAGAGAGAGAGAGAGAGAGAGAGAGAGAGATGGGATGAGGGGGATCGAGAGAGGAGAAGAGAGAAGAAAAGAGAGGTTTGAGGCTTGAGGACGTTCTCTTACACTTCCAGAACTGGCTGAAAAATGCACTCTGGCTGTAAGTACTAAAGACTCATATTCATACACCTTTTCAAATCAGTATATATTCCAAATGTTAACCATTTGAAATATATGCACGTGTTCCTGGATTTTTTTTTTTTTTGGTTCTTTTTCTTTTTCGAGGATAGCGATTAGCCTGCGCCGGTCGTTCTACACGGTCACTTTTGAAGTTACATTTGGGAAAGAAGTTGTAATAAGTAGTTTTCCTCTCTGCCTGGCTGCCTGACCCGCTTCTCTGACCCTGTCCAGTCTCGCAGGGGTTGTCGTGTCGGGCCAGTGCGCGCAAGGGAAGAGTGCGCGCGGGCTGATCCCCGCGTGGAAAGTGCAGAAAGCGCGCGCTGTGGATGCTCGCTGGAGACCATGGAGGACGCGTCCCTGGAACCGCCGTTCTGGTCCTTTAACGAGTCCTGGAAGAACTCGAGCCTGGCCCAGAACTCGAGCGCCGGAGCCAACCAGACCGTGAACCCACTGAAGCGCAACGAGGAGGTGGCCAAGGTGGAGGTGGCCGTGCTCGCGCTGGTGCTGTTCTTCGCCCTGGCCGGCAACATGTGCGTGCTGCTCGCGCTGCGCACCACCAAGCACGGGCCCTCGCGCATGTACTACTTCATGAAGCACCTGAGCATCGCGGACCTGGTGGTGGCCGTGTTCCAGGTGCTGCCGCAGCTCATCTGGGACATCACCTTCCGCTTCTACGGGCCGGACCTGCTGTGCCGGCTCGTCAAGTACCTGCAGATCGTGGGCATGTTCGCATCCACCTACATGCTCGTGCTGATGTCCGTGGACCGCTGTCTGGCCGTGTGCCAGCCGCTGCGCTCCTTACGCAGGCGCACCGACCGGCTGTACGTGCTGTGCTCGTGGCTGCTCAGCCTGATCTTCAGCATCCCGCAGGTGGGCATCTTCTCTCTGCGCGAAGTGGGTGCGGGAGTCTACGACTGCTGGGGCGACTTCGTGCAGCCGTGGGGTGCCAAGGCGTACATCACGTGGATCAGCCTGACCGTCTACGTGGTGCCCGTGGGCATCCTGAGCGCGTGCTACGGCCTCATCAGCTTCAAGATCTGGCAGAACTTGCGCCTGAAGACGCGGCGCGGGCGCGAGCACGAGCGGCACGTCAGCAGCGTGGCGCTCATCTCGCGCGCCAAGATCACCACGGTCAAGATGACGTTCGTTATCGTGCTCGCCTACGTCGTGTGTTGGACCCCCTTTTTCGTGGTGCAGATGTGGAGCGCGTGGGACCCCGCAGCGCCAAGGGAGGGTGAGTACGAGGGAGGGAACGGGTGGGAACACTGGTGGGCTTGGTGGAGACTCGCTGCAAGTGTGTCTTTTCTGGCATAATTTAGTCTGTTTTATCTAAATATAAATAAGAATTTAAAATCTCTTTTTCAAGACTGTTTATCTGAAATGATGAATTTAATATCTTAATGTCTCAAGATATTTTTACATTTACATGTCTCGTGATATTATTACATTATTTAAATAAGCTTTAAAAAATCTTAAAATCTAATCTAAGTGTTGTATGTGAATAGAATGTGATAAATCACCTCAATTCTTGCAAAAAAAGTACTTTGGAAGGATTTTTTTTAATGGACAAGAGACTGACACATCTGACTGACCATTAAACCACAAACCCCTCAGAAATCACCACTGGTCTGTGTGTCACTCTGTGTGTTGTGCTTGAGTGTATGTATGTGTATGGAATATTTTCCTCTAAATCCCATTTCCCTATTCATGCACACAACCATAGAATCTCTGCAGCCTGTTTTTACATTTGTAATAATTTGTGTAAATACACAGAGAGGCTTCCGTATTTCCACATCATAGTGTTGGGCTTTCTGTCTTCATAATAGCCTATATTTATTTAGAAAGCTGCATTTTAGAATGTATCAGTGTCACCAGAAAGAGGTTTTCCAGATACTGTCACAACAGCCAGCAGTTCCACGCAGGAGCTACCCTTGAGAAAACATATTAATATTTAGCAGAAGTATGCACATTAAATCATAACTGTCTGAGCATTATTCATGTTCTACAGTATCTCCCCTATCCAAACAAACCAAAGGACAAAATCTAGGCTCCAGCTGATAAGGACCATTTTTCTCCCATGACGGAGAGATTTTTGATATTTCATCAGCTTGCTTTAACAAATACAGCCAATGGTTTTTCCCAAGCAGCTATTAGTAACCTTTTGAGCTCAGGCTGGTGACATACGAGCAGTAATGGGCATCTAACAAGTTGTGTTAATGTGCTTGTGTAGCTGAATTTGGACTATTAAATCTAAAATAGTCTGGAGTTTCTACTTAAAAAAATATTGAGATTTGATACTGGAATGATAGGATTATGGTTTTGGCTGGTCTGTAGCTTTAAAAATATAACAGGAACTTTAAAATCTCCCCACTGCATCACATCACACTCAGACAGAACAAACAACAACATCAGATATTCCTGTAGTGATGATGTATACGATACCCATGCAAAATGTTTTTTCAGTGAACATACTCCCCAGTAATATTCAAACAGTTTTTTAATCAGTATAAGAGCATATTTAACATAAGATGATTGTTTGTTCTATCTGAAATGCTGGGGCCTGGGGGTGGTCATTGTATATGACTGGCTTTTCCAGATACTGATATTATTACATTTATATTTCTTCCGGTCTCTCAATAAGGGCAACTATTAGGTTAGATATCCATTTTTTAAATATTAGATTCATATATATTAAATCAGGTAATTCCCATTCATGAAATTCAAGCTTTTGTGAGCCTGAACATGCAGTGAGAAGATTTGTGGTGCAGGATGCAGAGAAAGTCGAACTAGAGAGTCATCGCTCGGAAAAAGGAGGGGTTGCGGGTGGGGGAGGCTTTGAGACCACTGCTTATTGCATCAGGCACAGCTCCAGTATCTTAAAGGCTACTTGTGCATTTCTATACCGCAGACTCACAGCACTCTTATCCTGTACCTAAGTGTACCTGTATAAAAGATCAGTCAAACTACTAACAGCCATTGTCCCAGGCGACTGCAGTACTCTGACTCTGTCCTGATACATGTAGCAATTGCAAAATTGAGAATGTTGCAATACTGTCAAGTAAAAGACCTTAAACTGAACATAAATATGAATAGGGCTGCAACTATCGAATATTTTTAGAATCGAGTATTCTGTCGATTTTTTCATCGATTAATCGAGTCATTGGATAAATCATACTTTTGTGTTTCTATACAACTATATCTATAATGAGTTATGCAACATGAAAGACCTCTTAAAATGGGCAAGGACATTCCAAGCTGCGTTGCTCTGCAGGCAATCACTCAGCCACTTAAAACTCCACAGACTGACAGGTCTCCAGGAGACCTTTTCAACAAGACCAAGCATGAAGCTCTCCTTCCTGGGGAACCAGAGTAACGGGCACGTGAACCTCCGCGCTCCGTGCGGCATTGCTCCGTGGGGCAAGCACTCAGCTGTACCAAGCTCCACAGGCTGATAGGTCTCCGTGAGTCCTTTCCAACAAGCCCTGGTTCGCCCTTCTAGCCCACGGGGATCCAGAGTTATTAGCCAAAAACCTCCCCATTGTTCTTTATGGCGGGGAGAAAAAAATGCCTTTAAATGCACCGTCAAGTTCAGAACCGGCTGTCACAGAGCATTTTGCCTCGTAGCTCAGCCAGGGAAACACCTACCAGCACAAAATTTTACTGGAACCTTCAGCTCCCCAAGACCTATCGAACGTGAACGGCCCCGAAGCTCTCCTCCGAAGAGAACCGGCGTGACGGTCCTGTGAGCTCGAACTTTCTGAGTGGCATTGCTCCGCGGGGCAAGCACACTGGCATTTCAAACTCTACAGGCTGATAGGTCCTCTTGCTACTTATCATGTCTCGTCACTGTCGACTCATAACACAGCCTACAAATAATTACAAATACTGTACGTTTTAACAAGTGCTATTGTTTTTATCTGTTAGCAATCATAAAAATACGTTACCTTGTAGAGGCTCCAACTTGGAGAAGTACAAGTAGACATTAATCTTAACAACAAAGTTGTAAAAGGAGTTTGATTAAGGGATATGGAGAGGTTGTAAAGTGGTTGTGTAAAAAGTATTTGTAATCATTTTGGTGCATCAAGCCACTTCACTTAAAAAGAAAAAATAACAAGATACAATGTAAAATATGGTCTCTTTCATTTGCCTCATGTTACCTGTTTCTTGCATCCTAAGCACTGCACTTAAAATTTTAAAAAGCAATATAGTTGAACAAAATCTTTCATTGTGGTTTCAAAATGCAGCTAAATATGTTGCCCAGTGTAAGAGTTGTTTTAAATTTCCGACAAGAACAAGCAGTGCTGATTACGGTGTGTTAAAGAATATTTCGGATGGGAGATTCAGGCAGACAGGCACCCAGATTGGATGACAGGTTGTCTGAGAACACATACAAGTCTTTAATCCTGGAAAATGTTCCCTGTGATAAATGGCCACTCCTTGGGCCAGTAAAGCAAGGCTTTGATATTAATGTGTCTGTGTTCTCATGTCAGATTTGTGCGTTATTATAGAAAGCCTTTGTCTGAATGAGTGTGATTAATAGCCTTGACAGAATTGGAAAATTAACTTTTTCACCCCATTATGTCATAAGTCCCTCATGCATTGCATATAATTCAGTACTGAAAGCAGGTTACTCATTAACTATAAGAGCCCCCTTTTACTCAAGTACTGTGGGGTATGATTATTTGGCGTTCGCTGTGTGAACTGGAGAGGTTTAGAGCCTTCTCTCTATGTCACTCTGTGCTTACTTGAGATAAAATGGTAGTTTGGTAGCTAATTTTTTCAGGGGCATACAGCGGATACTTCAAAGAAACAGAATCAGAAAGAAGAGACAGAGCGAGTACATCACATGTCATAATCCGTATCAAACATGCTCGCTAAAAGTACATTTTGTGTTTTGTATGAAGAAACCAATTAACTGAAATATGTTTTAATGTTTGCTGACATTTCCATGGACGAATCCCGTCTCAGAGAGTACTTAGACAAAATTTGAGCTGCCTCTTTGGGATAAGACAGTTTCAAGGGTGATACTGCTCAAACTTTGAATGATTTTCTAATAAGACTGCTCCATATTACTGCAGCACACTGTCCTGCGATTGAATTGCACTGACTGAAATGTGGTTATTATCTAGCTTGGTGATGAATAACCATGTTGAGCTTGGCAGTGTCGTGGCAGGTTTAGCTTCCAGTTCTCATCATCTCGGCTTAAAGCTTGAACTGGCCAAGTGTTTCTCCTTTCACTCTGAATAAAAGTCTCAAAGTACTGAATGAAACATGATGCACTTCACATGAGTGACAAGAGCTACAAAATATGGTCATAATTGTTCCTAGTCTAGATGTTCCTAGAAGTTTGCATCTATCAAAAGAAAGAATTCTAGAAATTATTGAAGCATTCTAATTCTTCCTGTCTTCAACTATTAAATGTGCTAGAACATTATGGACACATATATACATATATGTGTTCTTAAAATAAATAGGATAATCTTAATCAGATTACAGGTGCAGAAATTGTTCTTCTGCTCTCCATTGCTTGCTATGAAGTCAAAACAAGCAGAAAGCAGCTACTTAAAGCTACACAAATAAATCCTGCTGATTTATGCTCTATGGGGGTTTGTAGCCTCTACACTCTATTGCTGAACTCCATCCCCTCTTCTCCTACAGGCTTACAATTTTATGCATTTAAAAATGGCTCCTTATTAGTTCTTAGGTTAAACATCTGGTTCTTGGAAAAATCTGGTATACAATCTTTTATATTACAGCCTAAAAAAATGTGTGCCAGAGTGATGCTATAGAAAAACCCAAAATGTGTTATTAGCATGGTGTAATAGAACAATGGTTCCCAAACTGGTCCTGGAGTACCTCCTGCCCTGCATGTTTAGTGGTATCAGGTGTGTTGGGAGCAGCAAAAAAAAATTTGCAGTACTCCAGTTTGGGAACATTATATGACGTTTCTCCATTAAAAAGGCTATTCACATAATCACATAGTGTCGCTCATATAACCTTTTGGGCCACCTTTCAAGTGTATGTGGAGGTTCTTTACACTTTGAAAATGTTTCTCACACCTGCGCATCTTATTTAGGCACTTGAAATAACCATTTAATGAAAGATTTTTTTCCACAGCATTAGTTCTTAACCGTGATCTCTGAGAAAAGTTTCACCATTTTCCAACACACCAAATGGGTAAGAGTCTTACAGAGTTCTCAGTACTTATCCTTAAAAAAAGTTCTTAACAGGGTCTTTAGTGAAAGCGACCTTTTTATGAAGAATCATTCTCTATGATGAAGAAGCTGTTAAAAGTCATTTTCTTTCGATAGCCTTAAAAATTACAAAGGGTAAAACATGTAGCCTTATAAATCTTCTATATAACCATCTATAACATTCTATATTGCACCAGAAAAGGTTCCACTCTTATGTCAGAAAACTCTCATTATTTATTAGTTTATTGCATCAGATGTGTTGGGAGTTAGAGAAATTCTAAAATGTGTTTCTGTATGGTTCTCAATCCTAATATTTGAGTACTACTGCATTTCATATATTAAAGTTTCTTCTGCTCCCAACACACCTGATGCAATTACCCAACAGACCTGAGGTGAAGTGGGTGCATTAGAGGAATAAAAACACTACATTATAAAAACACTACAAATTATTTCTAGAACCATTTATTAAGGCTTCATTTGGTAGGATTTGTATATTTATTATAGCTGTTTAAAGAAAATTACACATCTGATTCTTCAACAGTTTCTTTATCATGGACAACGCTTCTCTGTGTAACTGTTGCCTTTACTAAAAAACCTATGAAGAACTTTTTTTTAAATGAGAATGTCTGATATATGGCATTGCTCCAAAGAACTCTTTTCAGCACTTGTATTTTTATGAGTGTACAGACTCATGCACATTCTTTGTACCGGACTTCTCCATCTCCTGGATTGAACAATTCATTCTCTGAGCTAAAATTCTTGGACTGAAAGACTTGTCTTTCAAAAGTAAATTAACATGAGTTGGGCTGTCATCCTCTGTTCACTCCCTTCAGACTGTGGAGGGCACTGCTGTTGAAATTACAGCCATCTTCAGTGCACATAATGAAAACCATCCATCTTTGCCAAGACAGAGCGATGACTGTACTTTTTGGGCTTCACTTGTTTTTATTTAGCCATCATGTTCATTTAAGAAACATTATCCATGACATGATCATGATGATTTCAAAATAGACTCATTTTAACGAGGGAGCTATGTATTGTTGAAAGGCAGCAGATGAGTTTTGAAGGAATCCTGTGTGTACGCTTTGTTATACTTTTGCAGTGGGAGTATCAGTAGAGGGGAAAAAATGGCTGAGATTTTCCAGATACATTTGCGCTTGGCCTGTGGTGGAAAAATACATTTACAATTGCAGTGTAGTCCAAGATTAATCTGTCCAAGATTAAGCAGCTTAATCTGTGTACAGAAAATTAATGTGATATTCTGATCAGTCAGATTTCTGTTAATGTTCAGATTGAAACAGATGATAAGATGTTTATATTTCTGGAGCTCCTCGTCTTTGTACTGCTGTCTGGACGGCATTATCAGCTGCCACCCCAAGCTCCATCACCAACCTAGTTATTTTCAGAAATCTTCAGCCTCAACAGGCTAACTGGTGTCAGGTTGGTGACAATGAATTTCAGCAGCCTACGTGTCAAACCAGTGAGTTAATTTAAGGCCTTCACATGATCGTCTGGCATTGATATATACATATATATGTCGAGAAAGGTTTCTGTCAACCATCAGAACGAAAGTTCTTAGTACATTCTGAGCAACATCAGTTTCTGCATCTACTTTAACGGTTATCTGAATATGACCATTTGTAATCTATAAAGACAGAATGGCAGGTTTAGTACAGAAAGTTTTCCATTTGTTTACTTTAATACATCTGTTTCAAAAGACTTAAAAGACTTTAAAATGTTTAGAAAGAAACATAGATTCGTTGGTTCAGCTGGCCCTGCTCCCTTACTGCCTACATTCAGTGAGCATCCAGAGAAAATATACAGTGTTTTAGCAACCTGACATAAAGGGAAAAAACAATACAAAGGAGGAAAAAGAGACTTCAGAAGTGGCCGCATGTTTGGATTCTTGAGACAAGTTCAATTTTCATGACACACCATGTATGGATGTCTTCAGCTGCGGCAGTGAGAAAACGCTGGGGCATGCTGCTGATTGAAATGGAAGTTTTTTCCTGGCCATCCTGCCGGCACTTTCGGAGATCAGCAGCATCAAGACGAATGTTCCAAGGTTCTTTAACCCTCATAAATCAAAATTCTGGCAATTGACCGTTAAATAAGCAGAAATGAAATCCTGTAATTTCATGGCCGCAGATCATCCCCGCTGGTTTAGATTTTGTGCAGTGCTATTATCGCAGCTGAGGAATTGGTCACTTTGGCTCAGTGAGAAATTCAAAGTAGAACATGAGCTTTCCCCATTGATCTTATGTATATCTTGGAGGATGTCAGTACTGTAGTTCAGCCAGAATTCTTAAAAGTGAAACTGTCATTCACATGTGCTGTCAAAGGTAAAAAATGGAGCAACTCTATGTGTGTGTTTTTACTGGAAGGTTCATAACTTTGTGCCCCTATGGTACATTCCTGAAATGATGGCAGAGAGGTTTTTAATTTTATTATTATTTATGCCATAGAGCATCAAAACGACTGGGTGAAGCTCCCTCTAGTGGTTCACAGGTCTATACTCAGGGGAGTAGGAGTAGTAGTATGCAGGTGATTTAAGTCAGGGGTGTCAAACTCCAGTCCTGGAGGGCCGGTGTCCCGCACAGTTTGATGATTCTCCTCCTCAAACACATTCACTAAACCTGACAATTAACTGGTGAGGTAAACCTGGTGTTTCTGATTAGGGAAATCACCAAAACATGCTGGACCAACCCAAAAAATAAGTGAAAATGTTAATAATAAATATATGAGTATGTATGTGTATATAT
>JBBJLS010000109.1:18021556-18044864 GCA_037577275.1 Bryconaethiops microstoma
TATTTATTGCATATATTTATTTATTTACAAATGTATAAATACCAAACACAGTAGAAGTCTAATAAAACATTTTTATTTTGAGATGAGCTCTCAGCTGCAGGTGTGCAATACATAGTCAACAGAAGAAAAATGTCCATAAATACAATGCAGTAACTGCATTAAAGAAGAATGTGTTCAAAGGGGAGGAGATGACGCTAATCCAAAAGCTCAATATGTGGCTTGTGGTTTGACTTTTTCAAATGAGGTGCTAAACTCAAGATTTCTCTAGGTGGGAAAGCTAGAAGGGCACTTTCAACAAAAATGTGATGGACTTTAGCACCAAAAACATAGTTATTTTCATAGCATCATAATCCAAGTGTGCCCTGAAAGCTAGTTTTGGTTTCTGTGATTTACTGATGAGGACAGACTGATTTTTAAACTCAGGTCCTTATAGTCTGTACTGTTCTTTGTCAGAAATAAAAAGACAGAAGTTTCTAACAAAGTGGCTAGTTGTATAATCCAGTGCAGATTAGATCATGTTTGTATTTAAAATTGTTGCCAGATTATTTTGCAGCTGACACCTGTTTGTCTGTCTCCTCTCAGCCATGCCCTTCATCATCTCCATGCTGTTAGCCAGCCTGAACAGCTGCTGTAACCCCTGGATCTACATGTGCTTCGCCGGTCACCTGTTCCAAGATCTGAAGCAGAATTTGCTCTGCTGTCCAGCGCTCTACCTGAAATCCTCGCAGTGCCGCTGTGATCTGGAACACGACTCCAGCCGCAAGAGCAACTCCTCCACTTATGTCATCAAGAGCACCAGCAGCCAGCGGAGCATCACCCAGACGTCCACCACCTAAGCACTAACCCCACTCAAACTGACCATAGAAATAACAGGACAGCAGTATCAGAGAACACTGTGGAAACTTGGACAGGAGCCTAAAAGGAATCAAGTTTTGGGCGCTATTGGATTCAACAGGAGCTTTGGCTCTCTGATCACTGTGATTACCTTCTGAAGATGTTTGGAATGTTCTGTCCCCAAGTTTTATGCTCCTAGACACAAAATACAAAAGACTGCTCTTATATTTATCAGTGCCAGGACGTTATGAAAGGCTGCAATGTTGTAACAAATGCCACACAACTTTAAATGGGGCCAGCAAATTGCTTGGCTCTATTAGAACCTGGGTTCTGGCTGTAAGAACATGAGTATATTCCTGGTCTAGTCACGGTCTTCTTTTACCCTTACTGGAATTCATGAACTGCATTCCTTCTCTACAAAAAGAAATCAAAACAGTGCATAAACCCATTTGCTTCTTATTTAAGGTCATGTCCAGTCAAAACCACATGTGTTTTTTTGTTTTATCTACATATTTTAGGTCTCAGTTGCAGGTAAACAATGAGAAAATGAGCCTTACTCCATGCTCTTATATAAACTCCTAGACAGCGCAGTAAGGTCAGTGGGCCTGTGTCCACTGTAGCTTTCTTCCAACTTCTTCTTTAATCAGAGTCAACAGACAGTTATTTGTTTTGCCCAGAGTGATACTTTGGTCCATTAAGAGTCTTTTTGCTGGTGGTTATTCATGTTCATTTTCCACTGTCCTACTGCCAGAATGCTCTATCTTAACCTCTGGCCCATTCAGAGATTTGTACAGTAACACCTTTAGTGCTGTTTTTTAAATGTGAAATGACAGACTCTTTTCCATTTATGATTTTGTACTTTGTGATCCAGAGGTAACTTCATTGTATTGAGGTAAGAAAACACAATTCTAAATGTTACTTAAAAAAATGAAAAAAGTCTTGTCTTGTTGCTGCATCTTTGAAATATAACTGAAAGCAGAGAATGTGGTGTGTTTACATGACCAACAATGCAGAAATTTATCAGCATTTTTCACATCAGTTACATGTTGCAAGAAAGAAAATGTGTGACATTTTGTAAACCCTTCTCTGGCAGTGAAATGGAAGAGACGGGTTTTACCCAGTGAATAGCCATAGCTGATGGGTTCACATCCAGCTGTTGATGGTAAAGGGGATTTGCTACCTGAGACAATCAAATGGATGGTATGTCATTCACCGTTTTTGGTAATATTCTTTAATGAAGTTTTCTGTTGCTATTTTAAAAGCTACTGACAAATGGGCCCATTTACAGGTAATACAATTAAGAACATGCCGTAATTTATTGAAAATAAAGTGTATGTGCTAAGAAATGTGACTGTGCCTCAATGTTTACATATCATTTTATAGAAGGGGTTCGATTTGAGTCCTTTTGTCTTGCTCCATTGTGAGAAATGCTTTTATGTGACCTATGTCTAGTCTGTACCGTAATTGACATTTTCAAAGTTATAAGTGCTCTGTGTAGAATGAGCATTGAAAAAATGCATTTAAATGGTTTGATTCAAATGTGCACATTATTTCAGCCTGACTGAAATACCTCAGCACAAGTATTGCCAAACTGAAGAAAACTTATTTATGTCCAAAATATGTAAACAGCTGCTCATCCAACATTTCATCTGAATTCAATATTAAGATATTAACAGCGAGTTTATCCCCTTTATGGTAGTAACAGTCTGATGTTGGATGATCAGTTCCCAATCACAAACGCCAGCCCAGTTTATGCCAAAGGCTCCAGCCTTCGAGAGAATGCAGATCCACTGCTCCACTGACTAGTGCTGGGAGGTTTTATGACCCAATCCCCATCCCCCACCTTTTTAAGGAGACTGTATCAGACAAATAAAAAATGTCCTTGTTTTTCTTAAGAAGAAGAGGTTGATAATGTTAAAGTTCAAAATATAGTATTTCTTCCATAGTCCATAGGGTGCAAATTTACCTCTAAAAACAGTTCATTTTGTATTCATAACTTATCTACATATATCCACAATTGGAAACTATAGAACATGGGTTCTAAGGCCTATTCAAGTTCATTCTAAGCTTCCTACTAATCATCCTTCTATTTTTCCATTATAGCTTATCACCCGGGCTAGAAATCCTGCGGTGCGAAAAAACAGGGAACCAGCGCAGTCCACTGTTTTCAGGTGTAACGTCTCCAATTCTGCTTTTCTCTTCACCTTTCACACATTGCATTTAAAAGTTAATCATCTTTTCCTTTGGGAGCTTCTAAATATGAAAAGATTACAAAATAAAACCAGGAACACATGAGTTCACAAATTGTCTCTACCTTGGGACGCTGAAGTGAAATAAACCAAATAGAATCATATCACCATGGATAATTAGTTTAGTGATATCAGAGCTCAGATGTCTCTCACCAGACGAGAAGCTCATCTTTCAGCTGTAAAATAAAATTGTATTTATTTGAATTAGAATAATATTATGGTCATGACTCATTATCTTACAGTTTCTTCTGTAAGAAAATATACTTAGTACCGAGTTTTTAAACCCCGTATCCTTTTCAAAACAACGTAAACACGACTAAACAGACTTTATTTTTTTTACAATGCATTAACAAAAACTTCACTTTTTTAAATGAAAGTGAAACGTACCTTTTACTCTCCAGGCCATACATGGAAACTAAGCTTCACAGTCCATTTTAAATTTAGCTGTTTTGTGGTGCCTGGAACAAACAATACCTGAGCCTGATCAGGTTATTAGAGTTTAGCTATAATACATGGCTGCCAGTCAGAACAGATGTCATTTGCATACCAGTCTTAAAGGTGCATTCTAATTCTAAGGGATAAAAAGAGGTTGTAAGCTGTCATGTCAAAGTTAATGATGGCTATTTTTGGCACAAAGTTTCAGAAGTGGATCTCATGGGGAAAAATATCAAACAAGAAAAATATAAGACATCCATCCATCCAATATCCAAGTCGCTTACCCTCAACCAGGGGGTAACAGTCATAAGGCGAAAGGTGAAGAAACACCCTGACCAGCTCGAAAATGAAAGACATGAGGCCTTTAAACTGTGACAAAACTTATCAGACAAACATCTAAAATGAACTTTCTGTTTAATTTTATAATGTTTGAATATTCAGTGTAGAAGCATTAAATCTTTAAAAATGTATTTATTTTGTGCACATTATACATCAAACATGGTCATGGTGATAAAGGAAAACAAAATCAACACACCTTAGACGTAAGTCATTTATCTAACATATAGGACTATGAGAAATTTGTCGTTCAGCACACCGTGGCACTATCTGATGTATGCCATTCCATGAGCAATTTCATATTCGTACATTTCTTTGTTGTGAAATTATGTAAATACTGTTAGACAAGCACCCAATAAAAATGTTTACTGAACATACAGGGAGAAGGCCTCACCGCATGAAGGAATAAGACCTGTTCTCCTCTGTCAGCACTCAAATCCATCATAAATATTTCTCGGAAGACTTGAGGAGCTCAACCCAACTTGCCCACTAAACCCCTTTCCAGACGCCGTAGAATGGAAAACACTGCACAGGCGTAAGCAATGCGGCTCAGCGTTCAGACCGCTTTGCTTCAATGCTTACATCTATCCACACTTATATCACAGAAAGGTGATGGGGATCAGGTTTGCACCCATCAAGATCTGACCTCCTTTGACAAATATAAAACAAAGGCAAAAATAAAACCCTAACTTCCCCTGGCAGATTTTTGTAAACAACAGCTCCTTCCGTGATCTCTACACCTCTTTGCGAAGTGCCACCCGTACACTGCTGAAGATTTTTCCCAGCGCCTCGAACAGGGGGTCGCAGAATGTGTGGATGCACAGCGAGTAGATTCGACTCAGGCACTGGGTTTCAATCAGGTAGCTCTTGATGCAGGGCATGACGGCCCAGATGTGGCAGAAGGAGATGCAGGCGAAGCAGAAGCCCCACAACAAGGCCACAGGGATGCCAAAGATAGCTGACAGCACGCGGTAGCACCAGTACTTGGACACAGTAAAGGTGGTGTAGCTGGCCTTCCACACGCCGTCTAGACTGTGTGTCCCATCAGGCTCGGCGATCACGTCCTCGAAATCTACCTGGGTTATAGGAAAACATGTTTAATATCATTAGGGACGGCATTGTTCAGAAGGTGACATTCCAGTACAAAAGGTCAGGGAGTAATTGTAGCGTAATTCATTTAGGATCTCCCCTGCTAGCACTATTATGCAAATATTTTGCTTCAGACTACACAGAATACATCATAATTTATTTTCAAACACCCGCTCAGCAAAATGAAGCTAGACTGCTCTGAGAAAAGAGCAATACTACCAAATTATTCAGTTAATACACCAGTGTTGTAAGAAAATCTCTGAAACTGTAAATTAAATTTTGGAGTTTGGGAATAGGACAATGCCTAAAACCACCCCTTCCTTACAGTAAAACATCTATATCTTTATCTTCGATTTCCCATTATATATAGCTTTTGCGCCCTCTCTCCATCCCTGATTCCTAACTCCTCTCTTAGCCCAACCTCTGTTCACAAAGCAGAGTCTGGTCTTCTAGCTGAAGTAGAAGCTGCCCAGAGCCCCAATCCAAGCTGTAAAAGTTCTTGTCCCTTCTACAGTCCTACAGTCTTTTATATAAAAGTTCATTGTACATTAGTATAAATACATTTAATTACAAGTACTTTTGAATACATTCTATTGCCTGTTTACGATGAACCCCATTATACACTGGCATTTTGGAATTGTGTAAAAATGTAATTGAGGTTTTCTTATCACTACAGCTTCAAGTTATTGAACCAGTGTGCTGCTTTGTTTTCTGTTGACTCTGTTCAAATGGTGCAGTTCGTTTAGATTAACAGGAGACTTGCATAAAAACACTGCAGCTAGTTTTATTACCTAAATGGGTGATGATGGATTGCCCAAACAAAGACATCTGATACCCAAATCCCACAACTAATGACTCAGATTCTGTGTGTCTTTGCTTCAAACTCTGAAACATACCCTTGAGCATTAAGAGAGACTATTCCAGTCTGTTAAACTCTGTGTGTAAACAGTGGCTATATTTATATGATAGGATATATCCTCCTCAAAATAGGCTTCTAGATCTTAATACATATCAGTTAATTTAGGGAACAGCTTTCACGTCTAGCTTGGCCTGGCATGTTAGAGCCTGTTCTCAGAGTAAGTTTAATCAAATGCCATGATTTGAGAATGTTACTCCACTGCCATGATTTGAGAATAGAGCTCCACACCTGTCAAATATAGTAATCAGAAAGCATCTGAATATCAGGCCTATAGAGTTTTTCATCACAGTAAACAATATTGACACTAATACGACCCAGGTTCAAATTTGACACCCTTTTTAGGTACGCTGAATCTGAGTGATATAGACAAAATTCGAATATGATCAAATGAACATGGGCAAATATATTGCACCATTATAGTCTGATGTGAACTGAGCCATAAACAGGTAAATAGAGCAGTAAATCTCAGGAATGGACATCTGGTTCTTATTCTTCTATGTCCTATATTAACACTATATGGTGTAAAAATGAGTAATTAAATCCTTCAGCATTTAGAGCCACACCAGTGCAACACAGTTTTAGACATTCAGTTTTTATTATGTTAAAGATATGAAACGAATGCAGTCTTTTACAGGTTGTTAAACTGAATATTCTTTTTTTATATAAAACAATGGAGATATCCCCATAAACCTCAGGTTCCATTTTTTTAACAAGAAGAAGCTTAATTCGACATAGAACTAATGGGATTTCAACTTGGAGTTCAGAAAGAAAATGTATCAGGGCTGCTAAAATGGACATTTTTGTGATATTTTACATCAATAGAGTACCACCTTAATTCCAGACAAACTTTAGAATGGTCCAAATGCAGTATACTCATGCTTCATGCATATAAATGCAACATGGGGGTTGCTATCAACATGAGTACACATCATGCATACAGCATGACTCATTCAGCTCTACTAACTCTGTTCCATTAATAAAAAAAGTATCTTCCTAGCAAGTGCTACCACAATACCCTCTATCAATGTGCATGTTGCAATCTATAAACCTCTTTTAAGCATGTAGTATGACAAAATATCTGCTTGCAATGTAGATATCATCAGAAAAACTCTCCATGATCTAACTGACACACTCTTATACCCTGTCCATAAATAATGGCTGTGTGGTGTGGCCTGGCAGAAGTATGCCTGTGGGCTATTTTTGGGTCATGCCTTGAAGCAGAACATAGAACTCTACAAGCTACATGCAAACAGAGCTGTCTCCATGGAGCACTTTAAATCATAAAACTCATTATTTAAGAATCATTAACAAAGTCTTGTGTACACAAGTTAGAACATTTTGTTTTCTAAAAACACAGTGTCAAACAAAATGAGAACAAATTTACTGCTTTTGTTGCATTATACACAGCCTTATGATGCATTATTATTAAACATCATACTTTTAACATGATTCTTTGCTTTCTAGGAAAAAAGCTTTAGTTGGTGTCAAACCTATATTCTTTGGGGCTTCTTCATGCTTTCAAAAGGTTCCTCACACACTCTCATGACTTTTTTACACACATGGTTCTTTAAAGAACCCCCCATTGACAGGTTCTTTAAGGAACCAAAAAGGGATCCATTGTGGTAGTTCTCCATAGAACCCTTTCAGAGTGTAGTGTTAAAAGAATAGAAGTTAGAGTTGTATGTGTTGTAACGAATTAGGCACCTCCATTCCTTGGTCACCACATCAGAATGCACCCAATAAGAAGGGTGGTGTCTCTGAAGCACCTACGTACCTTCACGACATCTTCATTGATCTGCTTGGGGTCCCTGTTGATCAGGTCGATCTCTTTGGTGTGTCTGTCCTTTAGGATCTTTTCCTCATTGGTGTTATACTGATCTGCCATGGTTGGAGCCTTGGGCCCTGTGTTGGATGGAATGGGGCTGGGGTGGAGAGGTGAGGAAAAGTCCGAACGTGAGGATCAGAGTGACGCCCAGCGAATGGCTAAACGTAAAAAGCATGCGAATGCATCTGCAGTTGCCTCTAGAACTCCCGGCGCTGATCTGACGACACGTCTGGAATGTTACAGGACAGCTGCACTAGCCTGGCCTTCACTCTAAAGTGGGTCCCTGTCTCCCTCTCTCTCTCACCCTCGCTGTCTCTCTCTCTCTCAAAGTCCTTTACGCTCCCCTACAAGCTTGCTCTATGCACTCCATACACTCCATATCATGCATATACATTGTAAAAGGCAGAGTCCAGAGACTGTGTCAAATTTCACACCTGACTGTAGGGTCAGCCAGGCAGGAGTCCCACCCCAATGTGAATTTCCACCCTGGAGCGACACTCCAGAAACTGAATTGATGGGCCGGTCAATGGCCGCCATTACTAATTGCTTGTGTATCTTTGCAGTGAAAAGTGATACAGCTGCTGGAGAGCATAATTGATTCAAGAATAGAGGTCTAATCAAAGGCTTTTTGGGTAAACACTGTCAATAACACTTTACTTCAGATTGTTGAAGTCATATCAAAAGGAAATGATTTGATTGCCTGCTGCCTTTTTGATTATGTAAATATTTCATGTTAAATGAAGCAACAGAAAGAGTCCAAAATTACTTGCAATAAAACCTTAATATATTTGGGAGATACCGAGATTTGTTATGACAATGTTTATATGTTATATGGATGAAACATTTTTGGCTGTTGTTCAGAAATGAACAATATAAGCTGAGTTTAATTCACAGAGAATGCATATCAGATGCTGTATTAAATTACACTGGCCACTAGGGGCAGTAAGTCTATGGTTATCATACACCACATTTAAAACATAATAAATAGACTTCAAAAGAATCTCCAATGGTGATTCACCACTAGCATCGCAATTTAGTCCATATCTTAGTCCATATCTTAATCTATGCCCTGGAATGCTACATTCATTTTCAGTATTTTAACACTAATAAGTAGACTCTAAAATACGCTAGGTTAAAAACCTGGGTCAATTTGGCAACCCATCATCACATCCAGTAATGATAAACCCAGCATTATTATTTAAACTAAGCAAGGTTGGTTTAATCTGGATTTGATATTGAGTGCTAGATTGAGCATCTTTACACAACTGTTGGCTTAAAACAAGTACACTGTGCAGTTACATAAAACTAAAACTCAGTGTTCTGGCCCTTTATTTAAATGTAACACACACACACACACACACACACACACAAACACACAAAGTGTGTGTACAGTAAAAAATACTAAAAATCAATTAGTTGTCATTTCAGAGTAAAACATAGTGTCTTAGATACTCTAGAACAAGTAAAATGAATAAATACTGTAAAGCCACATGACAAAAAAACTGACATAGGTGTTGGATATTATCTGAATAATGTGTTTTGTTGGAAATATCCAGTATGTGGCACATTAAGTGTGTAGTATTAGTAGTACTAGTATTTGTATTTGTGAAACAAAGCCTGGTGTTCAGTTGTCTGATCTTTGCTGCTCCTATTGCACTTAATTCACAGACGAATATGAAATATCGTACAATGAGCCACACCCGCTAGTACTCATGTGTTCTGAGATTTGTATAAGCTCTGAGCTCTTTCCTGAGAAACTCCAGCCATTTCTGTTTTATTTAGCATCCTCAGGCACTGTGAGCCTGAAGATGAACCAACCGGCTGGGTTGGTCGTCTGATCTAGACACAAACCCAGTGGCTAAATTAATCAAAACTACCAAGAACCTTGGTAATAACTCAATGGTAGACAGTAACCAGCAGCTAAAACAACCCACCACTGTGGAAATAACCCAGCAAAATGACCCAAGTCAGCATTCAGGTAGAAAAAACAACCCAGCAGCTTTTAGAGTGGATATATGTTCTGTCAACCTGACTGTAAGTCTTGGTGGGAACATGTGACTTTTTTAAACAGGGTTGTGTTTTCCCTCCATACAGATATACTCTCTAGCAATTCTACATGTCACCATGAAGGCGACCATGATTTTGTGGTTGTGCTTGACATTTATCAGAATGAAATGCAATTTCACTGATGTAAGTTGAATGGTGTACTCACATCACTTTGATTTCCATGGAATACTCTCTCGACTAAAATCTAAATAGGTGATGCACAAGATTATGCTTGCAACACTAGCATTATTTTATGAAAGAATAAAATCACCATATTTTTCTTAAAATTGTAGCTCGTTTGAGCTTATTATACATCTTGTCAGTACAAATTTGTTTTTCTGTCAATTTGAGTTTAACCATTACTGGTTTGGCAAAACTTTGTGGTCACTGTATCATTTATGACTATATAATTTAATTACAAAATAAATCTGTGTACCAAAAATTGAGGGCATCACATCCATTAAATCAATTTGGGAATTTTCAGTCTCACATTTCTGTGTTTTCCATACCCAACATATCAGACCTAGCCAATGAGAAGCTTGTTAATGTGTTAATCAGTTAAAGCAGGTGTGCTAGATAAAACAAAGCTCAAAAATGAGCCTAGTGTGTCTGCACCCACAAAGTATGTAGTCATATGCCCAAAAAAGATATAGAAAATAGAAGTTTCTATTGCAATTGCAAAAATATTTTGTAAGCCTGAGCTTACAATACTATGCAGACTTTGTTCAAATGCATGAATAAACATAAATACAATTTCACAAATATCAGAACCCAAGTTATAGCTAGATCTGCAAGGTCCATAGCAGGTCATGGTATGCTTTCTAAATCTTAAAATACTCCCTTTGAAAACACTGCTAGCAGATTTACAGCATGAAATGTTGCATAGACCCTAATGAACCTTGTAAAATTTAATACCCTGCCCGAAATAAAAACCTGCAGGCTACTCTTCAAATCAAGTATGCTGTGATTCCTAGTAGTCTTATCAGTGTTTATGAAGTGTTTATGGAAATTCTTTAGAGATTCCACTAGAATCTGGAAACAATCCATAAACTACCTTGAAGTCATTGCAAAACTCAAAGCTTAATTATTTACAACCTTATTTTACTAGTAATGAATTAAATGCAGCATGTAGGTTTGTGGTGCACCGCAAACACATGGTGAGTGATTATTGGTGTAAATATATTTATGTCTCACTCATTCTTCTGTAGCACCAAAAGAGGATAGAAGAAGAATTCTACAGAGGTACATGTCCTCTGCCACTTTTCTAATTAGAGAAATATTCACAGTGTTCTGAGAGCTTGGGTGGGGTTGGCGTCCCAGCGGAAAGAGCTATAAAAATACCCAGTGCAGTAGCAGGTCGGACATGCCAGAATTTACTGTTTATGCCACAGAGGGAAGTGGATGTCTTGTCTTAACTGCATAATTGATTCAGTTCTGGGGAAAATTATTCTATAAAATTGTGCAGTTCCTGGAATAATCAGTAACACTTACATTGAGTGTCATGAACTAAGAATTAACTATGACTGATTAGCCATTATTGATATAGTTAACTGTTCATTAAGTTTTAATTATTACTCGGCAACTGTTCAAACACTGAGTATAATGTTAACCGGTAGTTTGGCTCATCATTAGTTCCGAATTTATTTACCCATTAAGAAACTGCTGCATATTACTGTACTAATAATCTGAGTGTAGCATGGGAACCCACTGTTAATTATCTGTTAATTAATCAATGAACTTGTCCTTCAGATTAATCTACTGTATGGAACACAGTCCAAACTATACTCAGAGCTGTCTTTATATCTTCACCATTTGCACCTTCACACACACACACACACACACACACACACACACACAAACACACACACACAGATCAGCTATTAAAATCCCGTCATGCTGCCAAAACAGCTCTAAACAATCAGGGTATGAACTCTACAAGACTTCTGAAGGTGTGCTGCAGTATCTGGCATGCAGATGTTGGCAGCAGATCCCTTTATTCCTAAAGTTGCGGGGTGGGCCTCCATGCATCAGACTAGACCAACACATCCCTCAGACTGGACTGAGATCTGGAGAATTTGAAGGCCAAGTCAACACTGTTAATGTTTTGTCATGTTCCTCAAACCACAGCTAAACAGTTTTTACAATATGAGGAGGTGCATTATCCTGCTGAAAGTGGCTTGCTGCCAATAGGAATTGCTGTTGCCATGATGGGGTGTACATGGTCTGCAACAAAGTTTGGGTTGATGATTCATGTCAAAGTGACATCCACAAGAATACCTGGACCCAAGGTTTCCCAACAGAACATTGACCAGAACATCACACTGCCGCTGCCAACTTGTCTTCTTTCCATAGTGCATCCTGGTGCCATCTCTTCCCCAGGTATGCGACACGCCCGCTGTCTACATGACATTAAAAAAATCAGATTCATCATTCCATGCCACTTGCTTCCATTACTTGATGGACAGGAATCAGCAGGAGCTCTCTGCCTCGACTGCAGCTGCGCAGCCCCAGACACAGCAAGAAGCAGTGTACTGTGTTCTGAAACCTTTCTATCCTGCACAAAATGAACTCTTAACAATTTGTGCAACAATAGCTCTTTGGGATTGGACCAGATGGGCTGGCCTTCACTCCCCATGCAAGTGAGGGTGTCTTTAGGCCTACCCTTGCCCACTTTTGGTAGGCACTGACCATTGCATACCAGGGACACTCTATAAGACCTACTGTTTTGGAGATGCAGTGATGCACTTGTCCAGCCATTACTATTTCGCCTTCATGAAAGTTGTTTAGATCCTTGAGCTTGCCAAGTTGTCCTGTTTCCAACACATCAGCTGGCTGCCTAATAGTTGCCCTTTGACAGTTGCCATTGTAATGAGATAATCAATCCAAATTACAATATGTCTCTACTGGAGAGGGACATATGTGCCAACAGATAACAAAAAATGAAGAACAAACTCAGAACTGTACACATTAACCTGTGGAACAGCCGTACATTTGATGGTGTTGGAGAGGTTTCTTGGACGTTAGATGAGCTAACTGATTTTCTGCCAATTTGATGTTTTCGTTTCCTTAACTTTTTGCTTTATTAATTTTTTTATTCTGAAAGCAGATTGAGCTTTGTGTGCTTTGTGTGAATAATAATTTAATAAAACAGACAAGCAGCTCTGAGTTTGGAAAAAAACTCAAAGCTATTATTTCAATTCAATGAAAATTATTTTGGGTTATTCATTTAAATATAGACTAAAAAAAAAGGGTTTAGGAATCGCTGTCACGTCACACTGCATTATGGGGATTGTTCCCTCAAAATTGACAGGATTAGTTCTTTATTTAAACACACACACACACACACACACACACACACACAAGAACACACACTGAGAGCTTAAAGAGATTATTGTTTTAATGTGTTTTTTTCAGACATGTCATGCTTAATAGTGAATCAAAGGACAAGTGTATGTGTCTTAGCCAACTCCAGCAGGATGCCAGACCATGGTATATGCATAAAAATAGCCTTGCTGATGGCATGGATCTGTACAAACTCCCAAAGAGAGCGCTAATTATCTGGATACGCGGCCATCTCTTTATTCCCAGACTTTTTCCCATAGCAAGTTTGTAGCTTAAGTGCCTCTTTTGAGTAAGTAAATCACTCAGACGCCCATGTACAGTTTACAAATAGATAAATACCACAGAATGCCTTAAAAGGGCAGTCAGTCTAAAGCCTTTCATATGACAAACAAATGCTTAGAGGCTGTTTTTATCTCAGATAGCATTACTAGCCTTAGCTGACTTCAGAATTAGATAATTAAAACAAAACATGACAAATTCTCTAATGTAAAAAAATATTTATAAAAAATATTTCTCTCAGCCCATATGAGTAGGGCATGCAATGAGCTTGATGGTTTTTTGTCACTCCCACTGCAATACTGTGCCATTTGACTAGATTAGCACTGCATCCACATAGTTGAATTAAGCATTTTCTTATCTCTTTCCTTTTTGTTTGATCTGATAACGATGTGTATCCACACACAAGTGAGCTTTGCCAGTATGGCCGTATGCTACAGATCAGGCAGAATCAAGGAGAGCAGGTAGGAGAGGAACATTTACTCACCTAATCTAAATCAACCATTTCACCCATTCTAAACCAATCAACACAGCCAGTGGCAGATCACCCTGAAGACCCATTGCATCATCACCATTTTCCCAAGACCTAAATTTATATATATTTTTTTCAAATTTCCTGTGCTGACAGAGGGTGCTGCAGACCCTTCAGGACCCCTGATTCCCATGGCTGTGAATAAAGATGAACTTTTGTGATTTGTTTTCAAAGTACAAAAGGAACTCATGTACAGCCCATAACAGAGTGGATTAAACCCTGCTCTCAGCTCAAGGTCTTATTACAAATAGGCCAATAACAGGTTTATGACACTCAACTTTTATTGACATATTTATAATGTTACAAATTACAGTCAGAAACAGTATTTGATCATGGCATCGTGTGCTGCAAATTGAAAGGTTTTAAAGTTTAGACTAGCAGTAAGGAATCCTGGGTCTAGTCAAATTGGTCCCAATTGTCATTTAAATTTAGCAACTGATTGATCGAGTAACTATTAAATCAGTATCTTTTCATATCCATCAATATGTATAGTGTGTGTGACTGGTTCACTCATTAACTGCTTCTTCTGCCTTCATCATTTTTTTTAAGTGAATAGATTATTAGGTTTTGCAGATTTTTAAAAAATTTTCTGTAAATCTTCTTATGTAACATAAAATATAATTCATGTACAGAATGATCACACTGGAGTTACTTCTAAGATCTATGCATCTAATTATTAAAATTGGATTACAGGCTGGAAATATGCAAATAGTCTGTTAGGATTTTAATATCATTGCACGGCCACCGTTAGTAGCTAGACATTTCACAATCTGAGAAAAAAACAAACATATCTTCCAAAGTGGAAGACACAGCAGGGAAGTAAAATTATGTCCCTGAGGTTTTTCTTTTTACATTTTTACATTTCCTTATTTTTTTCTTTTGCACAGAAAATAAGGAGTAGAAATTAATGACAAGAGAAAAAAAATGAAACAAACAAATGAACAAAATATAAATACATAAAGAAGCAGGTTACCAATCAGAGGGACTAGGTACACTCATGAAAGAGTGAAATTCTTTGTGAGCCGGAGCCATTATACTGGGGAGAGATATCCCCCCCACTTTTCAAAACCATTTGTTTCGTCTCCCCCCACTTTTTGTTTCCCA
This sequence comes from Bryconaethiops microstoma, assembly GCA_037577275.1. Classification (NCBI taxonomy): domain Eukaryota; kingdom Metazoa; phylum Chordata; class Actinopteri; order Characiformes; family Alestidae; genus Bryconaethiops; species Bryconaethiops microstoma. The sequence continues at coordinate 18,036,544 of JBBJLS010000109.1, forward strand.
GACAAAAGCAGAGACCTGTGTGCACCCCCACAACCCCCCGATGTGTCCCCCCCACATTATAAATGCTTCCGGCGCCTCTGTGAAAGTGGATCTTCTACACTAGTGGCCAAAAGTGTTAGACCTTGAAAATCTGTTTTTTTTTTTTAGTCTAATAATAAATGACAGGTTTTTGAATTGTGAAAATATGAAACCAAAGAAATGATCAGTAAAATTAAGAAGAAATATTTAAGGTTCTTATCTATTTCTATCTCACTAATTCATTTTAAATAAATAATCTATTAGTAATAATAACTGACCATGTTGTCTCATCTCTTTCACTAAAGTGTGTATTCAGACAATTATCAGATGGATCTGATATGCTCATCATGGGCATCTGTGTTGTTCACATTAGAATCTTTCTACTTTTCACAAATTCTTTTATTAACTGTCTGATAATATAATTTGACTTGTAAAATCTGACTTGGATATAAATCATTACTCCTAAGTTACGATGGATATTCCTTAGAATTGTGCAAAACAGAAAAGGTTCATAGAGCTTAGGTACCACAAAATGGTAAAATTACGTGTTAAGAGCATTTGCAACCAAGCCACCCTCTGTTATTACACTGTGAATGCAGAGACATGTCATTGTATGTCATTATTTATGTTTAATTTTTAACCGAATGTGTGGTGCAGCAGTAGGAATGACGAGGCTGAGCTAGTCCTTTGTCCAATAGATATTTATGGCCCCGCAGCATCTTCCCAGACTCCTGAAGAAGGGAGAGATGGTGAGCTCCAGCACACTGGCCCATACCACCTTCACCCAGTGCATGTTTATCAACAGCAACTGCACACTGGGCATTATCAGCCTAAGAGGAGAGATCATATGGACATTACAAAACACTGTACCTTACACAGATATTTAATGAAAGGATATTTAGATAAATCAGCATTTACTCAAAAAAAAAACACAAATTATTTGCCGCCAATCACTGCTGTAAAGTTTTCCTCATTTGGAGGAGACCCTGAGCCTTAGAAATGAATTTGTAACCATTTCCAGACTCATATATTTCAATAATTTCCTTTCTCCTCTTTTGTGTAATTTATTTTGATCATAGCATAGTGTGCTACTTGTTGAAAGGTTCTATTTAAGTGATGCTTAGACAATTACCATTAATGAAACCTGAGTACAGCTACTCAAATTGGTCTCACTTATCAGCTAAATTTGACTAATTGGTTGATTTGGGTTTTTTTTAGTGCTCTTTCACTCAGGGCCCGCTGGTGGCAAATACAGAAAATAAATGGTATGGTGTGCAGTGGCCATGTTTCGACCACCCACAACTGTGGGTTTTTCTTCGATCTCTGTGTAGCCTTACTGACCAGATGTGCAGGCAGCTGAGGATGGCAAACAGCAGACCCAGGACCAGAGCCACGGGGACAGCCAGCAGCAGGGAGATGAGCCGATAGAACCACAGCCTGGACACTTCAAACAGCGCATGACTCCACAACCACACCTTATCTAAGCTGCGCACTGACGACGGCTCCGCTATCACATCCTCAAAGCTCACCTGAGTGGACACAAAGGGTAAGGAAATTTACAACACATCACAGGCGAAGGAAAACTTGTATAATATGAGGTACTGCATTAATTTTGAGATTTTTAAAAGGCTCTTCACAGAAGGCTCTTCATCATTTACAAAAAATGTTCTATAAGAACTAACTATCTAAGATTCTTCAAGGCAACGTGTTTGTTCTAGTGAATCACTGGGAAAAAACCCTATTTTCTTTTATGTAGGTCTAAGCCTCAGTTTATGTCAACTATAGACAATTATTAGGTCATGTTCTTTAATTGACCATCAGTTACTGCATTAGAAATTACTGCATTTAGCAGGCCACTTAGCACTTATTCCCTAGCTAAAATGTACAATATACATATTTACCTGGGGCAACAGCTGCACCATTTGGGCCTTTTCTTGATTGGAGCTTTACATAATGCTCCTCAGTATGCAATGGCCTTGCTAAATATATTAGAATTGATGCACAGGAATATCAAAGATATTTCAATCATCATTGTGGGGTAGTTTTCTTCATTTTTTCTGTGGCTGAGGTTTGTAATATTGGAGCTCTGGTGCATTTTGGTTTGTAATCCTGGTAGTGAAACATGAATCCCCTGCTAATGAATTGACATTAACCTCTAAACAAAATGCTTTTTGAAAGTAATGAAAGATTATTTAACTATTGTGTGCCTGACTGATCACGAAAGAGCAAGCGTTTATTGGGCTTGTTTATTGTAAGCACTGACGTCGATCACGGGAGATAATTTAGGTTAAATCAAAATGTACTCTGCTGGTATGCGCAGGTTAAACAAGAACCCGATTTGACTAAGAGGATTTAATGGGTTCAAATGCAGGTGAAGGCCCGTGGTACCAACTGAAGAGGGCAGTATAGTATCATGGCCCCTTTTTACATGTTTTTAAGTCTTAGATGGATTCTGTTTTTGAGAGCCAAGAACAGTGTTTATTGAAGAACACTCCATTTGAAAATGACCTTGAATTAATAAAAAAGATAAAACGATTAGCTTGTTTACTGACTATTTGAATGTCTCAGTTAGGCTGGACTTGTAATCTATGCTAATAGTTCAACCTCAGTGCACCAGTGCTACTGCCCAGTCTACCCTGCTAGTAACTCCACTGTTGTAATTACGCCTCTGATCCTGGTCAAGGTTCTCTGTTGTGTTTATGCTGTTAAGTTGTGGAAGTGAAAAGAAAGATGAGTCTCAGCTGAATTAGCCTACCTTAAGGCACTTATTGACCCCCCTGGGATCCCTATCCTCAATGGCTCCCTTCAGGCCATTGAGAGTAGAATGCTCTGCTGTCTGGTTTGCCGAATGTCCCTCAGCTGCATTCTCAGGAATAATATTGGAATAAATCCCATGTTGTTCTGCAGTGTCCTCCAGGTCTATCCTTATTTCCTCTGAAGCGCTGTTCTCATACATAGTCATCTCAGTGGGATCAGAATCTCACTATGGCACAGTATGGACCATAGAAGAGGAAGGGTTGATCCTTGAATAAGACGTTAGGTCAGTTGCACCAATGTGATACATAGCAAGCGCATGACAGCACTCTATTTCTCCAGCACCCCAGCAATTAGGCTCACAGGCCTCTGCCTTCTACCTCTCTGGTAGAAACACCTTCAGCGCCTCGGTGAAAATTATTTGTGGGCAAGCACCAGGTCCTGACCTACTGTAGTGAGTGAGTGGATAATTAGTAATTGTCTGTGAAGTGTTTTAGTCCAGGTCATGAAACTGTGTAGTGGTAGTAAGTCAGTTAAAAGAGCAAGACAATTATAGAGCATTATACCATAAGTCAAGTTGCCTGGACTTCCTACTCACTCATGTGAGTATGTTTTAATTCACTTTTAACATGTGTTTTGTGGCTATGATTTTTTGATAGTCTGTACCAGCTAAGTACCTGCACACCGTGTGTATGTGGCCACTCCTACCCACCAGTCTACCAATACATTTAGCCTCCTTATTAGACGACTAGTAAATGTGAGCAACAGTTGAATGCCAATGCCTAAAATACAGCAGCCCAGAAAACAGCAGCAGTGATGAGAATTTTGGCTCTTATTAGTCATTAGTTCTTATTAATTATGATATCTTTTGGTTCCCAAATGGCTCTTCATTTGGCCCCTTATACCTTTTATATTTCAGGCAATTTTAGTACTGTTCTCATTATTAGTATGTGTGCACATATATCAAATAAATTATTCAGTGTAATTATACTAAACCTTAACATTTCCATAGTAACATAATTTTACATGATGTTTTGTATAAAAAGACCAAACCCTATTACCCTAGTAAACTGAGCTACTGTGATGTTCACAGAGCATTTAGAATTAACATGAGTGACTTGCATGGCGTACTAATCAGCAAACATGCAAATCTCATTTATTTGCTACTATTTGCTACTTTCATTTTGAATTACAGAACAGTGTGACCTTTTTGTGGGAATGAGATGGTTGCTGTTAGAATTAAGTTAGAATTAAAGCACTTCACGGAAGCGTGGATAGCTGTGAAAGGGGAGCCTCTGAAATGTGTGGTGATTTTATACACAGGGGTGTTTGTCAGTTTATATAAATGGCTACAAAATTAATCATAATTTTAGACACAACCGTATTAGACACAATTTCTCAGTGGATTAGTATGGTACAGTGGTAGTACAGTATGAATGTACTGTTCTGTTGTCAGTTGGGCACTTCAGTGACTCCACAGGAAAACAGGAATTTTAGCAGATAGTTATCATCTTCTAAGATTTTTGTGCTAGTGCTTGTCAATTATATTCTTTAGCTTGGCCAGTGCTGTATTTGTGGCTCTTTGGCACTCCCAATTGACCAGATACCAGACCACCGCTGTCCTTTTCCTTTCTACTTTAAGGTCCAGCTGAATCCTTCCTAACTAAATGAAAACTAGTTTTAGAATCAACATTTTCTCCACAGCAATGATGACTAAATGCTAAATACTCACATTCTTATGTTATGTTATCATTCTATATCTAAAAAATGTTTTTACAATGTGCTTTATAACCTTCATCAATGACTAATAGCAGTGAGATATATTGTGAATGATGGTCCATTTTGTCATTCTCCCTGTCTCTTTAACAGATAAGATGTGGAGATACAAAACAAGAAGACTAATGAAATGCATTAGGCAGTCAGAGTCTTAAAAAGACTGATCACTGAGTGAGATGAGTGACTGCCATCCTAGCTTAAACAAAAGGCTGCATAAAGTTTTCCATTACCTTCATCAGTCAAAAGGACAAGACATTTTTCTGAAGCAGGTGATGTTGAAGATATTTCATTTTCTATTTCTATTGAAAAGATTTCTCCAACAGTGTAGTTTTCTTTACTTGTCCTGGTGTCAGCTAATCTATATCTATTTACTTCTTTAAGAGTCTCGAATGCTGCTTGAAGTGGGGATAAATTTTTCTTCATTACAGTCAGAAACAGCATACCTACATAAACCCACACAGACAATATGAGTTCTAACTGTCTTAGGCTTGTATTACAAATGGCTCTTGTATGCATTACAAATGGCACTCTAAGGCACTGTCTAGTAGAACCACACAGCGTAACACAAGATGTGAAAAAAGAGAAAATGACTGAGGTGAAAATGCTCAAATTGGTTAGAAACAATGTATTTTGTGCAAAGGCACTTCAGTCTTGCCACACAAATGATGTCCAACAGCTTAAGGGTGAATATATGATGGACAGAGCAGTGGTAATGAATTTGTGGTGTGTCACCAGGCCACACAAGTTTCATCAGTAGGAATCGAACTTGTGCCATTTGTGCCGGGGGCAAGGTCTATGTCAGTGCCAAAAAAAGTCACGCTCAGTGCCAAGGCAATCAAAGAGGGCCTTTATCAACTAGGTGATGAGCAATAAGAGACAATAGTACAGGTCTTTGCTTCCCTTTAACCCAGCCTAGTGGAAACTACAGCAAAGCATATCTAGTGGCCCATAAGTTTGTTCCTGCAAATGTGTGATCAAAGGTGGGCTGTGTGTGACAGTATGAGACAGCACATGTATCCCATATCACTTATATTAAGTATTGCAAAGTTGACAATAAGGGTATGTCTTATCTGGTACAAAAACGGCAAGCAGTATTACCTTCATTATTTTAATTGATCTGTTATATATACCTAATAATCACACTTGCAACTGCCCACTTTTCATTCTACATCCTATTATCTACTATAATTTGATCTGAAAATGATGTGCGTCCCGCATTTAGAACTGAAGATTGTCCATAAGAGACTGAACCTGTTTAGGTGTATGTGTCTATAAGAACTTCTTTGTGCCAGTTATTTTTTAAATGTAGTTTATATATCTTAAATAAGTTCTATTCAACAACAATCTGCATTGCTAATCAGATTAGGATATAGTGCACAAAATTTGAAGTAGCTTGTGGTTCTTTTTAACAAAAGGTCCAATTAACTTATTTCCATTGACATGTACTTAAGATTTTGATGGATTTCAAATGGTAACTTTGAATACTATTTATGTATAGGTGGTAGGAAATTACTGCCTGCATTTTAGGTATTTTCAATTGTTAATTTCAATATGTTACTCTTGTTGCAGCATCTGTACTGAATTGCTGTTGCTCACAGGTCGAGGTTCTGAAGTTTCAATTCATTTTGGACAAAATAATAGATCAAAAGGAGAATAAGAGAGCCTAACAGAATTCAGTTTCTTTGCTGATGCATGCTAGTTTTTTTCTGCTAGTTATGTAAGTTACTCAGCAGTTTTTGATGTGCTACTTTGTACTTTTACAACAGTAATGTACTGAATGCCAATGCTTTTTGTTGGTGTATCCATCTCTAACAAGGCAAAGTAATGCTCTTCACTACAAGTAATTCTGCAAAAAATAATACAGCACAATAGGAATTTTACTGTTTCAGAGCTAATCTTCAGTAATGGAACGAGGGAAATGGGGATGCCGAAGAGGCTGGAAACGGGGATGCAGAGCAGGGTGTTCATTTTACTAGTTATACAGTTACATGCATGCAGCTGTATCATGTCAAACTAAAAAAAAGAAAAGAAAAAAAACATGCATGATGTCACGGTGTCTCACAAAAATGCTGGTAAAGATTTAGCACCCCCAATTCCCAATTTAAATCCCCTTCTCTCTTCAATATTTGTAACAAGATCTGAGAATTCAATGATGGCCAGTGGTTGCTAGATAAAATGTTTTTGCCAGCTTTGCAAAGGTGCAAGTCAGGGAAGTCAAATCAGGGTTAATTTAGAGCACACATTTAATTCACAGACTGAATTAAGCTCATCTTTAACTGAATTGAATAAGTAGAAATGAAACTAACTCTAAAAAAAACAACAACAAAAAAAAAACAGCAGTGCTAGCACAGACACCTGGTTAGCTGGGTCACATCTTCATAATAAACCTTATTTACTAAAAACTTTTAACTGTTACCTAACTGTTATATATGGCAATTGCAGTGCACTCAGAGGCAGTATTTGTTACATAAGAATGGATAAATGGATTTCATTTTAAAAGACGATCTGTGTTGCTATAAAACAAAAGGAAAGCAAAACACGGTTGCTGTAGTGAAAATATGGATCATGCTTCCCCAGCAAACGCATGTGGAAAATCTCCGTCATCTCGATGATGAAAGCAACCTCTCTCATACGCACTAGCTCAGTACATGATTCTCCAACCTTTGGACCCATTAAGAGATCATTTTCCACAGCCATCTATTAATAACCACTGTCAGCCTTGAATGTCTGCAGCAGAGGGGCTTTTTCTCTTGCGTGTTAGGACACTGCTAATCCTTGTGTACAGACCTGTTGCAGGTAAACCATGTGGGTAGCAAGGTAGTAGGTGCTGCTCTGTCATTATGTACTATTTTTACTGTTCTATACACAGATGAATGACGAATCTGTTTACATAGCACTTGCTGATATAAAGTCACAGAATTATGAAAGATATATTATTTGTCTGGTGACTACTAAGGCCAGGGTTAGTGATTTATAGCATTCTGGGGACACTGTTGTCTTGGAAGAGACCACTACATTCAGAATAGGAATGTTTTATCTTAGTAATAATAATGTCCTCATGAATGTAGTTGGATGGAATAACTTGATATCAATCTGCAGTGTCCCTTCCCTCTTACAGGACAGGTAGACCCAAATCATGCACATTGTGCACCTCTGTGTGGCTCAGGCAGTTAGACCGGTGTCGTTCTCTTGGTTGTACGTCACACATGCTCTCACTCACTTGCTGGAGAACATGACGAAGGGCTGATTCATCTGATCGTATTAATTTATTCCTCGTCACAAGTGCCTGTGATGTTTTACATTACTGAATTCTATGTATTCCTCTTTGCAATGAGGGATTTATGCACTGCATCCATACTGTAATATCTCTCTCTATGTAGATGTGCATGTACTGTCCTTGCTGACTGTCTGAGTATGTCCTGCATTGACACTGCCAGCCCTTAAATATAACAATAATACACACCAATCATGCTCACTGAATTGGTGTTTTCCAACCCTGTTGACTGATATCTTTCCTACAGGGCCATTAAATCAGGGATCTGAATGCAGATTTCACTTCAGGCACTTATAGAAACACCAGTCAGTTTCAGAGTCTTTGTAACTGTAGCTCCTGCCATCTGTGCATCAATAATGAAGCCTCTTTCAAAGTCACTCAGATATTTTCCTCTTGCCATCATGATCCAAAATCTAAAAAAAAAAGTGAAAGTGAACATTCTGTCATACTAGAACACACCACAGCACACAGTGTGAACAGCACGAAATTCCTCCTCTGC
>JBBJLS010000109.1:18058060-18074346 GCA_037577275.1 Bryconaethiops microstoma
TTCCTTATATTCTTTATTTATTTTTATTTTTTAGTTATTAACTCTTTACCTAACTTGGCATTTGTGTGTGGACAGCAGAGAAAGAATCTCATTGCACAGAGAAAATGCCACTTTTCTATACATATGACAATAAACGCTTTAAATCTTGAATCTGAATCTATGTTTGGAAGGTCAACAAACTGGAGCTTAAATTAGTAGCTTAGAGGTTTGAACTTGCCTGAAATATAAATAAATGAACTGAAAGCAAAATCGTTTTAATTAGCATGGCTACCTCGGTAAGGTTTCTGGTGATTCCTCAGAACTGTACATCTCCTTCCACCAGACTCTTACAAGCCTTATCTATACAATGACTATCCAAAAATCCCAACTCCTGTCTTATTGCCCACCTATAGCTTGCTTACACCACTGCTTATGTATACTGAATACGTAGAGGGGTCACTGATCTTCCGAGATCAATGCAGTTGGACAACACCACCACATGTGTATTGTGTTTCTGAGTAAATTACACATTAGTCATGCATGATTATAAGTTTGGACCCCTCCTCCCCCAACCCTTGTGAGGGCTGCATCCCCCACTGCACAGATGCATAATATGCAGGCACTACATTTTACTGAAAAGCATCTTGGTTTTCAGGGCATCTTGCTACTGATTATCAGTTTCCCTAATAAAGACCATATTAAGAGTAGAAATAAATAAAAAAAACACTAAATTCAAATTTTCATTTTACATTTTTGCACCAGGGATTTTACATTTTGAGCTAAATTGCTTTGGCACTGCCTTTTTGAGAGTAAGCAGTTACATTCTCACCTCATTTAGTTTTGGCTTGTTCTCTGAAGTCTTTTCCATCTGACCAAAGTAATTTTGCTCTGGAGAGCACCATAGAATCGATGTATTTCTTCGAAATTGTCCTTCTTAGGTATGCAGGTAAAAATGTTACACCTCCTGGTTTCAGAACATTGTGTAATCCTCTGTTCTCTTAAGATGGTCTACATCACAGTATACACAACTAGTGAAACAAGTTATTACTGTCCACAACATTGCATGGTTCTTCTCACCCAGCTCCAATGTGTTAGTATCCAGCTTGTCCTAAGGGAGGAATCTCTATTAGTGTCAAATCCAAAAAAGGCAGAAGTGGAACAGGTGTCCTGTGGTGTTCTCCAAGGCCCTGGTGAGAAGAAGGAATGCCACCTCTTCTGTCAGTTTCCACTGGTGTTGATAAATATTTTGCACTACTTAGATTGGTTAGGTTGGTGTTTTACTAGGATGCTCTTGTTCTCTTGCTGTCTGTCTCTAGTGCTGTGTAGGGCTGTGACTGTCACACATTGTATTCCCAGTATTTTTTCTCTCTTCCTCTTTGAATCAAACACATGCTCCTCTGTCCTAAGAGCATCAGTGCTCCCCTGGGTCCTACTTTATACCATTTCACAGGCAGTGAGATGGATAATCCACTTTACTCTGCTTTAAAATGCATTCAGCATTCATTTCGATGGACTACAAAAAGGGTATAGAGCTACAGTAGGGGTACACAAATGTATAAATGCATAGATTTGAAGTTGGTAAATCAATTTTGGTCTGTGAACATGGATAATGATCAATGCAATTCTATCCAATAAAGTATGCACTCATTTTTGGTCAGTGTAACTTTCAAATATTCTGACTTTGTGTATTTTTATGAACTGTATTACACTACTTCGTAAACACTTTGTCCAGTCACAGTTGGTTAATGGTGAAATTCGAGATTTTGTGGTGCATTGAATCCTTTACTGAAGAATCAAGCGCTCCCAAAAATAAGTGTGCCAGAAAGGGCTTATTACGTGATGCTGTAAAACAATAATCTTAGTTCTCTAAAGCTTTAAAAAACATCTGTAAGTGAGATATAATGGTTCTTGGATGAACTCAAATTGGCAAAAAAAGAAGAAAGAAACAAAAAAGAAATATTCCAGCATCTATCTCTTTAAAAGGTTATCTTTTACATCTTACATCACATTTACAAAGAACGTTCTCTAGAGAATTAAAATAGTCTACAGTATCACACTAATAACCATTTGTGGTACTTTGTTTTAAAGAGTGCAAGCAGATTAAACTGTTGTGAGTTTTGGGATTTGCACCCCTATTACATAGCTCAGGATTTCTTAAAAGCAGCCTATTAACAAAAAAAAGCAGAAAAAATATTGCACAGTGCTCTGTTAAAAGAAATAGTAAGTAGTGAATTAGCTCTATACTGTCTGTATAGCTTTTTTTAAAGTGTAATCGCTTGCCAGGGTTCAACAACCAGAGAAATGAAAGGCATATTTATTTCCCTCCATGTTTCTAGTTATTGCGAAGGGTGAGTTTATAAGATGTATAAACAGCCTTATAGTAGAACATTAATATAATATCCTCAGAAGGGGATTTAGACTAGCAAAAGTCTGAGTAATTATCATTAATTGCTGATAATGCAGCCCTTATGGGGCATTTTACAGCCATTTAACCCTCTAATTGACTAACTCCACATGTTAAAAAAACCTTGGATAATGTAGATGTCACAAGAGAACGAATACATTTTATCAGCTGTTAAAGCATGTATAGGTGTGGAGTACATTCTGGACTACTTACAACAGTGACACCTACTGGCTACTGGAGCAATAAATCACAAATCTCTGAGGAATAACACAATCTGTTTTTATTGTTTTGCATGGTTTAGAGTTATTACAGCAAGAACAATATCCAAGGCACGCACAGTACTATGACATTTATTTATAATAAAAGTGCAATATAACTGTGATGTGCGTTAAGCTGGAAAAAAGAGGAAAAACTAATGTATTTCCCCATTATCTATAGCATACCTGTAGTGCAATTTAAGGGAATACATCATAAATTTTCACTTTGGAATACACATTCAAAGGTCCATCAGTAGATGTTACTGATCTCTGCTTAACGCATTAGGCAAAAAATAATGACAATACACAAAAACACAAAAACACAAAAATGAGCCAAATACAAGATCAGAACAAATCTTCTGGGGCACGTTCATGAAAGCATCTTTTAAGTGAGTACTTGAAAATGTACTTATGACAAAAACATTACTGTGTTCCACTGCATTTTGAATGAGAGCCATACCAGGTAAGACTAAAAAGAACCGAAAAATAACCTGTTAAGCTGCCACATGATCTGACAAACTGAGAAAATCAAAACTGAAACTTTCTGAAACAGACCCAAAAACATTTTTACTCTACATCTTCATCACACAGGCAATGCAAACAAAAGAAACATATTCTGAATACAATTACAAAGTTGTCTTTTAACAGTATAAACGGTCTATTTCGTAATACAATGCCCGAGCAGTATGGAGAAAAGACTTGAACAAAGATTTTTAAAAGATGATCTAACTTATCTAACTTCGAAGCCCAGACTATGAAACTGAAAAAAAAAATCCATTTTAACAGAAGACCAAAAATTTTAAACTTTGGTAAAGCTATCACATATCTTTTTTTAAATACATATTTCAGATCCACAGTGGGGTATTGTGTCAGAATTATGCTAACTAACTGTGATTACTAGTGAGATCAGATTTTTAAGAAGTACAATGACTTATAACAAACGTTTTATGACACAAAGGGAAGACACTGCAACATTATGGGTAACGGTAAAGTCTCAAAAACCAATCTGAACAATCTGAACTGCTTGTCACATAAAATATGTTTATAAATCATAGATATGGTGTAATGTTTTTGGTAGCCCAACTGAAATCGACATTAACTGACAACACCTGTCAGATCATCTCAAACAGGCATCACTGATTAACTCATGTATGAGTAAATAAGATTCTTGATAGACTTTGGTTAATGATGAATTTATCTTTCAGAAGCAAGTCTGTCACTTAGTAAAGTGCAACTTAAATCTTTACAATTTACTACCACAAGAGTTTTGCGTTTTTTTTGTTAGTCCACTCAGAGGCAACAGCTAGAAGCGGAGCTCCAGCAGGTACCGGATGCGACACTGGCTCTCTTTATAAATGAGATACTCACTATTGTAGAAGCAGCTGTTTCGGTATTTTTGCTGGTCTATGGCTTGTCCCTGTGGCACTGCCACCTTTTTCCCGTCAAGCTCAATGGAGACATTTTTTGAGGGATCTGTGAAGTATAATTTAGTATGATTAAATTAAAATTCTTACTTAATTCTTGGTTAAACAACTTTTAAAATAGCATTTTGTTATTTTAGTGCATTTGAGGAAACAAGGAAATCCAACCTGGTTCTCTTCTTCCACGTGCTACCACACTAGCATAGCCATCAGGAGCCTTTTTCAGGCTATAGTCGTCTTCAGTGATGGTGTACTCCTTTCCCAAAGCAACTTCGTTCAGAAACATGATTCCGGTGTTGTTGGAAGGACAAACTAACAAAAAAGATATAAATGTACACCATTTAAACATCTTGCGCAGACTGGGCAAACTCAGAATTTTGCGCAGAAGCACTCTGGGAAACAGAGACTATAAGGAATATTCTTCAATGTAGTCTAGCAAGCTGTTCAAATTGAAACTGATCCTTTAAGTTATACATCAAGTCTCTCTCATATCATGGTGATTATCCCCTTTAATGGAATCATAAGAGTTACATGTCAGTAATCGGCGACAATGATTACATCACCCTACTGTCTGAGCCTTGGGGAAACAGTAAGTGGGAGGCAGCAGTGGTGGAGATGGTACATTAAAAAAAAGATAGGCCTGGCATTATTTTGAATATCATTGCATTAAAAAAAAAACAGTATCTTCAAAATGGTAACAGAAAAAGGCAAAAATGTTCAGTATTGTAGGTTTAAGTTTTTGTTTTTATACTATTTATTTTTATTTTGGACCATTTTCATTGGTCATAACAGTCTCACGCAATATAAAGAACAATAAATAATTTAAAGGAATAAACAAAACTAGAAGATGCATTTCTGTGAGATAATGCGAACTGTGATTGCGTGGTTGTTATAAAAGCAGTGTTTGGAGACACCAAAAAAAAAATCATCTTGCCCTGAGGTTTGAACCCCGGTTGTCTGAATGTGTAGTAGCATTCACAGGCTGATTATTTTATATTAAACCACACCAAACAGTGACACACGTCTGTTTTCATATAACTGACCTGACCTTTAGTGTCTTGAAGTCAGTTTTATGAGCATGCTGTGTGTTTTGCTCTGTGTTTGTGTTTTTCACCTTTTGGTCCATCCGTGTCATCCGTACACATCACAACACCCACTACCTTTCCACACAGATTTTAAAGGGGGCTCGACCATTTTTTTCTCTCTCCCAATAAATTTCAGAGGTCTCTTGACCACTTTTTAAATGATCAGTACTCTGCCCCAGATCAAACGATCACAAAGTTTTATACAAGAGCACTACTACTACGGATTATAACGGTGTCATTTCTCAGCCAGCGGCCGGTAGAGGCCGCTGCTGTTTAGTTTTTGTAATAGAGACTTATTATGAACTGTTTGTATCTAGAGTCACGTTTGTCAGCTGTCCTGTGTTTAGTCCTGTGTTTAGTTTGAATGGTTGTGTTTTAGTGATTGGTTTCTGTCCTGGTCTGTGATGTAATTAAGTTCCATGATTCTTGTATTAGTTGTTGGTCAACCCTCACACATTCCCTCATGCTACCTGGTCCTCAGGTCTCCTCTGTTTTATGTACAGTTTATGTTTTAGGCCCTCATGCCTTTTTTGTGTTCTGTGTAGAGTCTGTGTTTTTGTAATAAAATCCATCGAAGGGAACTTGCATCTATGCCTCGCCTCCCTCCCTGAACACGCATGACGTGACAAACGGATGTTTTGCTGTTGGAGTGGTTCTGAAATTTAACACGGAAAAGCGGCACCTATTGTGGCTATAAAAAGAATAATAATAAAAATAAAACGTATGCAGAAGAGTAAAGATGCAATTGCTGACGCAATCACGCTAAATATGAAGATACATTTTTTGGGCCAGCAATATGTTGACACAGCACAGCACAGGCACTGATTCTCACCATAAGAAGCAGATTTTTCATTTTCAGAGGCAAAGTAGATACCACAGCCCACACGTCCACCAGAATGTGGCATGATTCGAAGGCCGCTCTTCAGAATAGCCGCGACCACTGCCACGCTAGTGCCGTGCCATAGCAGCTTCCGGTTCTCTAAAGCCTCATTCTCACTGAACCGCTCTGCCTACAGAAGCAATGGCACACACACAGTCACAAATAAACACAAACAAATATACACATATACACACAAACAAATCAAATTTACCCAAGACATTAAGTGGAATGAAAGAAGATACAATAACATCCCATATCTGAGCAACTGTAAATGAAATTGTTTATGAGTCATGAACTCATTACATACAGCAATTAAACACACAATATACACATATTGTCCAAACAAATGAACATTATCTCACCTCTTTTTCTCGATCTACTTTCCATACATCTACAATGGTGAGTCCACGACCAGTGGCATTCAAGTACTTCTCAATAATCTTAAAAGAGGACAAATCCAATAACAGTTATATAAATAGATCAAACTTATTAAATAGGTGTTAACTTTTAAAAGACAGAAACCCATTAGTGCACTTCCCAATACATTCCAAACTTTACAGCAAACTGAAAACATTTACTCAAGTTTATATCTAAACCTTTTTTTGGTGTATGAACTTATATCTTAATAGGCAAGTATACCTTAAAGTCCTGGGATTTTTTATCTAAAATGGTGAGCTTGCATTTGAGAGACTGGTAGTCCTGGTCAACGGGATGAGGCACAGTCTCTATCATCTCCTCCTTAGCCTTTTCTGACTCAGCTTTGAGGCTTTGGGCTATCTCTATATCTGCCAAGACCTATCAGGGGGTGACAATGTGTTTATTAATATAATGTTGATCATTCTGAATATGTCTAATTTTCAACAATTTTACAAATTTACTAATTAGCTGAAATCTGTAAAGTATACATCTCACAACAGAATTTCATATGTGCATCTGCAATGTGTTTGACTATATTTAAAAAAAAGACATTTTGATATTTTGATTCTGTGTATACTGAGTCAACATATATAGAGCATCTTACCAGGAGCATCTCCTTCTTTCTTTGAAGAATGGAATCATTATCGATAACAGGTGGTCTACTCCGGCCAAAGTTATGTGGAATAATGGTGAAGAACTTGGAAGTGAGCTCTGCTAGCCTCTTTCCATTACTTTTCTTCTTTATGGCCTCCTCAATTTCCTCTAATGCTTCAAAGCCTTTCGCTATCTGCTGCTTACTCAGCTTTCCCAATGGCATTTTCTTAATGTCTATGTTAGGAGACAGAATTACACTTAGAAATACAAGATCAATGTGCCTTAAGGCCTAAACCACATAAACAGGTTAAACGAGGATCACACCCAGGTTCATGTGCTCCATAGCCTCTTTGAACATGTCATTGTTGAAGATAAACTTTATAAGTCTTTGAGTTGAACTGTCCAATGAGCAGGGCAGAACGTTCTTCACTGCCACAGGCCCACCATCTATAGCATCAACCTGAGGAACACACACAAACAGGTAATATTGTGCATAAGTCACCAAAACAGTATTCATTTTTTTAGCACAGCATCATTCATGTTTAATGTCTATAAACGAACAATGCTCATTCCAAAATGTAGTATGGACACAGACAGTGAAGTAAAAAAATCACAATGAAGACCATAGTAAGTAATACAAGAAGCTATCGTTACTACTGTAAAAATGAATGTGCCAGAAAAAATCTATAGCTCATGGTTACTAGGTTACAATAGTTAACAAATAGACCAAACATAAATTTGCATCCATAAGCAAAGTAAATCTGCAACGCACAATATTGATGCACTAAAAAGCTATGATAGACACACTTGCACACACAGACAGACAGACAGACACACCAATATACACACACACAGAGCTTATAAGTGTACAATACAATTTCAGCCACCATGCATCATTTTTGGTCACTATCTCTGTTCGTATCTAGAGTAGAGGGAAACCAGACGCTGCCACAGTGAGCTTCTCATTTATGTTTAATTTGGACCAAAATATTGGATAATTTGTTTTAGCAACATGTGTCAAACTGGTTTCACTCCTACTGTTAGCTACCAGAGGCGTCGCTTGACCTGTGCCCCAGTATTTACGTGCTGTGCAAGTTTATTAAATGTAAATGCCTGAATTATATATATTTGCAGAGGGTATAGTTGATCAGAATGTGTTTGTTTGGATGTTGCTCGTGAAGGAGGAGGAAGAAGAGGAGGAAGAGTGAGTGCTGAAGAATACTTTGTTTAGTTTTAGATTAAATACATTAACATGTATACAACATATTAACATTGTTGAAATGTCCCTTGCTGGGAGACTGTAATAATTATTATTTATTATTATCATTTATTACTGAAGAAGAATGCAGATGTGCAAAAAGGACTTTTGAAATTATTTGCATATACAGGTATGCAATTTCTGCCATAAAACATGTTGAGAATGTTCATATATCTTCATACATTAATTAGTAAACCTGTGCATTTTTACCTTTACCTGCTGATTACCCTCTTTGAAAAGTAATGCCACCTGGCCACTCATTCATGTTGCTAAGGCTTTACATCCAAGCCAAGAAACTCTAAGGAGTTTAAGCAAAGTAACTGCTTAAAATAAATCTAATATTTAATATAACTGTTTGAATATCGGGTGTTCACCAATTAATTAGTTGGATTCCTTAACTTACTTTCACTTCTGCGTCCTGATCCCCATCCACCTCAATCAGAGTGTACTTCCCTGAATGAGAGACAAAGCTTTCTCGATCACTCCAATTGTTCTTTGTCTTGTCTTTGAATTTCTTCTCAAAGTTCTTAATAGCGGCATCAGCAGTTGAGGGGTCAGCTAAATGGTTCTGTCCTGCCTCTCCCTGGAAAGGGAGAAAGAAACACAAAATGTATAAGCAAAAACTAGTGGTGCTAGGTATTAGAACTTACTTTTAAAATACTTTAATTGCACAGACTGAATTACTTCAGTTCTTTTTTCAGTGTCGAAAGATTTAAACACCGAATTTCAGTTTGATGGTCAACCTTTGATTCTTGAGCCAATAAGCATGGTTGTTTCAAAGTATAGACTGGTCATCGGCTTACAAGCATGTTAATAAACGTGTTTCAGCAGTCTGCTCATCATTTCTAAGTATAAATGCAAACAGCAGCATTTCTGAACACCCACTACTCTTTTAAGACAGTCTACTGCTGTTGTTGTAGTGTTTGGAACATTTTTTTCACTTCAGAGATTTTAAGGGAATGTTGGGGAAAAGTATTCATCAAAAGGAACTGGAATTAAAAAAGGAATCTAAAATTACGTTAATATAATAATATTCTGTCAAAATAGCAATTAGCTTACCACTCTGCCCCATCTCGTCCAGCAATAGTACTGACCTCTTGCTACTAAGACTTGGATTACATAAAATTTATTGTTGTTGTTTCCAATGTTGGTCTGGTTCAGCATACAATCGTAATCCTCATGCACCTGGAAGACCAAATAACTGGCATGTGAGTTTTCACAGAGAATTAGTACTAATCATCATCTGTTGTATGTGTTCTAAGCCCCTGAAAGACAGGCCGTTTTGTTCAGCATTTTCCTGGAAAGCAGTACATTCTGAAATATCAGTATGAACAAGCTCAGTGGATGTTTATAAACAAAAACTTTCTAAACTGTTTTTCTTTGATGGAGGTAAGGTGTGTGGCAGTGAATGTGATTTGTAAACTGCAACTCAAACCTCAATAAGTTAAAAAATTAAAGAAAACAAAACACCTCAGCATTGGAAAGGTGACAAAAGCTGTCTGGTTTCCTCTTAGCCTTAGACTGTGGTCCTGTGGCCTTCAGAGATTCTTTAGCAGATGTGAACTTGTCTTTTACTATGGTTTCAGGCTCTTCCTTTATCTTCTTCCCTCCTGCTTTGGCTGCAGATGCTGCTTTTCTCTTAGGCGCCATTCTCTGTCTTCTTCCTAAAACACCTGCAGCAGGTACAAATACATTTCCATGTTTATTCAGCAGCTTTAGGCACTCTTTGCTGCAGGTAACAGTCTCTAATCTTCTGGGGAGGCTTTACACTAGACCCTGGAACACTGTAGTGAGGATTTGATTGTGTTACAAAAAATACATTGGTGAGACACTGATATTGTACTGATATTGTATGATTAGTTGGTTATGATGATGGTGGCATGATGGATGATGATGGTAACTACAGTACAAAGTATGTAATTAAAATCCTGCCAGCGAAAAGGAAAAGTCAAAATAAGATTTCTTCTTTGTCCATTCTGCTTCTCCTAAACATACATTATATGGACAAAAGTATTTTGTGTTTTTCAGGGTTTGGGCTAGGCCCCTTACTTCCAGTGAAGGGCGATCTTAATATGTCAGCATACCAAGACATTTTGAACAATGTCATGGTTCCAACTTTGTGGACACAGTTTGGGGGAGATCTTTTTCTATTCCAGGATGACTGTGCCTCAGTGCACAAAGCAAGGTCCATAAAGACACTCGTCTTTCACACTGGATGAGTTCAGTGTGAAAGAACTTGACTGGCCCGCACAGGGCCCTGACCAAAATCTCATCCAACACCTTAAGGATAAATTGGAAAGGGCCAGGATTTCTCATCCTACATCAGTGCCCGTCCTCCCACGTTTTACAGAATGAGTGGGCACAAATTCCCAAAGAAACACTCGAACATCTTGTGGAGGCTGCAAAGGGGGGACCAACTCCATATTGAAATCCATATGTATTTGAATACAATGTCATTAAAAGTTTCTGTTGGTGTAAGGGTCATGCATCCATATAGTGTAACTAAGCTCAGTTTAACATCAATGTGCCATTTATGCATGAATGCTTTTGGACAGACCAAAGAGTTTGTACAGTTTATGTCTCTGAAATGTCAGTTCTTGCTAAGACAAACACAGTTAAATGATATGATCCACAGTCAACCCTTCTAAAGGTCTGAGCCGAGTTAAAACGTGCAGGATGGGCACGGAGGTGGACTGGGCATAGATGATGGATGGTCGTGGTGGTCAGTTCCAGTAAGACGAATTAATAAGGGACGGCCTGCCTGGACATGCCCTGACTAACAGAAAGTAGCTGCAATACTGCCTCTAGTGATTGCTGACCATAAAAAGCATCTTTAAAAAACATGCTACCTCCAACACGCATGCCTAGAACACACCTTCAGCAATTTACACAGGAACCTATATAACAATTTATGAGACCTCAGCTTTGTCCTGGTTCTCTCATGCTAAAGGCAGCTTGCCAACTGCTTTATAAGGGTCTGAGGAACAAATGGGGGACTGTACTTTGCTAACATGAGCACTGAACTGTCGAATGCTTGTTAGTTGTTATATCTGCCCCGAGAGTTTCAATACGACGGGGAAAGTTTGATTAAACGTTTAAAGTTCAGTCTGGCTAACTAGCTTCTAGTAATTCTTTGAATTAGCCTCACAGCCTGCTGTTAGCAGTGTAGCATTAGCTGAGTTACATACAGTGCTGCATCTGAGGCTAGTTAACCAGTAATTCACCATTTTATAACACAGGACAACAAATCAGAGGCCAATGCACTCATAACAACATGTATAATAAGCTATATGAACCATTTTTTAGGTTTTAACAGCCATTAGCGATGTCACCGCGACTCCCAGGAATAGTTTCAGAAACTCACCGTCAAGAGAAGGCTAATGGTGTTCTTTAGTAAAGCTGCTTCTCTGTCGTTCAGTTTTGGACAGACTGGCTGTTCCGCAGAGTGTACAGACACACGCCCACTGACCCCAGTACAGACTGAGCTAATCAAGGAGAAAATACTGACTTGGCTTTCAGTGTTTCCACTCTTGACTCTTTAGTGTCCAGGGCAACAGCAAAACAGCAAACCTCATAGAGACACTGTAAACACTGTACTGTGGACTAGTAATTTCCAGAAAATACCAAAGGTAATATCAGGATATTCTTGATATTCTTGCTATGTATATACAACATATGGACAAAAGTAATGGGACGTCTGACCATTACAACTAACAGGGACTTAAATTGCATTGCATTCAAATACATAGACTATAGTATGGAGTTTTCCCCTTTTGCAGCTATAACAGCTTCCACTCTTCTTGGAAAAGTTTGGAGTGTTTCTGTGGGAATTTGTGCCCATTAGTACTGTAGAGCATTTTTAAGGTCAGGCACTGATGTTGGATGAAAAGGTCTGGTTCACAATCTTCAGTCCAGTTCATCCAAAAGGTGTTAGATGGGGTTGAGGTCAAGGCTCTGTGCGGGCCAGTCAAGTTCTTCCACACCAAACCCATGCAACTATGGACCTGCTTTGTACACTGGGGCAAAGTCATGCTGGAACAGAAAAAGGCCTTCTCCAAACTGTGTCCACAAAGTTAAAAGGTGTGTCCCAATACACACACACAGACACACACACACACACACACACACACACACACACAAACACACATATCACTTATCACTTATCTGTTATGTTTTGGAGCCCCTAGTCATTCTTCAAAATGCAACTGAAGCATGTTCTTTTTACATTTCCAAGACTTTCTGTTTAACTGGGGTATAAATATGAGAAGACACAGAGGACAAATTCCCTTAGTCGTCCATCAACATGAAGGTAAGAGAACACACTAATGAAACAAGTCAAAAGTTTGTGAACCTTCATAAATTAGTTAGCGACTATAATAAGAAATATGTCTGGAGATTTGCAGAAGATAGTAATATTTTAAATCTCTACTAATGATAAATAAAGGCTTGTTACTGTTGCACAGATGCTATTAATTGGCACCAATCGTTTTGTTTAAAAGAGTTTTCTTTCTCAGTCTAAATTTCCGTTAATTAAATTAGATTTTACTTAAATAGTTCCATTACTGCAACGAGTTTTCATAACCCTTTCAACTCATCATTACCAAAGGGGCTGATGCCCGTACTGTATGTTAGTCTGTGTTAATCAGTTGTTAGAGAGAATTTGGTGCCATCTAAGATCAATCATTAGAGCAGTATTTCCGAATCCTATTCCTGAATACATACTTCCCTTCACACTGTACTGATCTCTATTGTATCTATGCTGATTTTTATTGAGCCTCAGCAAATTTGAACCGTATGTCCGATTTTCAAAATTCTTTTTGCATATTATTCCTTGGCCGAATCAAATGAGACCCCGTCCATTCATTTCTGCCTAATTAGATTTTTTGCTAATTTGCATAATATGCAAAACCAACTTTTACGAACTATTCACTGGTTCTCATTGGAAGTGTGGTCTCGTTGGAATCGCAAGACACTCATTGTCAATAATGAACAAAAATGTGCAAACAGCATGGCTGCCGTATGCAAATTAAGCTTGTTGACTTTTGCACACAATGACTTAAACTGCAATTACTTATAAGCCCTTGGCTCAATGCTTACCAAACTTCGTATACCCATGCAAGGTATCACTCAACAGCAGTACCTCAATTTTTGTCCATTTTTACCACTTGGTGGTGCTATGACAGGTCACAAAGCGCTTATAGCACGAAATTGTCTCTATCTCTCCAGCCGTGTGGCCAGTGAGCTAAAAGATTTGCCTTCTGCGCCAGAAGACATTGCTCTAGCACATTCTGGAATGTAAGTGACATCACGCGAATGAAATACCTCGCTCATCGACGGTATACCTCGCTCATTGCCATTCACGGCTATATTTATAAATTGTGTTTATATGATCATCCAACCAATATCTGAGCCACTTATCCCAAACAAGGTTATGGGGGGCCTAGACAGACGAGCACGCTCACACACACAAGGTCACTTTTAAATGGGGTATTTTTTCTAACCACCTAACTTAGTTACGTGATGTACGTCGCTCTGGATAAGAGCATCTGCTAAATGCCGTAAATATAAATGTAGTTATGCTCAGTTCTGTGGAAAAGACTGGTTTAAAACAGCCAACAGCATGTCCACCATAGGGACTTATCTACATCTGTTAACTGATCAAGATCTTTTATACAGACCTCACCTCTGTAGTGTTGACCCCTTAAAATCACAGGACAGTGTTCTAAGACTTTTATTTTCTTCACAATTCACAAGAGTGTTCTGATATGTCATTCTAGAGAAACGTAAAAAAAATCTGGAGAATAGTTTAATGTCTGAATAGTTTAAAGCCTCACATCTCAGAAAGGTATTAAATGTAATGGTTATTTGGTACCCAGTGCCTGAGACATTGTTTTATATTGGTTTATCATTTGGAAGGCAAATAAAATGTTATATATAAACATCATCTTTTCACCATCACTTTAAAGAAGTTTGGTCAGTACATTTACCTTCCTTTTTATTTCAAACCAATGGAAGCCTGGACCAGTGTTAGATCATGACCATTTGAAAAAGTGGTTCCCTAACAAATCAAATTTACTCAAATTTACCATAACAACAAACTTAGTTAAATGGCCAAGACTTGTTAGTTACTTTAATTTGCAGTGATTGAGACTAATGCAGCTAAAATGAAAATAATACTTGTTTTCAGCAACATAGAATTCCATTAAATTGGCCTCACAGCTCCTTTGCGAAGTTAAAGGTAAACTCACATAAAGAACAGGTCTTGACTGATTGGTTGCATTTAGGGTTATTTGAAAATTGTGTTATTTTAGGTGAACCACTTGGTTATAAACTTAACAACTCTAGTTGTCTTCATTGCAGTACTGAACTGCATCCACTAGATGGAAATAACACACAATGGAAGAAGTATAGGCGCGCTGTTCTTCATTCTCCACCCGTCCAGGGGTCTTATTGTGCATCCTCTGGCTTCATCTGGTAATTGATGTAAGCTCTCATCAGCTTTGGGCTGAATGTTTATTCCTACATTCATGAGGTGACTTTATTGTGTATGCTCAGGATACACAACAGATGGTGTGGAAATACAAAGTTCCTGTGAAAGCTTACCATTTAGTATGCAGCTCAAAACAGCATGGAAAGGTGACCCAATACATATTTTTCAAATATTTTGTAAACACTAATGTTTATTAATTAGAGGACTCCTATGATTATGTTGTACCATTTGGTAATGCTGAAAGTCAACCTCTGGACAAACAGACATGGGAATCCAAGTACTCATTTTGGTAAAGAGGCATTTGACTGACGCTCTTATCCAGAGCAGCTTACAATCATTAGTCGCAAGGAGTAACCCTGGAGCCACTGAGGGTTAAGTATCTTGCTCAACGACACTATGGTAGAAAGTGGGGTTCGAACCTGCGACGTTGTGGTCATTGGATTCACAGGCAATCGTTTTACCTACTAGGTTACTACCACCCTGGTCAGATCATTGATGGCACAATTTGCGGGAATGTTTTGCAAAATGACCTTTTACTCAACCCACATGATTTTACAAATAATTCAAGTCAACCACTAAATCCAGTATTCATATAAAACACATTTTATTTACATAAATTACAAGAAAGCACAAACCTGAATCACCAAAAATCTACATTAAAAACATCCTGATTGTTATACATTAAACAGATTTACTATCGTTTTAATCCATGTCTCAAATAATACTTTTTCATACGTTCCATAAAAAGAAGGGGTATACAGTGTTTCAATTGGTATCCCATTGATAAATTCTAACTAGTCTCAGAGAGAGAGGAAGAGAGAGAGAGAGAGAGAGAGAGAGAGAGAGAGAGAGAGAGAGTTAGGAAACTGTACTCACAGCACGTTGAGAACAACATAAGTGGCCCTCTTAACTAAGAGTGGCCGCCTTAATATCAGCAAACACCTGTTTTATTGACTAGTAGATTAATCTGTATACCACATTTGGCAGATAGACGGAAGTCTTGTCTTTCAGAGAGATGATGTTGTCGAGTCCACCACTTCTCTTCCGTTACACACTGTTGGCACAATGTTGGAGGCTGAAGCTGAAGGGAAGGAAAGCATTATTGGCGACATAGTCCCATGTCCTGTCCTAAACAGATTTGTTTTCATTTTACTGTCATCATTTCTTCAGCTCTACTATATTAAGACACAGAATTCGATCTGATAAAGTGTAGTTATGAGACAAACCATCTTTCATTTATAGAATTCTAATTAGTGATCTACTAAAACTAAGTCTAAAAAACCAATAGTATTATTATTGTACAATTGTGAAGTGTATGCATTATTAATGAACCACATTGTGACCAAATGCAAACCTTAAACATGTGGAACTGATTAGAGTTTTAAATACACCAAGTAATGTTTCTGATTTGATTCATTCTTTTAGTTAAGTGACAAGTTAATATACACTACCAGACAACATGGACCTTCTCATTCAATGTTTTTTCTTTGTTTTTATTATT
>JBBJLS010000109.1:18078358-18097056 GCA_037577275.1 Bryconaethiops microstoma
GTGTGTGTATGTGTGTGTGTGTGTGTGTGTGTGTGTGTGTGTGTGTGTGTGTGTGTGTGTGTGTGTGTGTGTGTATAATTTTTAGGTCTCTCTAGCACCTTGCTCCCCCAAGCATGGACCTCAGCTGGGATTCAACCCCAATGCCTTAACACTCCACCACAAGCATGTTTTACAAACACACACACGCGTGCACACACACACGCGCGCGCGCACACACACACACACACTGACACACACAAACACTGACGCATACACAGATACTCATACACAAGACATGGACATACTACACATATACAAACACACACAGACACAGAGGGACATTTTGTTCATTTATCTTTTTTCCTTCACATGCTTGACTATACCCTTTTTGCCACAGATGCAGGAGAAACCTCTCTCTCTCACACACACACACACACACACACACACACACACACACACGTTTCTCTAGTTTAATGTACCTGTTTCTCTTCTTCGTGTGTCAGTGACCTCAAGAGAAAGCTCCCTGCAGCTAGAAGTGCATTCAGCAACTCCAGGCACAGGCCAGTGCATTAAGTATAACCAGCAGTGCAGTATGTGTTTACAGCATGTTTCTATAGGCTGTGTCACACTCAGTGTGGAGCAGGGCAGTTGTGTCTGGTTCATTTGTCTCTGGCCTGATTTTTCTCCCTGGCCAAATATTCAGCAGAGCCTAAAACAAACTATCACCTTCAGCATCCTCAGTGATGTATCGCATGTTCACACTTTCCTAAACATGGGATATTATCTCACACTTTCTCCCATTTCCTCCATTGTTCCAGGTACTTTCCTTTTCACATTCAACTTCTTCACTTTCCTCTTAGTCTAAGCCTCAAATGCTTCACACACAGAGATACAAAAACACTGTCGGATATTTACTGAATGCTTTGTGTGCACCTTTGTGCACTAAGGGTTGTACAGACTAGCTGCACATAGGCTCTAGCTACACTATAGACCTGTAAATGTACTAAACGCAAAACCTAAAGTCCTGTATTAGTGTGAGAATACACACAAAACCAGTTCCACTTTCAGCTGGGAAGGTGTCAACAGCTGCCATCTCTGATAGGGCAATCCAATTGACTGACATACAAACTGACCAATCACAGAATGTTAAGCACAATACACGAGCTCTGAAAAAAAAATAAGAGACTGCAAAATGTTACGTTTCTCAGGTTTTATTTTTTATAAGTGCAAGTATAGAACTGAACAGCTTTGCCTTCATTTCTAAGAACTGCTGACAATATTTCTCCTAATTTCCAAATAAATATATTGTTCTATAAAGCATAATTTTAAAGGAAATTACAATACATCAAAATAAGAGAAATTATGCAGTGTTTACAGAACTTGAATAACTCAAAGAAAACAAATCTCATTCACTCTAAAACAAAATCGTAATAATTACCTTTGATGTACTCCTAGTAGTGTTTTACCATCTAACTTGTCACATTGCAAGAGGAGAGTGTTGATTTCAGCAGTTTTTTTTATACTTTTCCTCATTTAATAAGATTTGAATCAGGTGATCACAATAATCAGTACCTCAAAAGCAGAATGAGGTGCTTGTGTAGGAACATAACAGATACTGGCATGAAATGGTTGTCATAGTCATAGAGATGCTAATTTTAAAATAAATTGCAGCAGTCTCTTATTTCTTCCGGAGCTTTATATCCACAATTAAATAGATGCATATGGGGTAGCATGATTGTTTTCTGGCTCAGTGACTAGGCCTGTATTTCACTTTAAATGGTTAATTGGTGTGCAGAGAGGACAACCAACTGCTGCTAGCATTTAGTCTTATAAACAATTATCTGGTTTACATGGGACAAGCGTGGATGGC
This sequence comes from Bryconaethiops microstoma, assembly GCA_037577275.1. NCBI lineage: Eukaryota > Metazoa > Chordata > Actinopteri > Characiformes > Alestidae > Bryconaethiops > Bryconaethiops microstoma. Next base: position 18,080,208 of record JBBJLS010000109.1, read on the forward strand.
CAGATCCAGATTAACATACACATCACTGCAGGGATGGCAAATGTGGTTTAGGTTGAGGGGCTGACATTTTAATCAGCATATATGAAAATACAGCATGAGACCAAAATGATTTGTCTTTTTCTGTTAGAATATTTTGATAATTTACTTCAAACACTTACTCAGAACCTCAAGCTGCTAGTGTTTCAGTGACACACACTAAAGCAGTCAACAGCAAACAAAGTGAACTGTTAAGCAATGCATGAGTACAGCAAAATAAAATAAAACATACTAACTAAATGTAAAACAAAATAAAAATATAAAAGTGAAAATACTGACTGAATGGCCCCTTCCCGGGCAGTTGGTCTGTGTGAAAAAACTCAGTAGCCACTCACTTTCACCTCCCATGCTTTGACACCATTCCCTTACAATTGGGAATATCTCTCTTTCTTATCTGCCAAACTCTAAATACACTTCCTCTGTCCTTTATATTATTTGAGAGGCATCTTAAAGATAAGAACAGGACACTGTCTGCCTCTATTTATCAGTCACACACACAGACACACACACAGGAAACACCAACATAAGGTGTCTTAGTGAGGTGCTGGGTTGCCACAAGTCACCATAACTGCTTCTGCATGTCTTGGCACAAATCCTAGAAGTGTCTTAAACTGCACTAAAGGCATGGAACACAATTCTTTCAAAGATATTCCCCATGATACACATGCTCTTGCCCACTTGTGGAGAACATGGAGGGGAATGGCTGACAAGGTCACCTTTTTCCACATCTTTGTGGACCAGAGTCTGCAGTTTATGTCACTGAACTGTTTATGTACTTTAACCCCAATATGATATAACTGCCTATTGGGTTGTGGACAGACTGTTCTTGCCGAAAGTCTGGACAGACTGTTCTTGTGTCCGGCAATGACATCCTCAGTCACTTGAAGAACATCTGCATCTTTTTTTCTTCACATATTTCTTCACTAGTGCATTTGCATCACACTCATGAATGTGTGCTTTTTATCCACAATTTGCAGCCATGTTTACTGCTGTCTTTCCCACAGATCTAAATGCAGATGTCACTTTAGTCACGGTTCTTACTGAAGCACCAGCCAACTGTGCAGTCTTGTGACTGAAGCTCCTGTCACTTTGAAAGAAACTATCTTTCAAAGTCACTCATATCTTTTCATAGCTTGCCTTTGTGATCCAAAACTGAGGTCATTTGGGCCTTCCCAGCATTTTAATACAGCAACACCGAACAATACTTATGTAACAAGCAGTACAAGTGCCTGGAAACATCTATACTTACTATGTTTCTCCGTTCCTTTATTTATAATTAAACATATGTGTATCTGTTCTTTCGATTAAAAAAATGGAACATGGAGCTTTTGAAAAATCAACCTTTTTGGCTGTCCTTACATTGTAAGTTAGCCCTAGTTTTTCTCTCGCTTTGCAAAAAAAGGACATTTTTGTCTGAAACATGCAAACACACGCATGCATGCACACACACACACACACTCACAAACACACACATGCACACACCACTGTCATTGTTAAATGCAAAAGCATATAATCGCGGGCCAAAAAGCCCAGTAACGTTATATAACCATTTATCTAGAGGTATTTGTCACTAAGCACCTGCAGGAAGGAGCTTCAGAAAGATTCCATTCAGTGTATTCACAGCAATAATTTGCCGGGATATCGTCTCCCTCTCCCTTTCTTCTCTATTGAGCAGCTTTTCAGCCACATGAAACGAGAGCTGCTCCTTTTATCATCACTATAGACAGTCGATCAAAGAGATTTTTCTATCTGTCATCTGAATCGGCAGGTAGTGGCGATATTCCAAAGTCACTGAATCACACTCCTACGGATACAGCAAATCTAGCAGGGAAAACAAGGGTCAGCTCAAGAAACTGCAAAAAGTTTATATCATGTAAACTCATTATTTCAATTAACAATAAGATGTTCCACTATGTCATTGTGTGTGGAGTGATTTGAATTCTTAGAACAGCCTTGCTGGAGAGCTTAAGGTTTTTGTTCTCAAAGAGATGAAAATATGAACATGAAAATATGTCATACCAAAGATTCCAGCAAATATTTCAGAGGATTAACAAAGCTGCTGAAAGAGATCAGGACCAAGGGGTCTCAGTGGTATTGAATGATAGAAATATCTATTTAAATCACATTGTAATGTAAAAACCATTATTATGAAAGGCATTCAGTATGTCTGATCTGCAGCATTTTAGGAATACATGCACTGCATGAGCTCCTGTTATTGCCTCAGGGTTGTATACCTCATTAGTACACCGCCTTAAATATCAATGCTTAGGAACTCAATCCGAGTCACCTCAGAAATGGCCGCAGACACGTTTGAGGGCTCAGTTTGTCAAATCTTTAGACACCAGACAAAACAGCTATATGGCAAAACAGCTAATTTATTAATTCATTCATTCATGAATCGTAAACCTTAAGGCATGTTTAAACAGGCTGCAGCACTTCTTGTTTTTAACTGATCAGATGCACTTTTTTACAGTATCATACAGCATGTGATCACTCCCTGAGATAACTACAAATGATTATGTGAAGGAATATATAAATAAAGTTCAGTTCAGTTAAATTAAAACCTGGGCTGAAAAATAGAAAAAAAAAATATATGTACATTTTAAAAAATCGATCAGAGATGTACAGTGCCCTCCAAAATTACTGACCAAAAAAATTAAGAGGTTTTTAATAACTCTTAAGTTCAAAACAGTTGCAGGTAAGCTGAACCTGCGTTACTGTAAAACTTCCTCCAGGAATCAGAGCTAGATATTGAAAGAGTATCTTGAGGTACCAAGACTCAAAAACTACAACTAAACTCCAAATCCATGCAAACAAACTATTTGATTGTTGTTGAACCACAAATATAAGCACCTGGCGTTTGCAAAACATTGTTGTAATTTGATTGGTTGAAATTCCATGGTCAAATGGAGTCCGTTGGAGTTGGGTATGGCATAAAAACAGACAAGGTCATACAAAAAAAAATCTAATTTGACCTGTCGAGTACACCTGTGAATCTGTTGTGGGGCTGTTGTTTCATCTAAAGGCCTTGGTCATCTAATAATAATAAATGTCATTAAGGACATGTGTGTTTTTATATGGACCAGTATGATGTGAACATGGCAGTAGGTTATATATCAAGCAGCTGCCACTACTAAGATTGCTTTGACCTTCCTGTGGACCAAGAACTTCCAAGTATTTGAAGAGAGATTTTAAAGAGGAAATGGTCTAAGATCTTTATGTATTGTTCAACATTATAAGAGAAGACTTGGTGCTGTTAGCTTGGCAACAGAATGGTTAACAAGGTCCCGGGTACAACTGGGGTAGATGGGGTATAAATAATTATCATGTACTTTACTTTCTTAGTAGATTTTTTTCTATCAACATTGCTGAAGAGTCAGGATTCTCTGACCATGTCAGTATACAGTCAGACTAATAACACTTTTTTCACCACCTTTTCACTTAAAAAAAAAAAAACTTTTTTAATACCATTAAAAATGGTGCCAATAATTCTGGTAAGCACTATATGTAGAAAAAAAAATCGAATTATCCCATTTATCTGAGCACAGCCTTTGTTTACCTTAAGGTTCCTTTGAGAGCAATATCGCAGTGTTCTTAATCCATTTCTTTGTGCTAAAATTGCAAATAACACAGTGATGAATAATGAATCAGCTGTGAGTGGAATAACACAGCAAAGCAAATCTGCTTACCCTGTAATCGCTGGCTGTGACATAGAAGATGGGTTGGAAGGCCAGCCAGATGATGCAGGTGGTGTACATGGTGAAGCCAATAAACTTTGCCTCGTTGAAGTTCTCTGGGCATTTCCTGGTCTTGAAGGCGTAGAAGGTGCAGAGGATGATGAGGACGCAGTTGTAGGTCAGGGACATCAGCATGCTGGAGTCTTTACTATTGCACTTCAGCCTGACTATGTCTCTTCTCTCGGGGCTGACCTCTTTCCTCACACCTGGTGCTTCTACTAAGAGCCAGACCACCACCACCAACAGCTGACAGGAAATGAGGCCAGCACAAATGGCTACTTGTGAAGCTGGGCTAATGAACCTTGGCCTTTGAGCTCCATCTTTGACTCCGTTGAAGATCCGGGCAATGCGGTTGGTCTTGGTCAGAAGTGCAGAGTAGCAAACCGCGAAGGACGTACCCAGCCCAAGGCGACGTAACGTACACACTACGGCTGAAGGTTTGGCAATGTAGATGAAGGTGATGCTGTAGCAGAGAAGAACTCCAATCAGTAAAATGTATGAAAGTTCCCGCCCACTGGCTTTTACCACTGGTGTCTCATTGTTCTTCAGGAAGAGGCCAATCACAAAGAGTGTGCAGAGGATCCCCAAACAAGCAATGGTGACTGGTCCGATGGCCCAGGCATCCTCCCAGTGGATGTACTCCTCAGGCAAGTTGTAGCAGCCAGTCAGGTTGCCAAGAGGCCACAGGCCAAAGCTGCAGTCTGCACAAGTGAATTCGTCCAGGAGGTACTGGTAGGGCTGGCAGGGGATGCAGATCCAGCAGCAGACGTCACCAGGCTGCATGCTCTTGATCTCGTTCTTGCTGCAGGGGTCACTGCACTGCGAGGTAGGAACCAATTGGTTCTCCCAAGGGATCAGACTAGTGTTCAGCGTCAAACTCTGGGCCCAGTAGCCCACCTTTTGGTAAACATATGTGCCGTCCTCTTTGTGGTAGTGGAAAATGTTGTAACGTCCCAGGCTATCCCCATAAGCATCAAAGTGAACAGTGTTCTCTGTATCAGCTGGACGAAATGGTGCTGTAGAGACAAAAGTCAAAAGGTGAGTTGCAAAGGTCAAAAAAATATAAAATGAAGGACTGTGTTTTACCAGAGACCTCCACAGTTTATGATACAATTTTTTTTCCAACCCATAGGCACATATTTATGTAACAGCCCCTAGCTATGCCTCTCTTGTCAGGTTTGTGGATGCATTGGACACAGGTGCACACAGTACATTTACATAATTGAGGCCAGGAGGTGGATTCACAAGTCTGCCTTGTTTCTTTGATGTGATTTCACAGTTCTTGAAAAAAAAAACATCAAAAATAGATCACTTGAGATGGGAAGAAATGTTGGAATTAAATTTGTTTTTAAGATGCTGAGAAGATTTTTTAATATTCTGTATTGCTGATAGCCAGCCACCATTCTCACAGCGCAATGCCAGTTTGTTGTTGTTGTTTTTGTTTTCACTGCCTTATCCAATAGCAAGAAGATGAATATAAGGTAACCACTGTATAGTCAATGTCAAAGTTAGTGCACCTGACTGACACTCTGTTTTATCAGTTTAGCTGTTTCCTTGATCCTCTGTATATGGCAGAGTTTCTTGATAACAAGTTTACTTTTTTGAGTAATAAACAAGTGTTTTACATAAAACCGCATTACTGACCGGCTCAACATAATGTAATTTTCAAGTCATCAGAATGCAGGAATTAATTTTTCCAACTCCATTATTTTTAGACAGGACCCCCATAGCCCCCATTTAATTTAAAAAAGCTCTATTTCTGAGGTCTCAAGGCTGGCAAGAATGTGTACAGATACTGATTGTCTAGGAAGAGAGTATATCTGTCCCAGATGAAAATGAAATATATTGTCTGTGTATTTGTATAAACATGCCGTGATACATTTAAATACATTTTTTGCATGGATTTGGTTAGAATGTCTCACATTCAGAAAGATTGGTCTAGGCATGCAGTGGACTGGATTGAGTCCAACAGTTTTTGACAGTTTCACAGATCTATTGATCTTTCAGATTAAGCTCCTTTAACAGAGCAACCAGCAGGATATAACTGCATTATATTGACAGAGGCTCTGACTGCATCAGTACAAAATGATTAAAGCACTACACTACACTAACTGTATAGATCTTTGATGTGCAGTTTCTTCAGGTACTTCATCAGTCGATAAGGATTGGCTTTTCCCTGAAAAAACATAAAACTGTGTGTAGAAAGGACCACCTGTTCTTTGAGTTCTCATTGCATTATTTACATTGTGGATAAGAATTCTCCTCCACTGTCAGTAGCCTTGGAGCTTGCAGCAGAAACTAAATATAATGTCTCAGTGTTACATTCAAATTAGTGTGCTTTTATATATAAGAATTAGCATGCTTTTATATATAGGCGCTCAATCTCAGGGGACCATAAATAACTGAACAAATTAACATAATCATACATAAAAATTTCATGTCAACTCCAAGCATAGGGTTCTCTTACAGTGCCTTTTGTACATTCTCGACGTCAGTGAGGGTGAATAAATTTTTCAGTGAGTGTTCACGTGCGGAGCTTGCCATACTGGCGGCTATCTCGTTTGGCATCATGGTGGGAGAAGCAACATGTTTAGCACCGTGGAGACAAAAGGTACTACATGTTAGACTGGTGTCCACCATGTCCACCATGTTGATCAGACAGCTGTAAACAAACCCATCCGTTCTGATTAGTTCTCACTGGGCTAATGCTTAGATAAATGGAAACAAGAGGTAGTGTTTTTATTGTATTTTTGGTGGCATTTCTGTCATTAGTTTTTCTTGTTTGGCTTTGCATGGATTTAGTTCTTTTTTTCCTGGTGCTACCTACAGGCTGCGTTGCCTTTGACATTATGTATTATTGGTGTTTCATGTGTGCCATCAACTAAACTGATAATCCATGTGTTTAAGATTTGTTTTAAACCCAAGTGTCAAAACTTTTTCTTGAACTGTCTGTATAATGTGTGGTGATGACATCTGTTATTTGGACTGTTTCTGTTGGCTTGTGTGTTTTTATTTTGCAAGTTTAAATTGGTTATATCTTCTTCATAGAGTAGTTCAGAAGTTCAGAATTTCCCACACACCACCCAAATTTTTTGTTTTTGCAAATGTAATCGGTGTACTGGCTCCTGTTTTACTGGTTCACCAACCCCACAGCAACCCCTACAAAAAATAATTTGCCACTGTTTATGGCCTGGTTTACTTGCTGTGATTATCATTTGGTACCCTCAGGCATCCTCCCATTGCCCTTAAATTACAGCTTACAACACAATCATCATTGTGGTCCATGTCATTACTAGCTGCGGTTACATCTACAATATTTTTTCAACCCAATTGAAACCATCCTGATCAGAGATTCCAACTTCTCTGTTTACATGGACGCTAAATAAAGTGAACCGATTAGATGGGCATTGAGATGCTATAACTTAATAACACACACAGTTCTGCCTGTCGGTACAATTTTCAAAAAGAACACACATCGAGTCCTGGGAACAATTCTTGTTTCTTTTGTTCTTTCTAATGTAGCAGCCGTCACAGAAGGAGGAAAGTGCAGGAGGACCTTTAGAGCTAATCAAAAAAATAAAACTTGGTGACCCTTCCCCTGCCAAAGATCAGTTTTGCCGTTTGTCTATTGTAAGTAACATCTTTTGACTGAAAGTTTTAATCTTTTGCAGGCTCTAGTGTGATATTCTGACCGTTCACGTCACCTAATTGTAAGACCACATATGGCATACAGATGCAGATAGAAGAGAAAAAAGGTCAGATTAAGCATGAGGTGCTAAAATTTTTCTATTGAATGATTGTCAACTTGCCTGAATAATGTTTCTGACAGGGCTGGATCAGGTCAGTCTAATCCAACTGAGGTGACTACATGAGGCATTTTTATTCTGTTTGGATTACTGTTCAGATTATTGTTGGAATATTGGGGTCCATGTAACCATTGCTACAGTCCATTTACTCACAGACTGCACATTATTTTCACATATACATTTGCAATATCAAATAAAGTAATTATAATCATTTTAACTGACTTTCAAAGACTTGGATCCTGAAAAGCGAACTGCAGAGTATGGATTCACTGCACTTACCATCAAACTTTGTCTTCAAAATGTAGTCCTTATAGAACTTCTTTCCATTCAGTGGTTTCAAGGCACTACAGATTTTGGTAGTGTTGGGACATAGTCCTTGCTTCATGTTGTGTAAAGCGTGGGCCATTGCGTACACTGCATTCACCACAAACATGATCTTGGATTCTGGCTCAAACTTGCCATCTCGAAGTGAATGTTTCCCACAGTTTATGTCATGTAGGCTGCACTGGAAATGGTTTTCCCAGAACTCTCGGAACCAGGGATTGCGCGTGTTGTTGTAAGGACTGAGGTTTGTAAAGTAGTCAGCAAATTCAGGGATTGGGTATGAAGCAAGCTCAATGGTGAAAGCTCCATCTGCCACTGATTCGCTCCCTCTCACCACACTCTCCTGTGCCCCCCATCCATCGCTTGCCACCCAGAGGAAGGAGACATTCATGCGGTTAGCTGCAACTAGAAGCTCTCTAGCATCCTCACTTCTAGTGAAGAGGATCACGACTTTTGCATTCGACTTCTGCAATAAGGACCTAATGACTGCTTCATAACTGTAGCGGTCCATGGAGCGGCTAACCTTGGCAGATGTCGCGATGCAGATTTGCAAGGCCCTGGCCTCCTGCTGGAAAGCATCAATGCCAGTCTCTCCATAGTCACCCTCTGAGGCTACAGTGGAGACATAGGTCCAGTTGAAGTAGCGTAGGATCTCAGCCATGGCCTTCGCTTGGTAGAAGTCTGGTGGTACTGTTCGAGCAAAGTAGTCGTAGCGCGTTTTGTCACTAAGCTTAGCACTAGTTGAGGCATAGCTGATCTGTGGGATCTGGAAGAGTCGTAGAAGATTGGCCACCTGCAAGAAACCACACAAGATACATGAAAGGAAGTCTTCTTGCAGTGTTCTGTTCTACACTGAGCGAAACCAGGAAGCAGAAATGGCTGTGCAAGATTAAATGTCTTAATAATGGGTTTGATACCACTGATTGCAGAACTGTTTTGCTTCACAAAACAGTGAGCAAACTAGACATGGATTAGTCTTGGTAAGTGAAGCTACAATTCTATTCCTCTGTGTGCAATGTATTCAAAATTTAATATAGATTCAGTGACGAGGGCCATTCAAAACGAGAGTCTGTCTCCTACATTCTTTTTGCATTTTAATTTGTTCTCTGAGATTCATTTGCGACAATATTACGTATCAAATACAGTCATCATTCATTTTACATGATATTTTCCAACCTCACTTTATCCTTTAGCATTAGAAAAAGTTAATGTGTCTTTAAGACTAATACAGGTCCTAAAAACACATCGTTACAAACACAGACTTTAAACTATTGGAAAAATACAATACAAAATAGGCAATAACTTTTGCACAGACTACATGCTATGATTTTTTTGCCAAAATGTTAACTTAGTACATTAAACGGTAATAGTACAGTAAAATGTGTAAGAAGAAACATGTTCTCTGTAGGAAGTATGAGCTTATCTTCACTTAGAAAATCCTTCACTTATTCTTAATACCTATAGGTCTAACTCTGTAGTGTAGTTTGCAAAGGAACCCATTGCTCCTATGGATGTTTTTTGGGGTTTTAGTTCTCAACTCTCAGCCAGAGGTTTAGATGTACCCTTTCAGTGTTGCATAGTCAGATGTGCATCATCCCATACGTAGACTACTTTAAGCGAAACTCAGACTCCTTGTCCCCACTGTGTGTGACCATGTTCTACAGTGGAGTGGCTGACTGGGCTTTGCCTTGGGCACTTCTTCAGAAGCCTGGGGGGAAAACCGCCTGATCACGCCACTGAAAGGAGGGAAAAAAGAACATTTTCTGTTTTTGTTCCTCCAGATTGCTGCACTCTAATAATAAGTGACTGCACTCTAAGAAAATTATTTTATTTAGATGCATGGGTCATTCTGCTTTTAGCTGGATGAAATGAGTGAAAATGCTTAAGAAAATACAGTAAAAAGTCATTAAGATATCAGTGACCTCCATTCAGTGGTGTGGTAGGCCGGTTTCCCCGCAGGCTTTAATAGTATTGTAGCTAGCCTGAAGTAAGCAAAAAATGTCATTTGATTATGCAAACATCAGAGCTGTGTCTGTCAGTCCGTCTAGTTCAGTAATGTTGAACTTGCCTATATTTATGCTTCATAAATTAGTTCATCATTAGCAAATTATTAACAGATAAACTGGCAATTAAAGAATGAGCATGCTGTGGCTTTCAGATGATCACTCTACCAGTTTAACACCAATATCAGATATCTAAGTGCTTAATTAAGCAAAAAAATATTTTAATTGTTCAATGGTGCCTTTCCTAAAAAACACATGCATAAAATATTGACCTGAAATGTTTAGGTTCAGTAAATCCATTAAAACCCTCATTAAGCACTTACAGAGTTACACGGCCAATACAGCAACATCCTGTTAAGCTTTTCCAGCACCTGCTTTCTGTATTTCTCAGGGAGAAGTGAACACGAAGAGTTCAGCATACATTTTTCATATGTGTTGCTATAGAAACCAATGGGAAGGAAATGAAAGGTTGTCTTTGAGAAACAGAGAGGTTAATGTTGAAAAAGTTGGCTTCCCTGGAGGTTCCTTGCCTCTGTAGACATCATCTTTACTGAGAGTTTATTGTCGTACAACATTATCCTAAAAATCTTTGCTGCTCAAGCAGTCCTGACAGGCCCCCATTTGAATAGTCTATGTTTGGAGACAGCTGCCAGAGTAGCTTTCTGAAAGTGAATGAGAGTTGTTTTTCTTTGCACTCTTCACCAAAACCATAAACACTTCTGCATGAAGCCAGACTAGAAGCTGAGGCAAAAAATACTGCATACTGAGATCTTCATTTGTTTATAAATACCTATTCATGATCTTCTACATGCCCTGGGAAACAATCTTCAAAACATAAATATAAAGAAAGCTCTAAAATGATTGACACCCTTTGATTCAGATGAATAAAAAAAGGAAAAATAAATACATTTGACCAAAACCATGTGTCACAATTATTGGCACCCCTTGGAGTTCTACTGAATATTAATTTATATTTATTCCAATGAATAAAATATGACTGAAGCATGTATCATCTGATGCATAATTTATTTAACAGTGAATCAGTATTAGAACGTTTGAGTAGATTTTTAAATATAAAATACAATTCTCAGGGCATTTTCAAATGTAACCTCCAAATTCTTAGTGCAATGTTGTAATTGGCTGTACTACTGAACCTCCGAAGTTGAATAATTCTAGATCTGAATCAAGGTTAATTTGAGACTTCATGATGACTTTTAAGCAATCATAGTCCAGTCAAATAATTTTCTACCCTTATTACAACTTACTGTGATAGTCTGCGTTAAAGTGGCCAGGGAAAATTCCATGTTCATGATATATGGCTGAATAAAACTGCTTCTGAGTCTGTAGGTCTGGGGAGTTAAATGCTGATGGCCAGCTAATCTCCATCTCTAACTCTCCACAGGACTCTCCTGAGTGCTGTAACCAAAAAGTGGCCTTACGTAAAATTAGGCGTTTCTAACAGAGTGTGCACCATACCCAAGAGGCACACATGACTCAGATTACAATCTACCTCAGTCACAACAGCTAGTGTGAAAAATGCATCCAACAAACAGCTCAGTGCAAATTGCAGAATTAGTGTTGAGGGATTAAAAAATAACAACCAGAGCTGACAAAGGAAACTCTACCCAAAGAGATGAATGTACATATATAGATCTGTGTACATATACTACCTCATATTCAAAATCTTGCCTTAAAAAGTTACTCGAAAAACATTTCATTCTAAGTTAGTTTAGAGCATTTCTGTCTATTGCTTTGTCACAAAGATTTGACCCACTGTAAAGAATATCACATATATTAAAATGCGTTGCATCATACACAGCAGAATGTATCTGCTGTTAATTGCAAACTCTTATAACCATAGTGTTTAAAATTACTGAATGTTTGCAGACATGGACCCAAACACACGGACTGAACCAGCAAAAACAATCAACAAGGCATTCATAGCTGACTCACAGCAGCCATATATTCCAGTGAACAAGCAAAATAATAATATCTTTAACTTGTGTTCCTTGTTTAAGTTGTACTTTTTATTTCCAGATCTGTGTTTTTAATGTTTTAATTGTACTCATTTTATAACTTTTGCACAGTCATAAAAGAAGGAGCGGTTCAGGGTACATTTCACTGCGTGTTGTACTTGTATAACTATGCATGTGACAAATACAGAATCTGGAATCTTGAATCTTGAATCAAAGAGCAATGGCATTAACACACCCTTGATTGTGTGAGACTGACGGGGATCAGGCATCGTCAGTATCAGAGAGCTGTTCAGCCACTGCCTAGTGACAGTAGCTCTGTTATTCCAATATTGGCAGACATGTGTAATCGTTCACTCTCATTTGAATGGCTTCTGATTCTGAATAAAATAAGATTCTTTATAGCATGCAATCAAATAGAAAAAAAAAACTGTGAGCTGAACAGACTGAGATTAGAAACTCCCACACAAATAGAAGAAAGGTGGAGATACACACGGATGTTTCTGAAAGAGTCTGTAAAGCTGTTGTATGAATGACTGAGTCACTGACTGTAAAAGCTGAGGTTCTCTAAAACATTCAGGCATAAAGATCATTGTGAGATGGTAGAGCGAGCTGCACTTTGAATCCAACTATTAAGGTGCAAATCAGTTCATCCATGTAAGACCTGACAGATGATTTGATAATTCTGCTGATCAAAACTACATACAATTTATTCAGCTACTATATCTATTCATCAGTCCATTCAACTGGCTGAATTATTCCATCCATCTATCCTTTAAAAAATAATTGATTTCAGCATTTCATTCATTTGATCAGAACTGGTCCTCCTGCTTCCCTCTCTCTCTCTTTGTCTCTCTCTCTCTCACAATCGCTCCTTCCCTCTCACACTCTACTGCAGGCTAAATAATGCGAGATTATCTGTCATACCCTCAATCATGTTTTTGCCAGAGGCTAGGCAGTGTTACGGTGCAATTCAATGGATCCATTTTAGCAAAATATAAATGCATTTCACCCTACCATCATCCCACACTGCAGTTCTGTGTTAACAGTGTGTCAAGCAGCAGGGAATTCACCTGCACCAATGCTACATATGTGAGAAACACAGGCATGGCAGGAAAGGCTAATGGAGCAGTGAAGGTGAGAGCAGAGCAAAAAATGAGACGCCAGAGAAGGACAAGGGGAAACAGAAAGTGCAAAGAAGGCGATGCAAGGGAAAAAGAGAGAGGTTAAAAAGAAAGAGAAGGATGGGAACTGCAGAAAGAATCCAGACCCTCTAAGAAAATGCAAGTCAAAGTCTTAATAGAAATAACACTATCAATAATAATAAGAACTTATTTCAATGTACTTTGTTTGTAATTGAAAAAGAAATATTAAATTATTTGCAATTACTTGAAATTAGTATTTGTCCTTAAGGGAAAAAGGTTCTGCTCAAGGTTCAACCAGGTTTATTAAGCTATCATATGAGCTTACCTTGTACACTAGCTTATATTAATTGAATTAGCTTAATAGACTCTCACAATGAAACATTTAAACAAAATAAACTGGTTGGTTAAAAACATGCCTATCATTACCCATGCAACAAATAAAGTGTGTGTGTGTGTGTGTGTGTGTGTGTGTGTGTGTGTGTGTGTGTGTGAGTGTGTGTGTGTGTGTGACAGTGAACGGTAACAATCTCAGTCAGACAGTTCTGTGGTGGTTGATTACTATAAAGGCCAACGAAACAATTTGAATTTGAGTTTGAGTTTGAATTTGTGTACAGGAGGGAGGTTGAGGGAGAGAGACAAGGGATTAGGGGAGAGCAAGAGAGAGAGAGAAAAAGAACAGCAACCTCGGTCAGACAGTGCCGTGGCTGCTGTGTGTCTTGGAGATGTCATGATTTTTTTCAACATGAAAAGCCCATCTGCTTTTCCCTGTAGACTGTCTCTGCCTTTTCCTGCTGCAACAGCTCTCTAATCCCACTGCAGGACGGAGCACAACCAACATCACATACATAAACACTCATATGAGCACACTCTACAACTCACAAACACTTTATGAGCCCAGAATGCACACAGAAAACAGGACCTGCATGAGCTGGGAGGTGTATAAAACACATTAAACTATATATTAATGCAGTATTGACAGTAATGATTATGGCAATGGCACAGGCACTGGTTAAGATAATGTGTGTGAAAAGTCTGCTCATATTAAAGTCAAAAAGACATAAACTACAGGGTATATTGTCATTTTTACAACAGCTAGTTAGGTTACATCTGGCAGTGGAGAAGAGAAGGGCATGGTGGTCTTATCTGTGCTGTTTCACTGGCGCTGTCATTGACGTAACCACTAATCTAGTGGCTGTGCTACAGAAACTACTCATCCTGTACTGTGGAAATAGCCCATTAAAAGAAATGACCTGTTACGTCAAAAAGGGTTATTTGGACAGACCCTTTTGTTTCCCATCTGTGAGAAACCATTTCTGTAAATGTGATGAATGAGTGTGAAGACCCATTTAAAAGATTTGAACCTCCTCTTGGAAAGGTGTTCAAGCAATTCACTATTTAGGAACCTTTTGAGCAATCAGTGAGTAAAAAATATAAGCCAGCATTTCTTTAGTGTGTGATAAGATGGCATGTACAGAAGCCAGGGTGACACTGATGCAGAAAAGCCTCCTTCAGTGTCATGAGCTCCGTGGCCTATAAAAGAAGCAGGATTCGCCATATCAGGATGTGAAGAGTTTGGTTGCCTGGCAACGGCGGTGGATGTGTTCGGTCAGGTGGAAACATGACAGGCTTAGACAGATAAGAGCGACCCTCTCTAATAAAACTCCAACACTGTAGCTCAACCTCTCATTCTCTACCCTCTTTCTAATGGAGCAAGACTCTTGTTCAGTCTTTATAGACTTTTACAGGCCCGTGTAGAAATACACCCCGCCCCTGGAGGTCAAATCTACAAGCGAATTAAAGGAACACCTCAATCTAAAAAATGAAAGTATTTTACTGATGCGTCATGAGCTGGTTTTCCAGACTGGGAAGTCCCAGACTACACATAATTCCTAAAGGAGATTCGTCCCTGATAGGAAGATTTAGTTAAAGTCCTAAAGTATACAAACATCCAGTGGCAGAGCTATAAGAAGTGAACCTCAGTAATGGGCCCTGCCACCACAACCCACCACAGCCACAGGAAGGTGTTTCAGGCAGGAGTGGTGCTTTTTTATATTCAGACAGAAATGTCATTATCACACTCGGATAGCAGGTGTGATAATGACATTTACCTTATTATAATGAAATAAGGTAAACATTTTCTAGGCTAGACTTACGCAGGCAAAAAGTTGCAGATATGTGGATCACTTAGCATTTTTCTGGATGCAAAAACTGTCCTGACAACAAATTGTAACATATTTTCATCTACTTCATTACTGCCTACCATCCTGCTGCCTCTTATGTTTTCTCAGTGTTTGTGTCCTCAGAGCTTTTCACTTTCTCATATGACCTTGATCATTTTCACTTAATTCATGACTATTTTTTCATTTTCTTCACCAACAGAGTGTAAAATAAATAAATAATCATATCTTGTCAAAAATGAGGTTATACAACATTCTGATTTTCTGTGCCCCCCTCCTGGTTAGAACTTGGTCCCCCTCTGTAGCCACCACCCAACATGACTGCAGACTGTCAGAAAAAAAAAAAACATACACTGATAGTCTACCCCTTTACAGTCATCAGCTTAGTCAGGTTGGGGAAGGAAAGGGTATCGCTCTGATAGGCTACTTTAACAAGGGACCACCTACCGAAGTAGAAGGAGATCAGCAATAAGAGAAATTGCCAAAGGAAATCTAACAACCTTCTGTCAAAACTACTACCATGAGGACTTGAAAATAGGTGAAACATTCATCTTATTTCATGTGATTTCTGAATGTAATTTAAGGTATTGGAATGTGTCATGAGTCAGGGCAAGATGAACTGCGTTGATCTGTCATGGTCGGCATATTTTCAAGGCTGCATCACCGACCCTGTGCAAATTCAGTTGTCAAGGCTCCATTACAGAGTGTCTAAAAGGTCAACTGCTTTAATAGGAAAGATTGGATATTTTCTGTGTACTTACAAAATAAACGTACAGATAATCGTTTTGTTCACAGTGGAACAAGAACTACCCAGCACTGCAAGGCTGAAAAAAATTAATTGAAGTAACACTGTACTGTATTATATCTGAAGGTTACTCTCTCTGTGCTTAGTAGCCACCGGTAAAGTCTTTGATGATTGCTGGTGTAATGAACTGTGCATATCCACCTTTTAACTTCCTCCTAATCTGTATCATTTGCAAAGTAAATGGAATGTCATGTTTTATTATACCCGTGATTAGGCATTGTAATGGTGCTGTAGGAATAAATCCTAACATGAAAATCAATCATCCACCATGCAAATGGTCAAAATAACCTAAAAAGGCTCATTTATAGCTCTCACTCTCTCTGTCTCTGTCTCTGTCTCTCTCCCTCTCTCCAAAACAAAAAATAGTTTACTTGTGATGCAACTTTTGCATTAATTCACTCAAGCATTCTGTTTGAGGAGCTTACAACAGCTCTCATGGTCATTTCCACTGGCATTCTTCTTTGATTAATTGTTTGGTGGATGACTTAGAGGGTGACAAGTACAAATTCAAGGATGTCCTTTGACTGAATGTTAATAACTGCATTGTTTGATTGTTTTGCTTCTGTTAGTCATATATAATAAAACTATTTAACAGTACTAAAGAGTGACTTTCTAAAGAAGTCTGCGTATAGCTTTGGGTACTTTAGAAGGGCTGAAGATTAAAGACCCTAACTATATAGCAGTGTATTACTACAGCATTGTTTTAAGCTGTTTTGATAAATAACTTTCATCCCAGTTTCACCAGGGAGTGCACACAGTGTATCCTAATGAAAGAGAGAGAGAGAGAGAGAGAGAGAGAGAGAGAGAGAGAGAGAGAGAGAGAGAGAGAGAGAGAGAGAGAGA
>JBBJLS010000109.1:18123720-18147296 GCA_037577275.1 Bryconaethiops microstoma
CACACACACACACACACACACACACACACACACACACACACACACACACACACACACACACAAACACACACACACCATTTTTCCCATGCTTTAGCAGGCCTGTCCCTCGGGCCCGGTTCAGTCCCAGGGCTCTCCCATTAGTTGTGGCAGGAAAACACACCATCTGCTACGGAATGTGCGAGAAGTGTTCTGGAGGACAGGATCAGTGCTACCACCTTAAAACAATGCCACAGGGTGAATTCAAGCATTTGTTTTATATCCTTCTTCAGTACGCCTCAGTTGATATTATGACACTGGGGACGTCTTGAAGGGAATTTGCCACATTAAACAGTCATTCATATTTCAGACCCACATCATTTCACCCATTAAAATTTATCATAAACCACAGGGATTAAGAAGATAAAGAATGACTTTGTGGCATTGAATGAAATAATTGAGCTCCACTGATCATTGACCATAAAATATGAAGTCAGGTCATGTCTTAAAATGCTGCAAGCATGTAGTACCCACTTACAATGGCTATTCGACATGGCAGCTGTGAATCATGTGGTAGATTAATAAAAAAGTATAGCCAACATACAAGCATCTATTCAACTAGAAGATGATTAGACGCTTGTATGTTTGATGATAAAACACCTTCCCCTCCTGTTCTGAATGCATGATGGAGAAACAGAGGTCACATGTTAGATTTGTTAATAATGTGGGTATAAAGGCACTTGCTATATCTCAAATGTAATTGCTATTGAGATACGACATCCTAACATACTAGTGCAATCCACCTGTAATAAACTGGTCGATAAATAAAGTAATTCCTGCCTTTTTAAAAGTCCTTTAAGCCCTCCTAAGGTGTCTTATAGTGGCTGAGGTGCTTCTCACTAAATTCTGGTTTAAAATGGCAATATAATGTAAATAATTAGGTAGTTAAAACATTTAAAACACATAGCAGTGTTAGAGCACTTAACGAAAGCACTGATGTACGTCGCTCTGGATAAGAGCATCTGCGAAATGCTTTTTATTAAAATTATGGTACGTGATCAATCACTCACAAGGCTGCTGACTAATCTCAGCTGGGGTTAATCTTCATTCTGCAACACACACACACACACACACACACACACACACACACACACACACACACACACAGACCACCTGGACACTTATCTGGATGCCTCAAGCCTCAGTGGCTTAAGCCTCGTAACCTCTGTTGCGAGACAGTTGTCAGGGCAAAAAAGCTGCTTTCACCTCATCAAACCCCTTCAAAACCTTTCTCTGGAGGGAATTAGTGGTCCAGGTTAAGGCGTCATCAGGAGGCTCTTGCCTCTGCATTGATAACGCTTCAGTTCAGCTCATTTCTCGGAATGGCTGTGTGACTTTCAGATAAGGAGACGTTCTTACACGCAACGTGTGATAAAGCACTTTGGCCAAGCTCAGAGACAAGCTTACACCTAACTCTAGAGAGTGGCTGAATACCACACGCACACACACACACACACACACACACACACACACTCCTCACTATTTCAACTGGGATGCAAGATGAGAGACTCTGCATTAAAGCTGAAGGGGCTTTTAGCACGCAGAACTTCAGAGGAACACAAGAGCATATTCAGGAGCTTTGGTCGAGGTTTCAATTACTCACACTGATCAGAAATCTCTGCCTTTTTCCTGCTGCTGGGTTTTCCGTTATTTTTGCAGTAGTGCTAAATGCCGAACTATTTACATCCTACACTTCCAGCACTATTAACATTGCCTTCCTTAAACAGGCTGCCAGCATTGGAATAACAAGCGCGAAACACAATCTTTTTTAGTGGCTCTGCAAAGAGCCCAAGCACTAGTAACACCTTCCACCTAGCTAATGCCTACAGTTCAGACACTCCCATTATCAGTGGCATGTGCAGCATTCATTTATTACTGATAACATTTCCAACCAATCAGTGACATAATGACATCTCGTAATTTATTCTACATTATCAAGCTATTAACATTTAATTATATGGCTATGTATCAGTGACCTTATGAAAAATACTATCAATACAGTACATTGTCATGGGGCGTTTCATTCATTTCAAATGAAAAGTATAAACGGAAAAAAGCGCAAGAAAATCCTGCACACTCAGAAAAAGGCAGTAAACCCACTAACATTAAATATTCAGAGCAGAAGTGAAGCGTTTGGGGGCTGTAGCGCCTTCCTGCCCGGGGGGATTATTTCCTCGCGCTTACTGACACACCCGAAGGCGCGAGAATGTAGCCTGTACTTCCACTCAGTCTGTCCTGTCTGATCACTGGAAAATAATGCTGGCAGAGAGAGAAAAACGCGCAAAAGCTCTGAACTGAGCTTATAACAGTTCCCAGTCTGTACAGTTTATATCTCTTATCTATAGAATCTCCACTGGAGAAGATCGCGCGCCTCCTCACACTGGAAACATCAGAGTGATGCCTGGACACGTCCAGTCCGTCCTGGGTGAGAGTGCTGGTTCCCAGTGTTGCTTCACTTGTAATTCTGACTGTAATAAAGTATATGAGGAAAGAAACATTAAGAGACTCCTACCTGACTTGTCCGGTCACATGTGAAGAGTTCAGCTGGAGGGTTTTCCTCCGGGTCTCCTGTAGGCTGGGACTGACGGACGGAGGCGCGCGGGGGCAAGTTTGAGCGTGGCGCTCGGAGCTGTCCGGGGTGCTGAAATCGGTCCGTCAATTCACTTCACTCAAGAGGAAAAACACACTGAAGACTTACTGGAGACCACCCAGTAATACTGCTGTCTAACCTGCCGCTTGCTGTGTGTGTGCGTGTGTGTGTGTGTGTGTGTGTGTTGTGTGGGCTGGGGGCGTGTAAGTCTAGACTGTCTGTTTCTCCTGCGCGTCTCTGAAATCAGGCTAAACTTGAATAGGAAATGATCAGAAGTGAGCTGACTCTCTGTGATAAACTCGACCTGCTCGACCCCCGGAGTTCTGACCGTGTTTAGTGGAGCGCGCTGGAGATGGTGTTTAACCCGTCCGCGCGCTCTCTCGCGCTCTGGACACCCCTCAAGAAGCTTGATTTCTTTAAAAAACGAGCATTTTCGGCAGCCTTATGCAGGGGGTGGGGGTCGTGTGGCTTCTCTGGCATTTGGCGACGAAGAAAGTTTGTTGAAACAAAAAAAGGAAGAAAAATCAGAGATGAAGCACACTGCAGCTGTCGTTGCGTTATCAGTGTGTGTGTGTGTGTGTGTGTGTGTGTGTGTGTTTGTGTGTGCGCGCGCGCGCGTGTGTGCGTGTTAGAGATGCAGCGCTGTTCAGTCAGTCCGCGCGCATGCAAATGTGCCCAAATTCTCCAGGCTGCGTGGATTTTGTTAGTTGGCCACGCGCCGGGCTGTGACAGGGGGTTCATGGGGGGGCTCACGGGGGCGCTGGTTGGTCAGAGAAAATCGATGCCGCTCCACTTTGGGACAACAGACAAGTTTCGACTTGAGGCCAGTGATGTGCGCGTGACGGAGGGTGAGATGTCCCACAAGGGCAGAGAGAGAGACAGAGAGAGAGAGAGACAGGACGGCACATTTTCTGACCTTTAACCTCCTCGTGCTAATCGCACTTCTGGTGGAAGCAATGGGATTCAGTTAGGGTCTAATACGTCAGAGGTCCAGTAAAAGTTGATCAAATATTAAGGACTATACATTATTACTCACAAGATCTTCCACAGCCAACACTGCCTCCAGACCCCTCTTTATCCACAGTGCTGAGGTACATTAATATGTCCTAGATATCAGTCTGTACTGTCAGTTTTCAGACATTAATGGTTATTGGTTATTGTTCATCTCCTCTACTGTTTTAACTGGAAGTGATCATATTTTATATTGTTGGTCAGATTAAATGTCTCAAAGCAATACCAACAATCATTCAATAGTTTTTCTACATCTTAGACCATATTTCTTCAGGGCTTCTCAAAAAGAAATGTGACAAAATCTTTGCCAAATGCATGCATGCTCTTAAGGGTTCCCAAATTATTCTTGGCTTGAATATATGGTTCTAAGGGGGGTGGGGGAATGCTATGTAAAATGGTAAAGTTCTTTACCATCTAAAAGGTTCTTCACACTCGTCCACCAAAAGTGAGGCAAAAGTGATTATTCTATGCAGTCGATTCAAAGCAGCCTTTTGGCACCTTTATTCTTATTGGAATATGATATTGGAATAATGTCTCAAGTCTCAAGATACTTTGGAGGTGCTTTTTAAAAAATTCTTGAAATCTTCAAGCATGTTCACATCCCTTCATTTCAGTTAGACCACAGCTCTTCTGTCTGAGGTTAACACCTGACCAAGCAGTGACCTAACACCCCTTCTCACACACAAGCACTGGCTTAGTTCAGTCCTACGCTTTCTGTGTTTTAAGAAGCCACTGATTATACATTCACAAGGTATGAGCCCCGCTGAGCCTGCCTCTGGCAAAGCAGAGTAAATATTGATTATCAATATCATATCAGCCACTCGGTGGATCAGGGTGAATTGCAACTTCAGAGTTAGTGTGAGCTGTACTGAGGCATTGAGCTGTGTGATTTCATACTGAGACATTCTGCTGTTCACTCAATGGCCTGTCCACAACTACTGTACAACTAGAAGAAATCAATTAAACTTTTTGTGAAAAGTTGTAAAGAACAGGTAAAGCCAACTTTCTACACAGTCCCTTCTTGTCTCGTGTAAAAATGAATAACATTGATCAAGTTTTCTTTCATGCCTTTAATATTGTATTCTACAAAATTCAGAACAAAAGGTTGTAAATGATGTGTGTTCTGAATGTGTGAAATCTTCAGTAAAATCTGGACTAACATTTGGCTTAATATTTAATAAATGTAATGGCAGAAAATGTGGTAAATTCATGAATGTTAATGTAAATTCAAAAACAATAGTTTAAATTTATGAATTAAAATGCAAATCCCCAATGTTGGTGTACAGGCTTAAATGACAGTCATAATATTAGTATACAGCCAAAAATGATGTCATAAATGTTAGTGTACAGCCATAAATGATATCATGAATGTTAGTGTACAGCCATAAATGACATTATAAATTTTAATGTACCGTTATAAATGATAGTCATAAACACTAGTGTAAGTGTATAAATAGTAATGCCAAATATTAGTGTGTAGTATAAATGATAATGTAAAACATATAATGGTAAATGTTGATTTAAAGACATAAATGAAAATGTAATAAAATAAAATAATGATGAAAATGACAATGTAAAGTTATAAATGATAAAGTCGTAAATGAAAAAGTGTAAAGTCACAAATGTATAAGATGTCAATGTTATATTGTAAAGTATTAATGAATATCAAGTTACGTTGTGTAGACATGAATGATAGTCATCAGTGAGCGTGTGAAGTTATGATACTGTAAAGTCATAACTGATAGTGTGAAGACAGAAGGCAGAGCTACACACACATGCATACACACACACACACACACACACACACACACATTTGTTTGCACAAGCTTTATATAGATCCAGACCTTCAGAATTACATTAGACACTGATTTCAAGTCAGAGTTTTACAAGAGATATAGAAAAAATTAATTATTAGTATCAAAACAAGGACATACTATAACTACTGTGTTAAATGGAGACTGAATATCCAGTTGACAGTTAAGACAGAGCTAAGACCAAATCTACATGAGTAAACATTACATCAGCAAGTGGATACACTGTCTGTCCTGTTTGTGGCACATAAATACAGAAACAAAGCATAAAAAGCAAGAGATTCCACAGTTATTTTCTTTTGTTCATGTTTTTCTGTAAGGAAGTCTGCTATCAACAACAAACTTCTGTCTCATGCAGAAATATGTTTTATAAAGATCTGTCATCGAAATGAAATTATTAGCAAGATTAACAGCACACACAGCCAACCTTTACCTTCCCATATTAAACCAACAGTCAGATAAAAGTGACAATGAAAACAGTCGATTAATCAGTTTATCAAATTATTTCTGGTTTATCCACAATACATTTTTCATAAATATTAACAGATTCTAAAAGATTGTTTGGATAAATATAAGCTTATTAGTTAGAATTATATGGGGGAATGCTTAAAGGTCCATTTTCCTTTACTTTCTTCTTTTTTTCTATTTTCCACAAACTCAGAAAAAGCAGCACAGGCATCAATTACACGCCATGGAAGTACAATACAAAGCTCTAAATGTTTTGTGCTTGGATCCAGTAATCCAAAGACCTTGAATGGGCTGGTTTGTAAAGTAATAGGGTGGTTTGTCCTTTTCCTTTCTTCAAAATCATTTGCAGCTTTCATAATGCGTTAAAGATACAATAAGTAGAATGTTTCAATAAAGCTTGTTGAAAGACTATTACTCAGCGGCGGTAACTACAATCATAGACATATTCATAAAATATGGGGCATGTATGTATTATGTGTTCCATAAACACATAGTGAGACTTTTTTTTAACATATACATAAAAACCCATCGGAGCTGTAGTTAAGAACAAACACCAGAACTGGATGTTAACAGCTATTTTGGAATGCCTTCCATTCAGTTCTGGTACAATTAATATTAGTCAAAAGGAGTGTTTAAATGTATATTTGACAACCTTTAATCTGTTTAGAAGAGTATTTGACCAAGAACTAGATTGCATTTATGAATTTACAGTGAATGGAAAAATATTACTTATTGTACCTTTAAAATAGTTTTAGTTGTTTACTTCAAACACACACATACATACATAAACAGACACAACAACTCATACCCTTCCTTCTCCCAACCCATCATGCTCTCTCTTCATTGTCATCCACATGATCCTCCTCTCCATCTTTCCTTTCCTTCTCTGCTTCCTCTATGTCCATGTCTAGTTCTTCAAATGAGGACCCACTCCCCACAGACTCGCTGGAGCCCTTGGTCCCCTGTTCAGCTTCTTCACTCCGTCCGTCTCCCTCGTCCTGACTCTGTTGTTCCACTGGTGGTTCCACCATGGCCTCTCTGCTCTCCTCATCTAACACACCTGCCTCCTGGATCACTGTGCCTCCCTGCGTCCAACAGCTTTCACCTGTAACATCGAAAGGCACCCATTAGACAGAACACCCAGTTTAAGATAAGCGAGCTACGTCGAACGTGCAGCATGGCTTAAGGTTGATCTATTGCTACACCTTTACAATCCAATCCAACTTTTTTTATATAGCACATTTTATCAACTAAAGCAGTTTCTAAAGTGCTGCACAAAAAGATAAAAATAAGATGCCACATACTTAATTTAGCATCACTAGTCATCATTAAAACAAAATAAACGTAAATTAAATAAATAAATAAAAAAATAAAATAACATAACTATAGATCACCATAGACAATGTTTTATTCCATTTAGAAAATGAATAGAAAAACTAGGGCTTGATGCAGGGCACCAGGTGGCCTAGTGGTTAAGGAGTTGCCCCTGCAATCAGAAGGTCGTGGGTTCGAATCCTGTGACTGCTACTGGCACCACTGAGATACCTTTGAGCAAGGTACTGTACCCACACACACTGCTTACCAGTTGCTGCATCCTCTCGCTGCACACTGCTTCACTTAGTGAATGGGTTAAATGCAGATAAAGAATTTTACACTGTGTGTTGTTGTGTGGGGTGTTCATATATGACTCTAAGGGGCCTTTACTTTACATTTTACATTACACATTGCTTTACTAATCAGTAATGATGATCTGACAGTTAGCAGCTTTCTTGGCTGCAGCCACGCTGTTATATGGGATACACCTCTGATCTCCTAGTGATAAGATACTATCTTAGAAACCTGCTTGATTTGGAACCCTTCAAAAGACATTTCCCACTGAAATAAATTACAGCAACTGTTCAGCAAGATTCTAACACCATGATGGTTAGAACTGTAAAAAAAAAAAAATCAATCCCTAACTTAACTCCGAATATTAGCATGATAATAACAGAATAAACATATGCTATAAATTTGTAGCCTCCTAAAATTGCTATTAGTCAGAAAATGTCCTGATTTTGCAGGATCTATAGTGAAAATAATACTTGTAAGTCACTGAACAGTTCAATTTTATCAGTAAAAATGTATGTAAAGAAGATTTTTATATATGAATTTCATGAATCTGTCAGTGAAAAGGATTTGTAAATTAAACTGCAAATCTGTAACATTTGTTAATTTTTTTACTATTTTTCCAAAGGGAAAGATTAATGCTAAAACATTACCAGTGTAGTGGTGTGGATGGAGTTTTCACCATCTCCTTCCAGATAGAGCATGGATACCAGATAGAGCATGGATACCCTCAGTAAAGTGAAAGTTACTCGTTTCTTTTTATACCAGGTTTGTCCAGTGTTTAAAAGTTAAATTCATTAGGAGAACTGTGCTGGTATAAAAACTTGACACAGTTTTAAGTGTAGTTCAGTACAAGGCTGGATAGCCGAGTTGGCCCTGTGATCAAAAGGTTGTGGGTTTGAATCCTAGGACTGCTAGTGACACCACTAAGGAACTCTTAAGCAAGGTACCGTCCCCACACACTGCTCCCCAGGTGCCCCTCATTGGTGGCAGCACACTGCTTTACTTAGTGAATGGGTTAAATGCAGAGAAAGTATTTCACACTGTGTGGTGTGTTCACGCGTGACTATAGGGGCCACTTTACTTTATTTTTATAGTGGTAACACACTCATACTTTGTTCCAGTGAAGAAATTAAAAAAAAACTAAAATTGTCCTCAGTTGCAAGAAGGCTTGAAAGTAGTTTCTCAAAGAAGGCAGTCCAGCCTTAAATCCTAGGTGTAGCCGTTAGTCTTCAGGGGTTTTAAATGCTGCATGTTGCACATTTAGAGTGTTACAGTCACCTAATAATGATCATGTAGCGGAGAAAGCTGTGCTGTTATTAAGACACACACCAGGTGAGAGCTCTAATTGCCAAGCAGTGCTGTAATTAAGCAAGAAAGGCCCTGTGAGACTATATATATTGCCAAATATTATCAGAAAACATCCCAAAAATCCCCAAGGTGTAAGAAATTACAGACAGAGAACAGAAAAGAAAGACAGGACACATGTTAATCACCTGTGATTCACCTGGAGAATTCACCCTTAATCAAGAAAAACAGAAGGTACACAAACTGATTTCCAGAGTCAATTAAGAGACTGTTTCAAAGGACAAAAGGTAGTTGTATACATGAAAAAAGACGACAAAATTGGGGAAAAAGGAGTTAAAAAGTTTCAGCAGTGTTTTGTTCATCCTGTAATATGCTCACATATTTTTTCCCCATGACATCCATTTACAAGTTACTGCATGACATTTACAAGACATCCTACTGATGCAGTTAGTCACCGATTCATATAATTCTTCACACTTCACTAAGGTTTCCCCTAATCTGTCTCATTAAACCACGCATATCTGGCCCTGATGATTAATGATGGGGAATAAGATGACTTGCCTGCAAGCTGATCAAGTAAGTCATATCATACTCGTCTTAGCTAAAGAGCTGCTACATATTTCCCAGAGTTGCATCTAGCGATGTACTCCAGAAATATGTGCTGTGATTACACTTCTTGTACGTAATAAAAGCCCAAGAGAGACAGTATGTGGTTAAGCAAACTCCAGGAAGCATATTACGAGCCTAGGCTGAGGTTTATTGGCTATTAAGTTTTCCCTTTGGTGCAGCAGCATGAGAATGCTTTGTTATCCATGAGTTAGAAAAACAATCACTACATTGTGATTTATGTGAGAGAAGCGCATGTGTGTGTGTGTGTGTTTTTTCATAGAGCTGACTTTGTAGAAAAGTCAAAGAAAAGTAGGACTAACTAATAATGTAAGAACCAACTTCTTTTGTTTTCTTGTGCTACATATTTTATTTTTAAAACTAAAAGGGAAAACCCTTCTTTCATTACCAACTAACAAAAAGGTTCTTTGGAGTGATGCCACAGAAGAACCACTTTCAGTTCCCTAAAGAGTCTTTCAGTAGATAATATTAAAGGAATACTTCAGCACTTACATAATTCCCTCTGTTCCATGGGTAGAGTATGGTGAATTACCACAGAAAGAAACTGGTGCTTTGAGTGAGTGTGTAATTAAACATTCATGTTAAGGTAGGATGTAAGCATGAGTAGGAATTTATTAAAACAAACAAAACATGGAATAAAATAAGGGAACTGGATTTAATACTGAAAAATGAACAGGGGAAATCATGGGACAGATGATGCATGGCTTTGATGTCAAAAGTGGTTCTTCTAAAACTAACAGCTTTTCTTCTTGATTTAGAACTTTTCTCCACCTTTTTGTTACAGAATGCTTCTAGCTCAGGAATATTATTTGGTTATCTTGCATGCACAGCCTGTTTAACAATTAAACAGTTTTTTTTAAATATTCAGGTGTGAGGACGGTGAATTCCAAAACCTTAACCTTTTTTTCCCCACTTGAAGTAGTTAAAGGTGCATTTTTGCATCATTGTTTGTGATGTAATACTTAACTTCTTTTCTTCTTCAGTTTCTTCACTGACTGTAGGGCACTGGTTTTCAGGAATAACTGATAATTGGAATCCTTTCTTCACTATATTCCCTCATTTTTTATGACGCTGGCGTTGGTGGATCCCCAAAGCATTAAAGATCCATGAAGTTCTTTTATTGATTTGTTTCTCCAAACATTCTTTTGGTGATTGTAGCTAAAGAGCTCTATTTTTGTTTCATCAAACCATAGCACCAAAATGCCTCCGATTAAGTGTTGTGTTCTTCAAATGTCTTCAAATGTTATCTTCTGATCACTGTTTTTTTTTTTATGATTAGTAAATCTAATGTAGATCCTTAGCAACGATATTTTTACTTTGCATAATTGATTACCCTACAGCTGATTGGCTTGACTTCATAAGTTCTCCTTAGCCTCAATTTCCCAACTGCACATGAAAATATTCAGAAATGTATGAAAATTTGCTTGTTAATAAGTTTGTTTTCTTTTCACGTATAAAATTAGCATTTAACAAAAACAATATACATATGCAAAACTTGCCCCCATGTCTTGACAAGGTATAAAAACAAACATCTGTGTGTGTGTGTGTGTGTGTGTGTGTAGGCTCCTAATTCTACATCCGTCTCTTCTCTGATAGAGAGCGTCGGGTCTGATCTCTTGCCTCATGCTGTCAGTATTACTTCACGGTGAAAGAACTGATCCCTCACCCTCAGTCATCCTGCATCTCTCGACAAATTAGTTATGACATCTCAATTAAGCCAAAGCTCTCTCCTCATTGTGCATAAAGGAAGATGGGGAGAAAATAAGCACAGCCATGGTGAGACCTTTTCAAAACTGATTAAGAAAAGTGCTACAGCACACCTTGAGCCTTCCCACCATCTAAACAGGCTTAAATGTCATTCACATGCAATGAATAATCACAGAAGAACCTGAATCGATGCCCTTTCTTATAGCAACAATAAACCCCTGGTAATGGTAAGAGGTGAGGCAAATCAAAGATCAGGAAAAAGTGCCAAATGAGCATGAGGGAAAAAGACATACTGGCACTGTAGAAGCCCTCAAGTTTTCATCTAAATATCATTCTGAGGACATGGTCAGGCCAAAACTTCAGGAAGCACTAAATTTAGATCACTTAAGCATCTTTTAACCTGAGTCGTTGCTTAAAAGCCACATGACATGGACAATTTTGCAGGACTAGTCTATATCTTAAAAAGAACTTCCACAATTTCCTTTGGAACAGAAGAGCATGGAAGCAATGTAAAAGCATACCAGCCCCCCAGACCATATGGCCCATATATGTAAAGTAAGCGGCAAAAACAGTCGTTTTTTTTTTTTTTTGGTGAAGCCACAAACCAATGCATTTACATGTTCAGCCTAGATAAGTTTAGTCCCATCTGTTCCCACCAAAGTTTAAGCAGTGATTCAACTTATGGTGATATAATAATGGCTGTACTGATATTTATAAATACATTTTGTCACAGTGCATGTATGCAGGAATGAGTTATAAAAGTCTGAGGTAGAAATTTATAAGATCCAGCATGTGGCAAATTAAGAGTTAGATATACAACATGGACAAAATTTAGAGGAAACCCCTCTTAGTGCCTGAGTGCAGATGTTTTATCCAGTGCTAGTAGGTAAATAAAATCAAGCACATAGTCATGCAATCTCAAGTTGGTTCATGAAATTTCTGCCCAGTTAGATCTGCCCCAGTCAACTGCAAGTGTTAAACTCAAAAGCAAGGCCTGTCCTCTGTTGCATCACTTGCTACAAAGTTGCAAATTGCCTCTTGGAGCACCATCAGCACAAGAATATGGGAACTTTATCGGCTGGGGTTCCATGTCCTGCACACAAACCTAAGGTCAGTGGTGTAAAGTATGCTGCCACTGGACTCTGGAGCAGTGAAAATAGGTTTTCTGGAGTGATAAATCTCGCTTCACTATCTGGCAGTTTGATAGATGAACTATAAAACGCAACTGATAACAGAAAAGTTTGGTTGAAGTGGGATAATGGTCTGGGGCTGTTCTTGATAGCTTGGGCCAAGGCCCTTAGTTTCTCCATCTTAAAGTAAATGGTTTAGAAACAGAATGCCCAATAAGCACATATAGTTGTAATAGTCAAAAGTCCACATACTTTTGGCCATACAGTTTATTTTTTATAAAGTCTAAAACTCAGATGGAGAATTCCACCACTTCTGCACATCACACATCCACACAATAAAATAGTTAATTCTTTAGTTTATTATGTGCCAGTGTGAGTGAAAGAAGCTAATATCTTTCACTGTTGCTGAGGCGTGTATGATATTTGATCACTGTGAACTTTCACAGACAAGTTCGTTTATGGCTGCAGTAATTTATTAATTTATGTACTACTGCAATTAGTGCTTTTAGGTTTTAGCTGTTAGGATTTAAATTAATTATATGTAGCACTCCTTTATGTTCAACATTGTTGAATACAAACCACTACAGCTTCATGTAGCCGCTTTGTGCAGATTTCGCAAGGGATAAAGAGAGGGTTGAAACAGGTCATGTAAAATGCATTATGTCTGTTAAACTCACATAAATGTCGTACGTGGACCTTGGGAAAATAGCAGGAAAGTTTGTGAAGAACATTTTAAAGCACCTAAAGGAGATTAAATTAGATCAGGGCCTGGACTTCCTAGCCCTTGTGAGCTGCCTGAACTTGTTCTGCACTCAGAAGTGCACAATGCTTTTCTTGGTCCTTTTGAGAAGTAGAACACCGTGAATAGATTTGTTCACAGCTTGGCTTACACCCCCCCCCCACCCCCCCAACCAGCCCCCCAACCCCCCAAAACATCATTGTCACTTCTGCTAAAGGTCACTCAGGAGTAGAGTGTTGCTTAGAGTGTGTCCCTAAGTCACAGGCTCTTTTCAGTTTGCCTAATCACTTCCCCTCATCTTAATAACTCAGTCTTTTTCTCATTATCAGTTTCAGCACTAGACAGCTCCTGACCTGCCTCAGACACGGAGGAAAGGGCTATGAGAGATGGACACCAGGGATTATGAGCCATTAAGTCTAAAATTCTCATTTTCTGCTTTGACAAGCTGAAATCAATTAAACGAAATTAAAAATGTAAATGAAATGAGCCCTGCAAAAACTCTAAGTCATAAACAAATTTGGCCTTTCGCTGAATTACTACCATTGGGGTTTTAGACAGCTTCCTGCTAGGAGAGTAATGACTCATGATTGGATAAGCATTGTGTGTATCGGACTATGACACAACATATTTTCAATACAGTGGTATAAAAATATTAATTTCGCTTTTATTGCTCTGATCAACATTCAATTACCAAAACAAGATTACACTGTGCCAGGGAAGCATAATTAACACAAACAAGATTTCTTATTTAGAAAAGAAATCAAAGCAAAGTACATAAGCGTAAATGGTTCAGGCTTTTTCCTTGTTCTGCAGTTGTTTTTAGTAGGAATTTCGCTCCACATAATGTTTTTGTGTTTTTTAATAGAAAAAGGGAACATAGCAGAACAAAGCATTTCCAGTTTATGCCTGCATGTCCAATATCACAAGCATAATGTTTTTTAAGGCAAAAAATAACTATTTTACTTGTCTTTAAACAGAAAAAAAAGGTAATATGCATGTGTCTCTGATATCTTCCAGTGCAGAATATTTGGAGCACACCTGAATGTTTAAACATTCTTCTTTACAAAACTGTTTAAGCTCAGTCAGACTGTGCGGGGGCTGTCAGGGGACTGTGCTCTTCAGGTTACTCCACAGGCTTTCGTTCGGATTAAGGTCAGAGCTCTGACAGGGCAGCTCTACCATGTTCAGCTTTTTGTTCTACAGCCCCTGTTGCTCTGGCACAGTGCTGAAGATCACTGCCATGCTGAAGGGAACATTCTTGCCACACTCTTTTTAGCCCTGTTTGATATACTTCAAAAACTTGTCTGTATTTTGCAACACTTTAGTAGAAATGAGGATGGTGTACTAAAGCAACTGTGGATTTACAACATTCAGCATTTTTACCTGTAAAACCTGGTAAAAGCACTGTAACACACAGCCATGACTGAGTTGGTTGAAATATGGAGTCAATGGACAATATGGTCAAAATCACCAATGCTCACAAAATATAATTTTACAATGCAGACAAATACCCCCAATCACCCTTCCCCATTCGGGTCAACAAAAACAAGTAGATCAAATCCAGCTCAAATTCAGTCATCTGAACACAAACAGTTGATGGAACAACAAAAATCTGTACAAAGACCTTAACATTGTGTCACAAACTTGCTTAAATCTGCATAGTGAAATAGAAATCTTCAATATTTAATCTTCATTTTATTTATTAAAATTCCAAAACTTCCAAGCTGTTTATGTCCATGTTTATGAAAAAAAATCACAGTTTCAGAAAGCTTCAATCACTTTATACCCTAACCTTTTTACTTTTATTGATTTGGTGTGAAAAGTTTTTATCTTGCAAGTTATTTTGGAAGAAAAATTTCATTCATAGTGAAATAGATACAAACACTGAACTCAAAGGGGACCTGGCCCTTTTGAATTGTGTAAAAAGAAACAAAACAAAAACAAAAAAGAACGAAACTGAAGAAACAAGGTTTTGTTCCCACAGTGATGTCATACTTCATCATTTGCTCCTTTTACCATTAAGCACTGTAAGCACTTCTAGCATGTGTCCCATTACTTAAATTCTAATGTATCTTAAAATCACTTGTGTCTAAATAAATTATAGCAATTAGAGAAACATAAAAGTTTGCTTAAAATCTTAAAATTGATGTAGCACCTGAGCTTTGAGGGATGTTTTTTCAGATATTTAAGACATTTAAGTCCCAGGGTCCTGCAAGACAAGCTTTCTGACAAACCTGTGTTACTTTCAGACATTTGGAGCCAGTTGACTGAAAGTCTTGACAAAACTGCTAAAGTGAAGCAACCCTGTGCTCGAAAGCCTCTTAGATAACATTTGCCTGGATTAGTTGTTAAATTGGGTCCAATGGGATTATTAACAGAGAATCAGTTTTTTTTGTTCAGTAAAATCTTTCAGAGGAAAAAGAACAATTCTAAAGGAGAGGACTGGATAATTAGAGACAGATGGAGGGGGATATAGGAGTAAAGGGAGAGAGGGAGAGTGATGGAGGTCAGCATAAAGAGATAAAATAGGGGCAGGCCAGAACTTGGTTAATGTTTGGAACGCACACAGTCGATCACAGACATCCTGAGGAACTCAGTGCAGAGACTTTTTAGGTAGTGTGTTTAACATCTTTTTAGCTTTTTCTTCTCAGTTAACCTCAATGTTTAAGATGATAAAGTTGTGTTACAGGTTGTGAAAAGATGCATTTAAAAGATGATAACCTGCACATGAACTGCACAAATTATTACTGCCCTATTATTATAATTTGGAAATTAAATAATGCAAAAGTTGTATGTCAAAGTCTGGGTGCCCCACGAACTTACATTTTGTGATTTTTGATCTCTGTAGAGGATATGCTAACTTACTACACTACATCATTCTGTCAAACTATATTATTATAGTAGAATTTCATTTTTGGTTATATATGTATTTGAAGCCTTGCACAAATGTGTTATTAGTATTAAAGACAGAAGACAGTATGAATCAAAAATCTCCAGAAACATATCACTGAGCTAAATAACGACAGTAAGTTGATTCTAAATGATTCTATCAGTTGTGATTTTGATCACATTTCATATTGTGAATGTAGAACACTCTTCTGTTTTCTCAGTTTACTAAAAAAAAAGTCATTTGTTTCTCCTATTGTTTTATAACCAAAGTACAACTTGACAGAAGTGCACAAGTTCAAAACCATTCATTTACAAACTGAAATACTATGGTACTGGCACAGTACATCTACTAATGCAGGTAGTAAATACTAATCATGCTGCAAAACTTTGCTATGCCAATGATGCTATTGCATGCAATGCTGTGGAGAATGACTGTGAGGTCTGTACTGTAGGTGTAAGAATCTCATTATTATAAGTCCCAGCAACCATAACACTGCTTAATGGGCAAATCGAATGTTCTGCAGTTCAAGTTTTCACAGAGATGAGGGAAGGATGGGGGCTGAGCTGAGAGCTCTGCAATCTCCCAAATGAAGGAGTTTGATTCACAACCTGCACTTGTCAGATCCAGCTGAGCAGCAGTGATTGATGAGCCTCTAATTAAGAGAGGCACACACAGACACACACGCTCAAACACTCATATACTGCACACATGCGGCTTAGTCGAGGATTGCGACCTATTTAATTGCCTGTACTTTTCTATGGAGATTTTTATAAGCTATATTCATGCACCTGTGTTAGCAAATGGTGCACGTTAAAGTAGCTGAACTCATTAACTGGAAGGCGGTTAACTTGTCTGGGAATCCAACAATGTAATATATGTATAAAGTGGTGCATGGTTTAGATATCTTGAAGATAAATCAGATAAAGATTAAAATACACAGACATACCATTCATATTAATAGACAGCTTCTGAGCTTTTGACCTACGCTAGAAAATAAAAAAAATTGCTGTCTACTGTACTAAAGACAGATTTGTAAACTGTTCAAAAGGAAATCCCTTGAATGGTGGAAAAAAGGAAAAAATAAAGAGAGAGATACCAGCCAAAGAGCATACACTCAAAGGAGGTCAGACGTACACACAGATAGGCTGCCAGGCAGAAGAACAGTGAGAGAGAAATAACTTGACTGGCCCCATCAGAAAGCATTCCTGTCGTGGTCATTGCCAATCTGTGATTTGTACATGTGTCTTACATTATAAAGGAACACTGCACATTTACCTGTCACTGTGACATCATTACGCCACATCACTGAACATAAAGCATATCACAACAGCATAACTGTCTCCTCACAGCCACATCAAGCCATAATAACACTGTATCCTTAAACTCTATGCCTGTGTTTTCATACGACCTCAAAATGTTATACCTGTCTCTGCAACTTTGCCGTCTTTGTCGTCTTCATCTTTCTCCTCCTCCTTTGGCTTCTCGTCATCCTCTGCTTGCTTCTCCAAGAGTTCAGGTACAAAAAAGCTCTCCTGGCTCTCAAGCGGGCACATGTAGTGGATCACATCTCCCTTAAAGATCTCCATGAAAGGATAGGCAGACAGTCTTCTTTCCTAAAAGGAAGGTAGATATGTTCAAAATCTCAACAAATGTTCAACAAATAAGACTGGTAAATCATATAGGTTTTACGAAAAATATAAATTCAGTTAATTTTTCAGCAAAAAAGCTGAGAGAGGCTAGAAAAAAAACAAACACTGTGTAAAAAACACCTGTGCAATTTCTCACAGCTAATTAGGTTAAATGGCAACAGGTCAATCACATGATTGGGTATAATAAGAGCATCCCAGAAAGGAAGAGTCAGGTGTGAGAGACAAATGGTACAACAAGTTAAGAAAAACATTCCTCAAAGTAAAACTGCAAAGAAATTGGGGATTTCATCCCACACAGTACGTAATATCATTGATTTGGAGCAATGACTGCTGCCATCCAGATGACGTCTTATTCAAGAAACTATTTTGCTATTACAGCAAGATAACACCAAACCATTTTCTGCCTTTATTACAACAGCACGGCTTTGTAGTAAAAGTGTCTGGGTTCTAAATTGGCCTGCCTGCAGTCTAGAACCCATTGTAAACATTTGACACATCAACAAATGAATATGACAAAGGAGACCCGGCACTGTTAAGTAGCAAAATTCTTATATCATACTAGAACAGGACAACATTGTGGTGTTAAATTTTTTTTTTTTAAAGCAGTGATGCAACACAGTGGTAAACATACCCGTGCCCCAACTTTTTCTTGGCATCAAAGTTAAGATTAGCATATATTTTACAAAGAACAATAACATCTCTTTCAACATTTAAGATGTTGTCTTTATTGTTTTCAATTAAATTCAGAGTTTACATAATTTGCATTATTCTGCTTACATACAACGTCACAATATTTTTGGGTGAAACGGGGTTGATGAAAGAAGATTAGCTCTTGTAGACTCTTGTAGATATGATGCAGTGATAAATAACCAACTGAAAAATTAGTGGCAACACCTGACTGTTTGCATTTTAATAGCTTCAATAAGTTCAATGCTGGTTCATTGCTTTGATTATAAACTAGGGCCATAACAGTGCTTTGCTGAAGACCTTCACTGATGCTCTGGCTCATTAGCATCCCCTGCAGCTCCTTTACTGATCAAATACACGGGTCTTATGACAAATCCACAGCAGGACCAGGCAAGATTTTATACCAATTAGGCCACTCTTAACAAGTGTGCCTTGTTAAGCTTGAAACCAGACACCACACTAACATTATTCAGAGAAAGCAATGCAAAGCAGAGAGCCAACTGGCCAGCTGACAGAACGACAGCAGGCCTACACGTGCCTGCTGGATTTCATCATTACAGTCACCTTAAAGCATCCTGAAAAGCATTTATGTCAGTGTGTTAGACAGGAAGTGGCCACTAATAAAGGATAGCTGAAGTCCAAAAGGTTTACAACCAAATAACAGGATATTAGTGATGCCATTTACCTTCTATAATAGTATATAAGCTTATTTGGTCTTCAGTGTCTATGCTTTCATTGTAGGTTGCAAATGTCAACATTTTACAGAGATTTATTGTTGTATCCATTGCATTTATCAGCATCACTCCTGTCTTTTAATACAAAATACATAATAAAATATTAATATCTCTCAAAATGCTTGTAACATGAATGTGAGGCATATGCATATTGAATTTGTTAGCTTAAGATCCACAGAGAGAGCAAGTGACATATAAAACATGTGCACATACACAAGCAAGAAAACAAGCCTCGAAGATTGGAGTAGCAATTGTACTTAAAACTGAGACAAATGGGGAAATGGTCTGGAAAATAGCAGAGCCAGGATGTGACAATACAGCTTGAGCTGCATGATTATTTACAGTCCAAGAAAAGTGTGGTCCCTAAAGGTACAATGCCTTATAGATACAAAAGGTGCACTTTTCATAACTTTTTTTTCACAACTTCTTAAAATTGAAAAACAATTATATTTAGCTCAAGTTCATTTAAAACGTTTTTTGATCATATGGAATTCATCTATACTGGGTAAATGACTCTAGTTTTCTAGTTTAGGCTGCATTATTTACAATTGTGTTTGTTTACACTTTAAACTGTCTGGTCTTGTGAAGAATCTTATAAAGATGTAACACACAAATGTAACACACAAAGTTTAAGAGGAACTTTCAAAAGGTTCTTCATAGTCACATATCATATTTTCACAAAAATAAACCAAAAAGTAGTTCCTCTATGGCATCACACAAAGAACCTTTTTGACACCTTTATAAAGGACTGTACAGGCTGTGTGTAGATGATAATTTCACCTCAGTCTGAAACCTATTCTTTCTTAAGAGAAGACTCAGCCTCTTGCATCAACCTATTTCAGTGCACCTTGGTGAATTGATTTATGCACTTATCTTGCATCATTTCTTTGCACAAAATATGTGGAACTCCTGCTGTATGAAAACAAGTATAGTCACCGGGACAGAAGAACAACTATTAAGCCTTTTCCCATCTCAGAAAGCATGAAATAAAGTGTGCAATAATGTTGTCAAAAAAATCGATTCTCTGATACTAATTGATACAAAAATTTAGTATCAAGTTCGATATCAATTAGCGCTGGTATTAATACTTAAATGCCAGTTTTGCATCTGCCGGTTCATGGAAATCGCCGCCAGACTACAACAATTTTAACTGACATTGCAGTGGGCAGCCCCTCCCCCGGCTACCTGGAGAACCCAATGTTTACATGACAGCCGGCTCAGGACTCATTTAAAGGTGCGTGCCACTTTTTTCGAACCCGTAGAGAGCCAAGGGGAGCTTTGGGGCTTTGGGGGTGGCTCTCTATGGAGGAAAAAAAAAGTGGCACGCACCTTTAAATGAGTCACACCAAACTTAACATGCCAAACTTGACATGCCGGTAGATCTCCGTGAGACCTCTCCAACAAGCTCTCATTTGCCCCCATAGCCCACAGGGATCCGGGGATCCATTGTTCTCTATGGAGGCCAGGGGAAAAAAGGCATCTTGTGCCTTTAAATGCGCTGCCAAGTTCTGAGCTGGCTAAAACAAAGCAAAAACCTAGCGCCGCAAAATTTTACAGTGACCCTCAGCTCCCCGAGACCTATCGAACGAGGCCGGTCGCGAATCTCTTCTACGCAGAAAACCGGCGCGATGATCTCGTGAGCACACTTTAAATTATTTATTAAAACGTTCCTGTGTTTGTTTTTTCTCCCCCTGTAGTATCGAGTATTGAGCACCATCCTTAGTATCAGTACTGAGTTTGAAATTTCAGTATCGTGACATACCTAGTGTGAAATGCTGCTACATTTCTGGTTCATGCATTTTAAGATAGTAGTTCTGACAGTAAGTTATATGATCACTTTATTAATCACTTTTTCAAAAGGGCAAGACTTGACTATGTTTAAGCAAGTTGAAGGAATTTGCAGTCTCTGGTCAAAGCAGCGGAGCCAAAATTGTAGATTGTTAGAATATAAAAACCCTCAAAGAATACACAAATGACACATTTTCAATACCTGGAAAAATCCTTTGGGCAAATGATGAATAAAGAGAAAAAGAGAACGGATATACGAGAGGAACAAAAGAAAGAAAAAAATGTGAAAGAAGCTCCAGCCAGCAAGAGCTCAGGAGAAGAAAAGAGAGGGTCAGGTAAGTGAAGATTAGGTAATATTAAGGGTGAAAAAAGAAGACAAAAAGGAGAGAATAGAAGTGGACCACTTTTCCTGTTGGGTGTTATACATACACTGATTAGCCAGAACATTAAAACCACCTGCCTAATATTGGGTAGGTCCTGCTCAGACCAAAAAAATCAGCTCTGACTTTTCAGCAGATTCTTTAAGTCCTGCAAGTTGTCAGGTAGGCTCTCCATGAATTTGACTAGTATGTCCAGCACATCCCACAGGAACTTTGTTATGTTCCTCAAACCATTCCTGAACAATTTTTGCAGTGCAACAGGGTGCATATATTACTGCTGAAACAGGTCACTGTTATTAGGTAATACCCTCACCATAAAGGGGTGTACTTGGTCATCAAAAATATTTAGGTAGACGGTACATAATATTCATATGAATGCCAGGACCCAAAGTTTCCATGCAGAACATTGCCCAGATCACTGCTTGCCATCTTCAGATAATATATGTTCTCTTTTTCAGTTGAGTGACACACATACCTGACCATGTGATGTAAAAGAGAATTTGATTCATCAGACCTTCTTCCATTAATCCATGCTCCAGTTCTAATGCTCATGTGCCCATTCTAGTTGCTTTCGAAGTGAACAGGGATTAGCATGGGCACTCTGACCAGTCTGCAACTACGCAGCCCCATGCACTATGTGTTCAGCCAACAGTCACGTTTCTCCGATGGGATCCGACCAGACAGGCCAGCTCTTGCTTCCTACATACATCAATGAGCCTTGGCCCTGTTACTGGTTCAGTGCTTGGACCACTCTCTTTCTTGCCCTCTATCTCACTCTCTTTCTCAGCAATGGCTGATTGATTGGTTTTAATCTAATCCTGTGTGAAAGAGCTATGTACTGAGCAGCATGAATCATCTGATACACATAAAGAGTGCGGCCCCCAGAGGCCCACATGCAAATGAAAGCACATCTCCTTGAAGCAGGAGAGGTAATGAGTGGGGGCGAAAGAGCGAAAAAGACAAAGAAAGAGAGAAGGGAAAGAAACAGACAAAGACAATGCATCCCACACTTCCATCTCTGCAAAAAAAGGATGTCAAAAGATGAGGGAGTGAAAGAGAGAAGAGAATGGAGAAGAAAAATTACTAGTAAATGTATCTGCAAGCATTGGTTGCTCTCGCACTTTAACAGATTTGACCTTGCACTTGGTTAGACTTATAAACTGAAACTACATCTTCATTAAATACATGAATTGTGAATTGTCCCTGCATAATGCACAAAAATGAATGAAAGTACATTTAAATTATTCTGAATCAAAGAAAATTCCATGGCAAGGTGAGGCAAATAAATAGCAATGGAACATTTTAAATTTGTTCCATCAGAAACTGAATTTTATGTTTAGGTAAAAAAATAAGTATATATGCTACTCTTCGTGTGCAGCATGAAAATTAAATTCATACAATTTATTTTGAGTGTAGAATTTTTCCCTGATTTAGTTCTCTCTCCCTGCCTTATTCTTCCTTTCTAAGTTTATCGTCCTAAAACAGTTTTAGTCTGGCATTTAAGTCACCACTCCTCACACTCCTAAGAAAATACGTGGAAAGGAAATAAAACAGCAACTGTTTCAAACAGGACAGCTTAATGCAGCCAGGATGTTTGGGTCAAAAATATATTTCATAACATATGCAGAATGTTTTAACGTAATACACATGAAGACTTACTATTTATACTACAGGCTATCAATTCTGAACAGCGTTAAAACATGAGAACAGTATGGAAAGCTTATCATGACTATAAATGTTTGGGATGTTCTCAGAGCAGAATTTCTTAATTGATCAATGATAGGTGATTACTTTAACGTATCATTTCATAGAATTCTTATTTTATTTATACATGAGAAAATTATGGTTACAGTCATTGTGTGGTAATTTAACTGTTTAAATCAGATTTTATTACTCACATTGGTTAATGATGAGCTTTCTCAGGGGTGTTTGATGTTTGGGGTTCAGATTTGGGTCGGGTTTGTGTTTACCATGGAAAAAAAAAATAAAATACATTTGATAGAATCAGACCAATTGTAATGGAAAGTGTCTTTCTAGCTTGAGTGATTTTAATTATGGGAAGAGGATCCTTCATTTTCATCACTGATCTTTTCGTTAGACAAGCCTCACCCCTTTGTCAAGGCCACAGGGCAACATGTTACTCAGCCCAAAGAGCTGGCATGACTCCACTTAGCCAGCACTGGAGAGAATGCAATCAGGCTGTAATGAAACACAGCGGCAGAGTGGAAAGCAGACCGGAGAGGCTGGTGGTGCTCATCACATCAGTGAACAGCCGTCAGGGCCAGCATGATGCAACATCTACTACCAGTTGATGTGTCAACACACAAATGGCTGTGGATGAGTGTAATGAATACAAGGTAGGATCCAATAGCAGAACGTTATAGTTTATTAAACAGGAATACAATTCGATAGTAAA
>JBBJLS010000109.1:18179153-18200137 GCA_037577275.1 Bryconaethiops microstoma
CTCCATGGTGGCTGCAGTTTTAAACACATCCCAGTCTGTCCGGGCAAAACAGTCCTGCAGGATGCTCTCAGTCTCTGAGGTCCAGCGTTTGACAGGTTTGCTGACAGGGTTTGATTGTTTCAGTTTCTGTATGAAGGTTTGTGCTGACCATCCATACTTTCTTCACTGAGATCTACACTGGAACAGCAATGAAAAGTACCTTCAAAATCTCCACAATTATGACTATCCCCAAAATAGGAACCATCCCAATGAATAATGACAACAGACCCATCACCCTGGCCTCTGTAGTCATGAAATCCTTTGCCAAACTTTCCTCCTGTTTGCATACTGGGCTAATGCAGAGAACAATGGACTTCACCTTAATCTTCAACACCGCGAAAAGCCCCTCCCAAGAATCTTGTTTTTAAGACTTCAGTCATCCTCCTAGAATGTCTCAACAACAAACTCCCCCAACTCAGTGTACCTGACTCCACATGCCAGATCACCAGTCTGCTCATAGGAAAGGGGCAACAGGTGGGGTGGGAAAAATTGTCATGCCACCTCTTGTGTGTTCTCCCCACAGTTATCCACAGTTATGTGCAAAATGCATATTAAGCAAGGCCCCTAGTCTCACATTACTCAGTATAAAGATGAAGACAGGCAGCATGCATTTATAACATGCTACAAGGCTATATATTATATTTTGTCTCTTATAGCTATTACATTGACCTTGAAAACAAATTGTCTGACAGCAGCATCAACACAGTCAACCATAGCTGGCAGGCATGTATAACAACTGAGGCATGTACTGGACTGATGTTGTTCCCACACCCACTCATAAAACATTAACAACCCTATAATTGTGGCACTGAAAATTGTCACTGCTAATATCTTGGACTACCACTACATAGTTCTGTACGACCAATCATGCGCAAGATGACACACTGTTAACAGAGGTGGACCTTGTCTGGCACAATAATGGGTAATCTATGATAGGATGAAGTTTCATTACAGCTTCAGCTATAGTTAATTTAAAGGTATAGTCCTGCAAAAGCTATATTTAAATGTACAAAGATTTGTAGATACCTGCTCATCCAGTGTTTTCCAGAGTATTTCCCATTCTATTGCCAGGACTTTTCTATGGAGATTATATAAGCTTACATTTACATTTACGGCATTTAGCAGACGCTTTTTATCAAAAGCGACTTCCATTCCATAACTACAGGGGACAGTCTCCCTGGAGCAACTTGCTCAGGAACCCAGTGGTGGTGCTGGAGGTAGGACTTGAACCCACAACCTCTTAGTCCAGAGGCAAGTATCTTACCACTAGGCCACCACCACCCCAAGCTGTGTGTACAAGCTGTGTGAGCATTGGATGCACCTTGAAACAACTGATGTAATTTACTAGTTAAGTGAAAGTTAATTGAAATTGACCATTCTGTCATACGTGAGCACACCACAGCAGTTACAAGAGGCATCTGGAAACTTTTTGGACAATTTTGTATATTCTGAAACCTGAATATCTGCACTTTTGTTTTTTTTTTTATAGAGACAGTGTCAGAGACTACACAAGCAAGGGTAACGGAGATTACTTAACCCAACACAGTTTCAGGCAAATGTTTGATGATTTATGCATGTAGTTTGCCTGATGCTAACTGGCAAGCTTCCACTACTTGTCAGAGACATTAGACTCATACACTCTTGAAAATAATGGTGCCTAAAAGGGTTCTTTGCATTGCATGCGCCATAAAGAAGCTTTCTGTAAATAAGGTTAGGAACCTTTAAAGAACCACCATATAACCATACTTTTGTTTTGAGTGCAGTACTTTCTTCCCCCAGCACTTTTACTATCCCGCGTGTGCTACTGTCCACTCAGAACCAACATCTCCTACGTCCTTTTGAATTTTTGCCTTTTTTAAACATCTCCCCTTCTCTCCCTCTTCCTGAGCTCTCATGCTCACTCCCTCTGTCTTTTTCTCCCACCCCTGCAGCTTGTTACCCGAGCCTTGCAGTAATGATCATATTCAGAAGTCTTGCCATCTCTCTCATCCCACACAGTTGTCAGCAAATAAAGTCAGAATTTCTAGCAAGCCCTCCAGACAGCATCCCCGAGAGTCTACAGGCAATTACCAGGAGCACAGAGGCCTCCATGCACCCTGTCCTTCACCCTGATGCTTGTTTAGATCAGAGCATTTACCATACTGAGTAGAAGAAAAAACAGAAAAAGAACATTCAGTTCTAATTCAAACAGCAACATGCTCTCTTGGGCCACGCTACTGATCTTCACATAAATGAAGCATGACTGCAAAGATACATATTAAAGAAGAGATTCACAAAAGAAGAGATGCACAAATATAAGATCTGTGGAGCCATCAGCAGTTGCTGATCGGGCTATGCAAGAAGTGGAGTGTCGGCTAACGGGGGAGTTATCTCGCAGCATAATTGGTTGTCGAGTTGTTGGGTTTGAGCGCATAAGCTGTGGAGAAACAATTCAGCCTGTCACAGGGAGTAAGAGCTTCGGCATCTCCACTAAAACGTGTCCACTGCACACGATTCACCATGCTCCTTCCTCTTCCGCTGCCCACTAAAATAGCTCTTCTGAAAATGGGATTGTGCTGTTTCCGTGCAGTGTTTTTTTTTACGCTCTCTCCGTTTTTCCCTCCGATGCCTA
Source organism: Bryconaethiops microstoma (assembly GCA_037577275.1). Taxonomy (NCBI): domain Eukaryota; kingdom Metazoa; phylum Chordata; class Actinopteri; order Characiformes; family Alestidae; genus Bryconaethiops; species Bryconaethiops microstoma. Next base: position 18,181,804 of record JBBJLS010000109.1, read on the forward strand.
GCAGGCTCATTATTTTATCCTGATGGTGTACGGAGCAGTCTTCAAAAGTGTACTTGGCCCATGGGATTCCAAGATGTCCGCTGACACGGAGCAAGGTGCCATTTCTTCTTTCTGTTCAGCTTCCTTTCTACGTTCCCTCCAGGGGCCTGTCGTCGGTGAAAGTAATTTCAAAAGTAATTCTCTGCTTGCTAGTGTAAGAGGCCTCCTGTCTGACAGATGAAGGCCTCACTACAATAAAAAGGTGGGCATGACTGAGGTAATTCTTTATTAGCAGACACATAACAAGGATTTACTCCTCTCATTTTCGCCCCCCCACCCCTAATTTCTTCCCCTGCTCTTTTCCCCAGGGCCACGACTTCTGGGAACTTGCTCATCCTCAATATCGACCCTGCTCTTCATCGTTTATGGCTAACGTGCTGACAGGTTGTAGTGTGAGCGTTTGTGTGTCCCCAGTTGAATATGTCAACATGTCTGAGTGTGCCTAGGTGTGTGTGTGTGCAGAGGTTGTTTTTTTTTTGGTGATGGTTGAGAAACGGTATGGGTCCATACGTGACGGAGGAGCCCTTAAGGTGTGCAGATCTGCATAATTATGTGGAAGAAGTCCGATCAACCTCAATTCGAGAAGCAACTCATGAAAATTCAACAGACGTCTGCTCTCCTGTCCCCAACAGCCACACTCAGAATCAACAAAAAATGAGCAATGTTGAATCATTTAGCTGCTAATAAATAATCAGAGACACTAAATCTTTCTATTTGATTCCTAAGCTAACACAGCTTGTGGACATTCAGGGCTTGTGGAATCCCTATAGGTTAACAGACATTATTTAGGGTTCTTTTGAGGACAATGCTGGCTCCCTTCATAACATACCGAAATGCCAGTTAGAGAACATGTTGTCCAAGTCGTAATTACATTTCATAATGAATGAACTAACAGCAATTGTCCACAATTACTATATGTAAAACTGAGTCTCTATATGAAAGTGAAAGTGACCATAGCACAGCACCACAGCACACAGTGTGAACAGCACAAAATTCTTCCTCTGCCTTTAACCCATTCACCAAGTGAAGCAGTGGGCAGCCAGGAACACGGCACCCAGGGAGCAGTGTGTGGGGACAGTACCTTGCTCAAGGGTACCTCAGAGGTGCTTAGCAGTTTTGGGAATCGAACCCATGACTTTCTGAATGCAGGGCAAATGCCCTAATCACTAGGCTACCAGCTATATCCAGCCTGCTATGGATATGTATATATATTCTTATAGTTGTGAGGTGGGTGTCCACAGAACTGTCTAGGATGTCCGGTACATTCTCTGGTTGAAATCTGGGGAATTTGAAAACCAAGTCAACACCTGTTTCTGAATTTTTGCAGTGTGGCTGGGCTCATTATACTGCTAAAAGAGGCCACTGCCATTATGGAATACTGTTACTATGAAGGGGTGCAACAATGTTTAGGTAGGTGGTATGTATCAAGGTGACATCCAAATAAATCCCAGGACCCAAGATTTTTCAGCAGCACACTGTCCAGCCGCCTCTGCACCCACAGTGCATCCTGGTGTCATATCTTCCCCAGGTAAGCGATGCACACGCACTCAACCATCCACAAGATGTAAAGGAAAAGCCATTAGATCAGGCCATCATCTTCCATTGCTTTATAGTTCAGCTCTCACTTGCCTATTGTAGGTTCTTTTGAGGGTGGATGGGCATCAGCATTGGTACTCATATACATATAGGAATGCTTAGATGATGTTTTGTTATTTATTACTAATAAGATTTGATTATTCATACATTTGGCCATTTAACTTCTTCATTAGTTGCTGACTACATTAAAGATTTTATATGAGCACATATATTCAGGAAACTGGAAGCTTTTTCTACTCTTGATTAGTATTAATTAGCCCAATTCAATTCATAAACACCTTTGTCTAAACATGGCTGCAAGGAATTTATTTGTTTGCTTTTTGACCCCAGAGTAGCTCTTGTGCTCAGCTTCGTTGCTGTTCCCCACTGAGAGCAGCTCTTTCTCAGGTCTGTAGAGAATACTGATGGAGTACAAGCAGCTGGTGCCGAGGACACAAAATAATGTGGAATACACAGAAAAGGGAACTCTGCCCAACTGTCTTGTATTGATTCATTTGGCGAGTGCAGGTTTGCTCTGGCCACAGGTGGGGTGGTGTGTCTAAGCATGCACAGTGCAATGTCCGAGTGTTAACTTGATTGAGTACCACACCCCTCTCCTCTTACTACAGATAGAAAAACAACTCCTCTGGAATGAATTCCAAAATGCAGAGGGTGTGTGATGGAGCACACAGCTGGGGCTCTGGGCTCTTTATAACCAAGAGCTAGCAGAAAAATGAATACCAGAAGTAAGCAAAAGTAAGTGGAAATGTTTGTAATTGGCAACTTCAGTTATATTACCAGACAATCTTAGACACTTTTATAAGAAGATTAACAAACAGTACAGGATACTTGTAAAGGAAAAGGATTTGTCCTTGTTAGCATTTTATAACAAAAAAAAAGTGTGAAAGGACAAAAGAGGTATTTTGACTGCGTAAATCCTTTTAGAGCATCACAAGAGCTAACACAAATTAGGACTTATTTAATAATGATGAAAAAGGCAGTCAACTTATAATTATGAGAAATTCAGAACAGCAGCAAAGAAAACAGACTTTAACATTTTAGTTTCACATTAGAAATGAAAGTTCTTCTGAAGGACAGAATTCACCTGATGAGTACATATTGTTTTGGCCAAAATTTATATTTTTCCTCCAAAAGTTGATGATAGGTTTTGTTTCTGGAGGCTACGAGGCATATTCTGTCATACGTGAACACACCACAGCACACAGTGTGAACAGCATGCAATTCTTCCTCTACTTTTAACCCATTCACCACGTAAAGCAGCGGGCAGCCAGGAACACGGCGTCCGGGGAGCAGTGTGTGGGGACGGTACCTTGCTCAAGGGAACCTCAGTGATGACACTAGCAGTTTATATTCAGCTAGAGCCTTATATGCATCAAACAGCTTTATGCAAACTTCACACTCAAATCTTATACTTGCCTTAACTTATGAAATGTTATACTTACCTCAAATCTTATACTTGCCTTAACCGTTAACATTTGCTTACACAGTTTCAATAACTGATAGATAACAACACAGCAAGTCTGTCTGAGATTCCATCGAAGAAAATAAAATATGCCTTACTGTCCAATAAAGGCTTAAATGTTTTCTTGAGTCTCGCCTCAAATGCAACAAGTAATTTCAGCATAATCATACACACACTTCAGACACACAGTTTCACACAGTTTCACACACAGTCAGTCATACAAAAAAAAAAAAAAAAAAAAAAAAAAAAAAAAAAAAAAACCTCCCCTTGGGATCTTACAAGAAAGTCTTTTCAGCCACTGGCACTGTAAAAGGTCAGCCAGAAGGTAGAAGCTAAAGCTTTTGGATAGCTGGCATCATTCTGTATATTTAATGTCTTACAGGCTTTGCGGTCTACTGATTATCTTTCCAAATTGTTTTCATATATCTAATTGCTTTGTGCACTTTATACTAACATTTCCAAACTACATATTAAGGTTAAAAACCAGAATTCTCTCAACTAGAGAAAGACTCCCACAGACTCTTCATTATATGTCCACTCTAATCTCAAACTTACTCAGTGTCCTGAGTGAGAAATACCGCTGGTTAGCCTTTGTCTAAATAACCTCTGTATTGCTTATAAAGTGGCTTGACTGCAAATAAACAGATTGCAAATAAACATATCTTTGGTCATATGCTCCTTAGCTCTTGTGCTAAATGACAGAAGCAAACATGCCTTGGCTCATCAGTTATGTTGTGGTAAGGGGGACATCGTGTAAATTATTTTCATCGCCCTGTTGAGGTTACACTCAGAAATAAAAGAACTGAGGATGACAAGGAGTAAAAAGAAAACCATCATATCAATTTACAGTGAAGATATGGAAAGTCCTGTTGTTCTAAATTGTTTGACTGCAGACACCCCATAGACTCATAATATGACCAATAGCCTGACACACCAAGTGATATTGAAACTGATTGTGTATCATCACTGAAGAACCACGGGTTATGCGTCCGGCTGGGCAGTTCTGAGTGGAATTAATGGGGCAGAAAATGGAGTATGCAAATGTATACAGGAAGGACAGCACTGATAATAACAATGTCAGTGTTTATGAAGAGGTCACAAGGGCATTGTATATGCAATGTGCAAATCTTCAAGCCATTTCATTTTGTTCTGCACATTTTAAAATACCTGCTGTGGCTCCCAAGCTACTTGATAGTCTTGCTCAGCTCTGAAGCTATTGTAGTTCCTTCAGAAAGTGAATGTGCAGGTTGGTAGTTTGTGTTTTCTGTTGAAGGTTAAGTTCTAGGCCTCTGTATGGCTACATTTAGCATTACAGCTTTAAGAAATGTTCTCAGCTTCATTAGCTTACTGACACTGATACTGAAGTGCTCTGAGCCAGAATGGCTCCCTGCCAGTTATATGTCACTTCCTGCAAATGGAAAGTGGGTTTGAGAGAACATTTCTGCTACCTGCCCTCTAGGCAGAGTGCTTTCACACACGTCCTGTTTAATTAAACATGACAGAGATGGGGTATTGGCATTTGAACGTAGCAGGAAAAGCAGGGTGTTTAGCTGCTGGCTTGCAAAATCACTCTGCTTAGGTTAGTTTCAACAGCTTTGCTTCTCTGATCTTCAGGCGCTTCTCTCAGACTGAAGAAGGACAGAGTAACTGCAGAAGGAACACTCCAGCGCACCGCAGAGTCTATAAACACTGACCTTAAACCACCAGTGCTTTCTGGGTCACTGGGTTCCAGAATCATATGTGGCACTGACGTAAGGATGTCAGCTGGTAACACTTTATTTTGATGGTCCACTCATTGTCAGCTTTGTAGAACACTCACTCTAAACGTTAACCCTAAGTGGTAGCAATATGGCACAAATATATGAAAATAAATGAGAGAATAAACAAGAATTTGAATTATATTTACTTTTTTGAGTTCAACAAATAGTATATATTAACTACTTTATTATAAATTCAAAAACTAAATTATGCAAGAGGGAGCAGGAGGAAAACTCAAACAATGGGTAAAATACACTAATAGCTTACGATAACGGTCAGCTGACAACTACTCAGCATTTTGCAGTTTGTGCACTTATTAGACATTGGTTGTTGTTCAGTGTTCTAGAATTAATGACAGTTCCCATTATTTATTAGAAAAACATGTGAAAAGATTAAAATGCTTCTAGGATGCCTGGCACATTGTGAACTTTGCTGTATAATTGCTGCTGAAAAGCACTACAAGAATAACCTTTGCTCACCTGCCACTGAAAATAGCCTAAAAAGTGTAACATTATACTGTTAAATCATGTATATAAACTTGAAGTGAACTGCAAATGTAATATAGTAGACCATCAAATTAAAATGTGAATATTAAAACTACTTGCACAATTCAGGGCTCCTATGCACAGCTGGTAAAAGTTCCAGCTAGCAGAGAGTACACAACTTTTCAAAACTGAACTGGGTAATATGAGATATATTAGTGTTATTTACACTATGAAAAATGTCAGTACTTGGTCATCAATGTTGTCAATACTGGTGAACTGCATGTTTCAATCTAAAGAGAGTATTAGTCTAATGAAATTGTATTTAGTGCAAAGCAGTTTAAGATGTCCAATAGGCATCATTGTATGCATGGTTTTTGATAGCATATTTTAAATGTGACATCACTGGCTCTTCACTGTCTCTTCCAACTAATCAGAAGATGAAAAAAAATATATATATCATGACATTCTGTCTCATGATGTATCATGATATGCTATGATGACACACTGCCTGTCCATATATCAAACCAATGGCAAATGAATTCACACACTGGGATATCTTTATCAACACACACACAAATTACATTACAGCACATTTCAAGAGCAAACTGTTCACACAGCCACTAAATATCCTTAAAGCTTCCACCTGCTCATTCTGTATGTCGGAACATCTGACTGGTGGAAAGGGAATGGGGGGGGGGGAAGCAACTAGCTCCTTGCCTTAAGCCTGTCTTTCGTGTTCTTGCCATCAACAAATAGTCGCCTGGCGGTGAAATGCTAATAAATTTGACTGAGTGTGCCGAGCAGTCTCTGATCTGCCATTCTGACTGATGAATCCCAACGGTGCACACACACACACACACACACACACACACACACTCTCTCTCTGCTCAAGGTGAGGACAAGGGGCTGTCAGTTTACACTCAGCTCATACTTCATTCTATCAAACTCCGTCTAACGGTAATGGTGTGCTCCTACATAACATAACTTAAAGCTCAACAGGAGTTAATGGTGGAATGTTCATGGAGAGGAAAGCACTGACAGATGTCAATGTGTTAAAGTCTAGTTTACTGCAAGAAGGAGACTGTGTGGAATGAAAGTTATTCCTCCAAACATGAAGCAACAGACTCATCTGAGTACTGGTCAATAACGTCGCAAAATACTTACACTGCAAGGCCTGCAATGTGCAAAAGAGCCTCTCACCAAATCACTGAATGTTTTATTTTGGGCTGTAACTATCCTGACATATCACAGATGTTCTATAGCTGTTTGAATGAAGCACAGGATCCAAAAAGATAACTTGGGTCTACAATAATGTATCTTTAACAACTGCATTGCACAATCAAGAACTGCATCATGACTGGAACATATATGTTGTTTTTTATTCCATATCAGGGGTATTGTTAGTATTTTAGGAACAGTGAGCAACTGCATATTTAACAGAATATAATTAGATCTGTTTTACTAGATTTAGTGCCGAGAAGTGTCAAACACTGACTGAAAATCAACGCATTCATAGTTACTGATGATTTTTTTAAACAAATGGTTCTACTTTCTCTATACCTACTTATCAAACCCTACAAAAAAATCCATCATACTATATTTTTGCCATAGTATCCCTACATAAAGAATCCGTTTTGAGAAAACCCTGAATTCCAAATTTATCAAAACGCTTTGAAATTTTGGGTTGAGAAAATAAAAATATATTTTCCATATTGCCCACTCAGTATATGAAACCATGTTATGGCATAATAAAATTACAAAACTAGTCTAACCCTAAATAAAACATAGGTGCTTGAATTATGAATGCAATAATCAAAAGTGCATGACCTGAATAAATTTTGTCTGTTCTAATTTTGAAACTATATTGAGATTATAGGACACCTAAGGGCAAAGAATCTCACCGGTCCCAAGAAACCTAACAAAAGAAGCTGCACAATGTGCACGTCCTGTCTCTTAACATCTGCCATTTCCTGGTGGCACAGTCAAAAACGCACAAATGACCAGTTCTATTAACCAGCAGAGCGCTTTGAGCTCACATCCCAAACAGAACTCTTATAGCGAAACATTTCAAACAGCCCAGCTCTTTGTTTTCATTACCTTGGATGGCTGCCTGTCGAAAGCCAAGACTGTTGTATTTTGAGATTTGGGGTACAGTACCTACGCATTGAGATTTTGTGTTCAGTGATTAATCAGTGAATTCTTTCATATTCCCGTCTAGCCAGATCACTAGCAAGGCAGGCAGTTGACCTTCTGAAATGGATAGCGTCGACCCCCTAGGGTCCAGCATGCTAATGAGCATGCAGCATTATGCCAATTAAAATGGACAGAGACCCAGATCAGTGCTGAGCGCCTATCAGAATATGATCCTCAGCTAATTGGCTGTTGGGAAAGCAGTGGCTGAACACTAAAGGTGAGGGTGCCAATCAAAACCTACAGAGAGTTACCAACTCTAAACACAGACGTAATAAACCAGCCATGTTGCCATGGACACCACTTGCCTCAGACCGTCCGCAAACACACACCTGTTGACTGTAAAAACAGTAAGAACGACATTAGTCCGTAGCGACAGGAGTGAGGATGGCTACACAAGTTAAAAAGGAATTTCTGTCTTCTAAAGAAAGGAACTACATGTACAGTGATGGATGAGAGCAGTCTTCAGTACGACTCACACATACCATTCCACATGACAGCAAGATCACAGCAGAAGTTGAGAGAATAAGTAATAATACAATGATGTGGTCTTTTGTGTTTCAATTATTGTGTGGTGTTGAGTGTTTGTGGTAACCACAGACTGCGGATTCTGTTGCATATTTTATCTTTAGTGGAATTACAATTTTTGCCAAGTTTATACAGTGACTTAAAGAGAAAATTATTTTAAGACCAAATCATGTCACAGGAACAGAGCAAAACATTTAGGACATTGTAGCAACATCTGCTGAGTGATGTGTTTAAACTTGGGTAAATAGCATTGATATGCTTTGATTTTGAACCTCCAAAATTTCACTAAGATTGGCCAATCACACAGGCAAGTACTGGCTGCTAAAAGTCTTTTTGTTGATCAAGGGCACTAGATGTGAGCGAACGTAGAAAAGTATAAACCAAATTGCCAAACTTTTGGCAATTTTTGAGCTATTGAAATGTGTCAGCTGCACCATCACCTATGGATGAAATTTCACAGAATGTGTGTCCAAAGAATGCAGTAGTAACACATTCTTTGGACACTATCACAAGATATTGGCACAGGCATGTTCAGCAAGCCAAATAAATGTTGGTAATGGAGATGTTGGCAAAGTGTAAGCAAAACCAAATTTCAACATTTTAGCTTCAGCTGTTTCTGAGGTACTGAAGTGTGTCATTGGTAGTACCACCAATGCATGAAATGTCTCAAAATTCTCCATACCTCCAAAGAATGCGGTAGCGATGCAGCATGTCAAATTTTGTGAAGTTTAAACCTTTACATCACAAAGATACTGGCTCAACAATTTTTACATTGACGTTATTTGATAGGTGACCTCAGTCCACAAATGAATCACAATGAGCTATGGCCAGAGGCCAACTTATCATACAAATTTTGTATTTCCCAAACTGCAATGGGTGCTAGGGTGAAGGGACACGCCCATCCAGGGACACAAAAGTCTCATCCCGTATCGACCATGTGGGGATACAAGCACCTGAAGGTTCATGTGGATTGGTGATATAAAAAAATATATATATATCATGAATTTGATTTAACCAAAAAACAAAACAGCAGGGGTTTCATGTAAAAGAATGGTTTGAAGTAAAATTCACAGTTCAAAATGTTTTTTTTCTTCTTTGGTTAGAAGGCTTGTGTTCCATAACAAATACAAGAAGTCAGTTAGCTATTCGGTGCTATCGGCAGTCAGCTAGTCAGTGCAGACTTGTCAGCGCAGTTTAGGACAACATATGATTTACTATGAGTTATAAAAACCTGTACAAAAAATCTGAACAAAACTTCACTGTGTAGCTTAATGCTGCAGGTAGTTTCTTTAAACAACAGGATCTTTTTTCACAAAAGATTGAGTGCTTTTTGTGACAATAACCATAATATGTAGACAATCTGAACTAAGATCAGTCCCTCCTGAGACTGCTGTTAATAGCAGCCATGGTGTCCTCTGAAATGACTTGCTGTGGCAGTGAAGTTTTGTTCAATAATCAGTAATTGTATCAGTAATTTCTTACTGATAAGAATTTAAACTAGACAACCAACGTTATTAAGCTTGTTGTTATACACATTGCATGTTTGAGGAGACCTGGGTTCAGAAATAAATGCAAGTGTATTCCTGTCTAATACTTACCCTGCATTTGAACGAGTCAGACAAACCAGCATATGAGCATCCCGTTCTATTTGTAAGCATGTAACTGCTCAAATACCTTCAAAAGTCTGCTAAGTGACATCATTCTGTCTATTTACATAGATCATATGATGTAGCGTTGCCGTACAATAGCATGGTGACCTGTCCTAGTTGTTTCTCTGCCTTCATCCAGTGACTCTGGCTAGTATAAGCGGCTCAGAAAAAGAATGAGTGAATGTTATGCATCGTCAGAAGCCACATAAGCGAGTCTATTTAAGATATATTATCTTTGTGGCTTGAGGCAAAGATGACAATAAGGGCTCTTTATGAAGCGCAGAGAAATTAGATGAAATTCAGTTCAACTGTCAAGCTGAGGTTTTCTGCAGCAAGTGTCTCTGTGGATCAACAACAGCTCAGCGCTAGTGAGCATAAAACAATTTCCAAATGCTCTGCAGAATGCAGGACATAAAAGACTATTTTCTGATGTTGTATGCTTAGGCCCTTTCTCCCCAGATGACCATAATCTGCCACATTACACATTTTATAGCAAAATTGTTGCCGGAAATGCGGCCAGCGAGGGTCTCTAGCGAGGGCTCATGCCAGGCTGGAAGGTGAGGGAAAATCTTTCCATCATCAATCCTTTCTTCTGTTTGGGGATGAGTCATGTGATCAGAGTCAGAAGCAAAACACGAAAAGTACACTTGTGATTCCTCCAACACTGAATCCAGGCCATCATGATCAAACAGCATGGAGAAGACAGCCAGCAGATGAGTAATTCATATGTTCCTATCAAAGGCAACCAAGCAAGTTTTGGAAGACAGAACTGAACTTTTTGATCGTGTGCAAATGCCGGAGTGGGCTGATCTTTCAGCATTCTGACTGTGCCTACAGTATTTGTGAAAACACAGGCTTCACAAACATATGAAGCATTTTCTTGATTGCAGACAATGCACACCCTCTATGTCATGGCTTAGTGATGTTTTATGATCATATCAACAAAACCTTTCTCCAAAAAAAAAAAAAAACCCCAAACAAAAGAAAAAAAACCCACACCATATCCGGTGACCCTTAAAGTACCCTACTCTTACAAGAAGCCAAGTGCTCCTGACATTTCCACAACGACAAGACCGCCACCTAGTGTTTTTGAAAGCACAGCACATATAAATAACTTTAATAGTTTAAAGTAGGGGTGGGTGATACAGAAGATATTCTCAATACAAGTCACAATATTTAGTTTTCCTGAGGTTTAGTAAGTTTGAACAAAACATTAAACTTTTCTAAAAATTTCATATGCTGCACTAAATACTTTAACATGGCCAATTCTGGTTTATGTAATGCAGCTAGTTCGTTTTCTTTTAGTACTGAAGACATTCAAGACATACTCATGTGATATTACATAATGACAGTTTATGACAGTAACAATAAATGTAGTTATATTGATCACCCCTAATTTAAAGTAACAAAACCCTGTGACAACTAAACTCATTTTTAGATGCAATTATTTTTGTATACTTAAAAGGTCATCATATGAACTGAACAACATGCAATGTACACATTTAGTTTACCCATAAAATATGCACTGCAAATGTACATGTGAATAATATATACGCACACCCACATACACTCCAGCATTAATACATAACACATATACACTCACACATTTGTATTAATATGTAACTATGACAAATAAAAACTTTCATAGTTTGTCCTAAGCAAGTGTTGCAGGTTGGTCATTCCCAAAAAAGAGATCTGGATATAATAAACGCTCTGGCTTCATGAGCCCCCCCCAAAAAAACAACAACAAAAAAAAAAACCCACACATCTCATTTCCTCTTTTCTGCTATTTCCTTTAAAGCCTTTCATTGTCACTATCTGCCAAAAACACACCCATCCAGGGTGTATTAGGTTGCGCTTGGGTTTGTGTGCTCCTCCCTAAAGTCTGGCCAAACTTTCGGCAGAATTATCAGTAACTGTTTCAATGACACTTCATAGTCACATTCCAGCAATCTGGCTCCCCCCTGGCTGACCGGAATGGCAATATTAAACAGGGAGTCAGATAAGGCACCCCATAGCGGCTAAAGCCTTCACAGCAGACTGCCTGACACGTCCCACTTTTAACCAGAGGCAATGGAGCTGGACAGCAGATGATTTGTCTGCTTTTAGCCGAGCTGCCACATGGCCCTTCAGTGCCACGTTTCTCGTGGAGGGCCATGGAAAGCACTGATGACATCACGTGGCAATTTATTCATCTTCTCAAGGAAAACTTAAGTCACAATTTTCCAAGCTTGAGTCAGAACACGCTTCAGGGACAGACATGGCAGTTCCCCCGAGCACTCAGTTACTAAATTAATTTGCCCGTCTCTGAGGCAAAAGCTACTTTTTATATATACTACGCTTATGCTTACAGCTGGTCTGACTGCACACTGACAAATAACTGCTAAATAAACATCAGCTAGGCCAAGCGCATCAATATACACAGTGTGTTACCGGTTCCTTATACAAGTTAAACTACTTTTGTTTTAAAGAAGGCATAAAGTTGACAGTCTCTACTGTCAGTACCCATAGACACAATATACAAGGTACTGGAGTCCAGTGTCCAACACAACCCAAATATTTCTGCACCTCGTTGTATCCTACATTGAGCAGATGACAAACAAGGACTGATTAAGAGGCTGTTACGTCTTTAGGCCTGCTTGGCTCCCAATGTCCAGGGATGACCCTTTACAGCATAAATTCAGCCTCCATTCCAATTACCAGCCTGGTGGTCTTGTTAAAAGCCTGGCATGTGGAGATGAGAACAGAAATGTCCTTCATTTATCTGTACAGTTCAAACAGTACCTCTGTGAAACCAAGGGAGAGACACTTATTAGTGCATCAAACTTTTTTTTTTTACAGTAGTTCTCATAAAAGAAGTAAAAATTAAATATCAAGGGCTTCTGTGTTGTCCACCACTATCAAGTGGTTATATTTATTTAAAATAACTTGCCTTCCAGGTGATAAAATACATAGCGCAAGACACCTTTTTTGGTTTAGATGGGGAGAACCCATGTCCTTGGAAAGACAGCAACCAACAGTTTATATATTTCATTTTCATCCACCGTTATTTAACTGCAGCATTTACTTTACTGCACATAAACCCTCGTGCTTGACCTAATTTGATTCGTTATCTCAGCCCCAGCACAAATTTTGGAGGTTTAAAAGACCTTGTCATGTCAGCTGTTTTTGCAGCTAGTTAAACAGCACTGTGTATGTAACTGGGCAGAGTAGAGGAGAAAGTGTGGCCAGAGGAACAGACTGGGCATCTATGGGGAACTGGCACCTGGGAGAACTCCACCAGCATGTAGCTACCATGGAGGGGGGGGTGTACACCACTTCTGAAAATGTGCTGACACTGCTGAGAACAACAAACACCAGATTAGTGCAGCCACAAACATGGCACTCTTCTGCCAAGAGACAGTATCTCATGCCATGAGCACCATGCAGTGTGGCACATGGCAATCTGTTATAGTAGCAAAAGCAGAGGTATTTAGGCCACTTTATTCTGTTGAAAATGGGGGTGAAATGTCATGAAACCATCTTCACTTTTCCAGTACAGTTGCAAATAAATTGACACTAAACATTAAAGCACAGCTGAATGGAAGTTTGTGGATTAGGCCCTACTCCAAATCTACAGCTGTCTGGTTTCATGGTATGTGATATTTTAAGTGGCAAGCCTTTATAAGCCCAGTAATCTCAGCAAATACTGTTTGGAGTCTGGATTCTTCCCACAGATAACTGTTGTGTGGCCATAGGATGTTTCCTAAATACAGAATCTTTAGTCTGTTGTGCTACATGCAAGCAGGGTGTACATTTGCTGTGAGCCCTCCCCAGAGACAACAGGGTTACACGTTTTATTTTATACTGATATTATTTCTATTGCTGCTCTGTGGAGCAGTAAGGCTGATTGATCTCACTGATCTTGAGATAAACTTGCCATCGGTGTCTCTATAGGTTTGCAGGAATGACTGCAGGGGTACAAGGCTGGAATACCGAATTAAGTTACAGATGCTTTTAGAAGTCAAAATACAAAGGTCAGCAGTAAAGGAAGGTCTGGGGTGGACTCGTCCGACTCGTTCTCCTCGTGAGTCGCTGCATCCTGAAAGCACGTGAGGCTAATGAGGTGGAAAGGAAGGAAATAAAGCTTCATGCAGGCTCACCTGGTTGGGGTCATCATAGTACACCCCGATGGAGCGGAGCTTAGGAGCGATGCTGCAGCTCTCGGTGAAGGCAGCTCCGCTCTCCTTGTAAGATCCTTTCTTAAATTTGTATGCAACTGTGATCTTTTTCACCGGGGGGGCTCCTGTCCTGACGACTACCTCAGATAGAAGTCCGGAGTAAAACAAGAAACCCAACAGGGTCAGGATCAGACATGCGACCAAAACGCCGATGAGGGATAGGATGATAAAGTCAGACATGCTGTCTGTCGATGGTTCTGTTTCTGTGAGGAGAAAGTCAGCACACAGACCGCAGACAAAATGCTCATTTAACGTCCGACCCTTAAACGCCGAATTGGTTTATACGTTTAAAGTACCAAATTTCCCTCCGTGTTAACGCCAGTGATTTTCTCCGACGAGAAATGTATTCTGGAGTTGTTTATCTGGAAAACTGACAGTGGAAATGTTACTCTCGGCTCTGTTGACACAGCTGACCGCTTTATTTCCCTCAACACTGAGCCACTGCTTCCTGGTTGCTACCATGTGCTCTGACGCGCAGGGGTGGTACAAATGTACAGTGGGATCACAGCAGGTTTAAGCAAACACCAACGCTTCAAAATAACAAACCATGAGACGGTGAACTACATACTTAGAGATCGTCTTAAAATCTACTTTTGTAGAAAGTCTAACCGGACACGGTTAGTGAACTCACATCCCAACCCACACCCACACTCAGAGTGTAAACCTGGCTTGCCAGACTGACCTATTCGTACCATACTAAAGGTTTTGATGACGTGAGGATTTCACGATGTAACTGTGATACACACTAACACGTTATAAATTATTACAGTGACCACGAATCACAAAACACGATCGGAACTTAATTTATAAAGCGATTACATATTTCTCAAAAATAGATCAAGGAACACACTTGATTTTACATAACTTCATACACATAAAACATAAGATTTTTTCCCTTGCGCTGCAGAAATATGGACCATGTCCAGGTTTCTGCAGGTTTCCTGCAGAGTTCACCAGCTTAAAAACTGCTAATGATGGGATCGTGAGCTGAATGAGTAAATGCTTAGTTGTGTCTTGAGTAAATGCTTAGTTGGGTTAGTTGTGTCTTGCTGGCAGGTTTGTATGGATAGAAGAGGACGACATGGTTGTGGTTCCCAGCTTGATCAGTCAGATGCCTCAGATTCTTCTTCCTCATCATCATGGTGGCCACTTTCTTTTACCTCAGCATCGCTTTCCTGTGTCATGAACAGGAGATGAGAACACAAACATCAAAAGATGTGTGAACAAAAAAACCTCACAAAGGAACCTCCCTTACAAAAAAGGACACAATAAGCAGGTACCTCCTCCTCATTCTCCCCATCTTCTCCATCCTCTTCCTCACTTTCTTGTGACCGTTGCGAAAGAATCTCTTCACCCTTAAAAAAATAATAAAATTTAAAAAATACAAAAAATACCCCATATGCATCACAACTGCACAAATAAAAGTATATTACTGTTTAAGCATTGATTATCCATGGGAATACTGGATTATCACTGACATGCAAGCTTGTGCTACTGTGGATGTGCAGATCTCAGGTTCTGGCAACTATGAGCAAAATGCATTTGGAAGACAAGTGTCTGATAACATGAAATTTGATGAAGTAGAACTTAAACCATTCACAAAGAAGTTATATATACACATACTCATCCCCACCCCCACCCCCACTAGTAGTCTTTTCTGGTATACAACTAGTATTATTGATAAAGTTTACTACCTTACTTCCATATGCCACTAGTCGAGACATGACTAGCTTCCTCAATCACTAGAAATTACTTAGAAGACATGGCTACTTCAGTCACTTCTATTAACTTTAAAGATGCTGCTAAAACTAGAACATGTACCAGGGCTCACCTTCAAATCCCTGTTTTTCAGATTGCCAAGCCAGAAGGCCTCCTGGCACTGGTTAAGTGTGAGCATGGCTTTCACACGATACACAAACTGTTCCAGGCTCTTCTTCAGTGCTGGCACATGGTTGGTCAGGCCTGTGTCTTGCCGGATCTAAGAAGAGAAAAGCAATGTTAAATTCCAAGTATCAAGGGTACTCATGGGAACTGCTCAAGATCTATACAATTATTGATCATCCATAATTTTTCTGCACAGTATATTATTAAAATCTGAGTGTGACCTTTATCTTAGAATTGGATACGAGTCATACAATTAAAAAAAACAAAAAAACATCATGAGACACTGTCAAGTATATTGGCATGTAGCTGGTTACCTTCGAGTGGCCACACATGTGATGGAGCTGTCTGGTGCTGAGCTGGAAAGTCTTCAGTAAACTCTGAACATCCTCCTGAGTAGAGAAGGACCCAGCAGGTGTTGTTGCCATGATACTTGGTATGCTTTTGCACAATAACTTTGCACTTAAGCAGTTAGAATTACACATAGTTGGCCAGGAGGCATAGATTAAGATTTAATGTCACAGCTGAATGGTATAAAAGATACCTTGTGTTTTTTAAAGCTGTAGTCAAGCAGAGGCATCCCCAGCTTTAGGAAGGACTCCAGAAAAAGCCGCCCATACTAGTAAACAAAAGCACACAGAGGAAAAAACAGAGTTTTCTGCCTTACCTGTAGAAACGTCATAGAAATCTACCTTTATCTGATTTTAAATACTTGTACAGACTGCTCACCTTTAGACACACATTAAGTACTGGTCTGCTGTCAAACACCTGAGGAGAAACGATTAGGGCAGTTAGGTTGTATGCATATGAAGATACTATACACCCACCATTCATCTCATGCACTGGTGAGAAGCCTACTGGAAAGATTAAAGCTAAGATTACATAGTTAAAAGCATTTATAGAGCCATCTTTTTTATTACACCTTTTTGAATGACAGAAAACCTACAGAGTGATAGAGGAGAGTTGCACAATGAGGGAAAAAGGACGATGTACAGGTCATGTGGCCCCATACCTTGACCAAGTTAATGAGGACGTGGAAGTCCCGTACAGCCAAATTCCAGGTTAGGAGCTTCCCACTCTGAACCTACAGATTACAAAAGAGAAAAATCATTTAGTCAATTATATTAGCTGCATCGCATGCATTAGTAGATGGACCAACATGTTCACAAATTGTTAAACTGGCTTCCTTTTCCTCACTCTCCATCTTCTAAAAACACCCATTAATCTACTTAAGCGTACACACATCAATGGACATAAACACACCTCTATACTGTCTGTCTGTCTTCCAGGCAGCAGCTTTCGAACACTCTTCTCCAGCTCTGCCATCATAACCTTATAGTACACCAGTAAGGTTTGTCTGTAAAGTAAAACAAAAAACAACCACCTTAAAACATGCTGTAATTCAAAAATAAATGAATCATTTTACAGTCAAAAACATACTCAGGCAGTCAGCTTTAGACTCATGTCTTAAGAAACAATTATAATGATACATTTCTTGTTTGTCTCTTCTGGGAGAGGTTCTCTTATACACTGAAAGACTGGTTCTCTAAGCCAACCTGGTGGACCCCCTGTAATACCCAGCCCCACACTCAACATCCAGTTGAGCTCAGGAGAAGTAGAATGACTTAATTAGCTGATAAGCCTAAGTAAGGTTTGCTGGGACAAAGTGGGGCTGTGTAGGACAGTAGTTACCCAGAAACATACCAAAAAAAAAACCCATCACTAAACCTCAAGGAGCATGAGAATATCTGTGGAAATGCACAGGACCTGTTAAGTGTGCGCCAGCTTCGAGAGCTGGCATCTTTAGCTGCATTCATCAGTTCAGGGATCCCCTCTCCTGCTATCTCTTCCACTGCTTTCAACACATCATCAGCATGCTCTAGATAAACACTACAGAAAAGAGATAGAACACACCAAGAGGGGGAAAGAATTCATAAATAATAGGAGAAAGGCAGTTAATTAGACTGAGCAAAATCTTGGCCTATTCACACTGTAGTGAAGAAGCTACCTGAGGAGACTTTGGAGTGCATCATTGTGTTTGTTTCCACGTTCCTTTGCGCCACTTACTGTCACCCACTCCTGACACAGGAAATGCCTTGCCAGGAATGCTATGAGAAAAAAAAAAAAAAAAAGGATTAAACTATATTAGCTGAAAAGTAAGCCAACTGTCATGGATGTACCTCAAGATACTTTACCATTCAAAAATGTAAAAATAAGTTAAAATACACACGCCTCAACTTCACCTAAATGAGGCTGAAAGTATGAATAAGTTGAAAGAGTCAGTCAACAGTGCAATGTGTATACAGGCTGACTGACCAGTATGTTCTCTGTAGAAGCTGTGGTTGGATCCTCCGTAATGACTGAGTACAGTGAGAAGCTGAGACAGACACAGAGCAGTGCTTAGACTTGGCACTGTACTGCGGAAATTCAGCAGGTAATCAAAACTGTGCCTAGACACACACACACACACACACACACACACACACACACACACACACACACACACACACACACACACACACACAC
>JBBJLS010000109.1:18200238-18221991 GCA_037577275.1 Bryconaethiops microstoma
CACACACACACACACACACACACACACACACACACACACACACACACACACACACACACACACACACACACGTCACATTTATTTGGTCAATTCACTAAAAGGTTGAATTGCAATTTTGTCAGTGAATTAGTTTTAGAGAACCTGCTAATGTAATTTTTTTGAATTATCTGAAGATGTTGATTCTGATTTATTGTTGTCATATTTGTGAATCAGAGATACGATTGCAGTTTGGTTTGTACAGGAGCAAATAGTGTTTCCAACAGCAGCAGTGCAGCTTATTTTGCCATCTTGTCACCTATTCACCTTCCTACAGGCAGATGACAGTGTGTGTGTCTCTCACTTGATAAGCTGCTCCAGGGTCCGGTCTGTCTCCTCTTCTTTCAGTCGGCTGGCAAGCACTCCCAGAGCATTTTTAAACAGAGTTCGCTGATCTGGCTGGGAAAAACCCGACCTGAGAAGACACTCAGGCACATCACGAACCCGCACACTCTACACACTCCACTTTTAACAGCTTAACAAACACCAGGGAAGTAATAATAAAATTAGACATTAAAAAAAAAAAAATCATAAAAAAATGGAATGTCCCTACAGATTAAGTCCCTACTGAACATGACTTGGTCCTCTGTTACAATTAATCTGTGCTTGACAAAGACAAACAAAAAATATCTACGCATAAAAACAATTTTAGTCTTCCCTTAACCTATATGCAGACAACCTCAAATAGACAGTTTGCCCATTAGGTTTCTGACATCCAATGGCATACTGTGTCTATACAAATGGACAAATGAGCACACAAAAGAGATAACTGTGTGCAATACAGTAGTTAAAATCCCAAGTATACTTGAAATAGGACTGAGCAATAGACAGATAGTAACTGTGATAAACCACATTATGTCACAATCCTCTTTTATGACCTACCATACACACACACACACACACACACACACACACACACATATATATATACGCACACACTATGTCTATAAATAACTGACCAACTTATTAACTTGATTTAGTGCATAAATGTATGTGAAATGTTGAATAAAAACCATAATTTCTAAAAAAATAATGTAATAATACTTTGTGAAAGTTTTTGAAGTGTCATTTTACAATATTACTGGCCTTCCCACACACAAAATCATAATTTGAAATTACTTAACAGGTGTGATTTTAAGGCATGTGCCCAATGCTAATTGGTGGCTACAAGCTTTCAAGACTTGTAGCTACATTAGCCATATAGCTATAGTGCAAAACTGATGTAGGCTAATATTAATGCATACTGAGGGAGGGTAAATCACTAAGGTATAAGGTATGGTGCATTCTGAGACACTAAGGTATGGTGTGGCTCTCTGTACACTCACCAGCTGAAGGTGGTGTGCAGGACCTGTAGGATGAAATGATAGGCTGTGCCCATGAGCTGCTGCTCTTTCACATCCACACCTAGAGCATCCACCACACCCTGCGTCTCACTCGAGAGGGTCTGTGGAAGCATGTACAAACACACACATACACACCCCTAAGGATACCAACATGACATATGACCAGATGAGATCAGCTTTGCTAAGACAGACATAATGAATTATGTTTACAGTGATGTATGGATAAGCATTACAATGTAAGTAAACCTGAAAGTGGTTGTGGCAGTTCTCTAGGTGTGTGCACAGTGTAGGCAGCAGCTGAACGCAGCAGGTTGCCACATCTCTGGAGCTCTTCTGCTGCAAGTGAGAGAAGCCCACTGTCTTATCTGCCTTCCCCTACACAGCACAGGCAAGAACACAACACACACATCCACCACTTTGGCACACAGATAAACAGGCTCTTGTACTTGCGCAAGTACGAACGTGTTTAAAAAAAATGCAGTAAAAACCAAGCTTGGGATATATATCAGTGCATGGTGAACCTTACATGTGTAAGCATGTGTATGTGTCTGTGTTCATACTTTGAGAAACGGAGCTTTCTTGGCTGGAGCAGCAGTCAAACTGAAGTCCAGCTTGCGATACATGTCCTCCAGCAGAAACACCAGCTCAGATGGACCCAATTGCACCTCTTCTCTCACCTGTGCACAGTAGCCTGAATCATGTATATCTCACAGAACTCTTCATTACATACTCTTTGTCCTATGTACTTTTCAATCTTCAATTCTAATTGAGATTCCCAGTCCCAATTCTGGGGGAACCCACAATCAATATGCACTTTTTTGCTCTTACCCTCAGCTAGCACACCTGATTAAAAACATTAACCTAATAAGCTCTTAGTGTGCTGAGTCAGGTGTTAGAGAATTGAAAACACAAATGTGCAGAACATGGACTGATTTTGGGAACCACAGCAAAAATATGAGTGTACCCTAAAGAATACAATGGAATAAATTACACTGACCTTGCTATGGAGCTCCGTATCCAGTACTGATCGAGAAAGGAGACCACACTGCAGAACATTGAGAACCTCAACGTCCAGTTCTCTAAAAAATGGCCAGTACGAAGACAGGTTAACCCCAGCTTTGACCTCTTTCTCCTTCTCTGGCTGGTCCTTCCATAACAAACAAATATTCAGTTTCCATATGATTCCTCAATCAATACAGCTACATAACTGATAAGCCATTATAGCTAGTTTGTGTTGTGTGTGTACACAGCATTTCTGGGATTAATTAATTGCTCATGCCTGTTGAGACTCCTCCGCCTCAGCAGCCTCCTCTAGTACTCCAGTACTGTCTGCTGAAGAGTTTTTACTGGATGAAGCTTTCCTCTTTTTCCCGCTCGACTCTGAAAACAAACCAGGTGATGTCTGCTTTATATATAGTAACACATTCACACTGTAAAAGTTCCATACCATTTCTCTATACCCTTGTAGAATTATTCCTGATGTTTACTCTAGTCTGACTTAAGTGTGATTAAGAGTGTTTACACTTCAGTGAAAGGAACCAGAGAGATCTGATCTTCCTGGATTGGCCGAGACTGTGGGAAAATGCAAAAGAACACCACAGTGAATTCATATAGATTCACCTTTCTTTCCTTTCTTGGCAGGGGCTGTTGAGAAGGAGGGAGTCACAACTTCTGTGCTATCACAGTCAAAGTTAGCCATAGGAGGGGCATAGCCAGGGCTAGCTGAAACAAACAAATTACATACAATAATATTTAAAAGTCGACTGAACTTGCATGATATGGACACCATACTATAATAACATTGCTGCACGTTGCGACACCAATATACTTTTAAACTGAAATACACAGTGAAACGCTGACGTGTCATGGTTCAAGATGGATTCCCTGGATTATACCAAAATTATTCACATTGCATAATCACCTTGATTTATCTAAACACCCTACAGGAAAACTCACTATAAAAACATTTCAAATTTGGTGAGAATCCTCTGATATTGTAGCACAAGGGGTTTCTGTCAATATGTCATGGACTCCATCCATGTTTGTTTCCCTGTTCTTAACACACCTGGCCACATTATCATCATCCTGTTCTCTAGCCCATTATTACCTGGCTGAAGTGTTTTTGTGGAGCTAGAAAAAATGAACATGTGGACTGTCTGGGTGACCCTGTACACTGGCTTGAAAGTGTCTTCAATTTTGGTACCTGCCAAGCATGTCTCCAGTAGCGTCTGCAGGTATGTGATGTTCTGAAGACGATTTATTACTTTTATCTTCATCTCTGGGTCCTTCTGTTTGCAAAATGCATTTACCACCTAAACACAGAAACAGACAGACTTTAAGTTAGATTTCTGTGATAAATAAACTAACATTTTAACATTTTTTTTTTTAATTTTAACATTAATTTTATTACTGTGTGCAATAAACAACTGAAGAGACTTTCATTTACTAAAATCCCGTTTGTATATCCCAAAATAGCAGATGCACTTGCCTCTCTGAACCAGTTGATGGTGTAGAAGAGCAAAGAACAGAGGAACTCCCGCTCTGCTTTAGACAAACTCTCCACCTTCTCTACCACTTCCATGTCAGTCAGAATCAGAGGACAGCCTGCCACCCACACACATCCACACACATTTACACAAGAAAGAACTGGTGCCTTAACACAGACCACATAGTTTGCTATATTCCAAAGAATCCGGCTGTAGATTCCATGTCTACGTACTCCTCGCACACAAAGGCCTTTGTGCTCTAGCAGACAACAGGTACAGTCTCAGGCTTTCATTGGACCAGATTAGAAGCTACAACCCAAGTGCCAGAACAAGAATCAACAGAGACTGGCATAACCTGAGAAGGTCACTGTCGTACCATTTCCAGCCAAAATGAAGAAAATCAAGCTCATCAAGGCCATTCCATGCCAACCATAAATACAGTCCTGTAAAATCCTGTAGCTCTACTCAAAATTTCTTTTTTCTTTGTATGCACAAGTCTATGCACAAGTAAATAGCTGTTGCTTAATATTTAACTGTAATCAAATTAATTAATTAAAAACAAATATTTTGCAAGTTACTGCAAATTTAACAGAAGATTTCTCGTGACTTTTTCATAAAAATCCAGAACTGGTGGCAAGTTGGTATGAAGGGACTGAAATAAAGGGGTGAACGAGCTGTCCTGAACTGGCAGCTGTTATTAGATGTTGGAATACATTGTCAGGATCTATTTTAGTTTGTTTGGCATGTTTTAACTTAAGCTGTCTTTTATAAAATAATGGCAATCTTGATGAGGCTGTGTTGTGAAGTTTCTAGTGTGCTGGTTGTGTGACTTACCTAGCAGAGCATCAATTTCCTCCAGATTACCCTGATGCTGCTCTTCCTCACACAGCCTCAGCAGCCGGAAGAACGATGACAGAAAGAGAGGAGACACATGCCTGGAGAGGCAGAGACAGAGAGAGAAGAGAGAGAGAAAAGGAGAAAGAGAGAGTGAGACAGAAGAGAGTGTTTAAGCGAGTGAATTGACAGTACATAAATTAAACACACAAATTCACTTCATTAAAACTATACACTGCTGGTATAGCACTGTTCTAATGTCTGTTTCAGGTCAGCCTGTTCAGGTATTAGTTTGAATGCACGAGTGTTCTCTGACCTGCCGTTCTTCTGACCAGCAGTGATTCGGCTGTCTGCTTTGTGCAGCACATCCTGAGCCATCAATGGCAGCAGATTGATGGCAATTCCTCCTTGACTCTCATCTTCATCTAGATTATACATTACTGATGCAGGGAACGGAAATGAACTGCACACACATGCACACATACAAATAACTGTGAGAACATTTTTACCTTTTCTCATTTTTATCTAACAGCAGGTAGTCATATTTGCAATAAAATCTTACACGGGTGTTTAGATGTTTTCATTTATGCTTTGATTTGACCTACAGCTCAGAGTAATAATTTTATGAATTTAGACATATATAACCAGTAATTAAACAATTACTTAACTGTAGGTCTGACAACATTAATGTCTTAATACCAGCACATAGATGTTTTCTGATCAACTCACCCTACTGTGTCTGGTCCGAGATCTACTACAAAATCCTCCTGGAAATCTTCCAGAACACTTTTTCCGATCCACACCTGACAAAGCACCGAAGACAAAATCGAAACCACATTTGTTTTCATAAATATAAAAGAAAAATTAACTGCTAGGGCATTTGGTGATTCTTTAACATGTAAACAGAATGTCAATAGAACATGAATTTAATTTATTACACTGCAATGTTAATTATTTGAGCACATTAAAAGTGTTCAACTAAAATAACTCATTTAATCTTTATAATAAGGAGTTCTAAAGTTTAATGACATAATAAAGGACATAATCTGCATTTCTCTGTATTGCTCCAAATTCTATGCTAAAATTAATTTCATGCAGAATGAAGCACTGGGTCATTGTGCCACTAAAAACAATTGCAAAGATGCAGACGAGAATAAGTGCAAACCTGCACTAGCGGGTCCAGTTTGCAGGTCTGCAGCAGATTGGCCAGCTCATCATAATATAGAGCAGCAGCCTCAGCTGAGCCCTCACTGCACGAACGCACTAGCTCCAACATCGCAGTCACCTAACCATTTACACACTTGCCATCAATAATCATGAACACACAAACAGCTCAAACAGAATATGAATATAAATTTATTCAAACTTGTGCTGCACCTGTCTGTGTACTTCCTTGGGCAGTGTGCTTTCCTGAGAGTCAGCTTTGTTTCTGCAACAACAGCACAGAAACTATTGTATTGTTCTTGTTTAGTCATGTACATTTTAATAGTTCCATTTTTTAAACAGACTACCAAAATTACTATAATTACTATTGAACTTGAACATGAACTGAAGCTGAAGGGGCACAGAGTATGTTGTTCATCAAGTTAATATGCAACTGATACAAAACACATGTGTTTTGATTGTAGACTGTACCTTTTTGCTCCCATCCTCCCCACCATCATTACAGCACCAATGATGCCAATGCGCTTGTACTTAGGCACTGTACTGGATAACTGCTTACGGATCACTATGTGCATGTCATCCTGCAGACAGAAGGAGAGAGAATTAGATAAAGACTTTACCAGTGGGTGGGTAGATAGAGGAAATGCATGTGTACAGCTCTGACCTGAATATGGCCGCTATGTTTGTCGTTCCCAAAAGCCAGAGAGCTTAACAGGTGGAAGAGTTTGCGGATCTGCTGAGGACTCAGGTTCTCCATGTAGTCCAAAATACCCTACACACCATGCAGCCCAATGTTCCAGTAAAAGAAACATAAAGCACATATAATTACTAGCCTATACATTAAGCACAAGCAATTTACAGTTAACCTGAGACCACTGCATTTAGAATATTTATAATGAAGGAAACACTCACCCCGTATTTCCTTGAGATTTTATCAAAAGTATGCAAGAACGATAAAAAATGCAAATGACTAAAAATACAGGATAAAAAGCCAAGGCCTTTTTTTGAAGGTCATATCTATAAACTGTGGTACACTTGTTACTATCCCAGATTCATTGGCACTGTGGTTGGCAGTGACTACCTTAACAAAGACTGCATACTGAGCCATCTCCATGGGTTTCTGGGACACCAGCTCACACAGGAGCTTCAGAGCCACATCCACCTCCCCGCTTACACCACTGCACACGTGGGTGACCAGGGACCCCACCACTTCCTGCGCGCGCACGCGCACACACACACACACACACACACACACACACACACACACACACACACACAAGATAAGACAAGTCTATCATATCTTTATAGTATATAAGCAAAAGATCACTGCAAACATGATTTGGTTAAAGAGGTTTAAAATGAACAGGCATTTTATAGGTACTTATAACTAGCGAGAACGTAGAACGTCACATTCACCTGCTGGCAATACGAGTCGAAGGCAGTGAAGGCTTGTTTGTACATGTGTCCTCCAAATGGCACTACACAGCAGTCTGGTGAGCGCAGCAGCCCCTGAGCCAAAGTCAGGATGGACAGAAAATATCCACGCATCACCTACACAACAACACATAAGCAGTTATAGTATGTTACTTACACAATACACTACACTCATACACACTTAAAATACAGTTGCACACACAATTACACACACACACAAAAAAAAAAAACAACAACCCACAAACACTGCTGGAATAAATCTAACTACCAAGAAAGAAATGATAGAACAAAATGTTAATCATCCTTCCCATTAAGAAGACTAGTCCAGCTAAAACTAGCAAAATTATTATGTACCTTTGCCCAAGATGTGCTGAGCACTTTTAAAATATGCTAAAGAATTTGAGGCTAACCTGGGCATAACCCTTGAATGTCTTATTCAGTAGGATTTCCTGAATGAGGCCAGCACGGACTTTAGCCTTTAGCACTCTCTCTGCCCCACGCCGGCTCTGGTTAGCATTAGTGGAGTGGAGAATAAGCAAAACCATCACATCAACCACCTGCAAAATCAAGGAAAAGAGATGCCACATATAAATAAAATTAAGGATTACGAACAAGAGAAACAAAAAAGCAGAATATCCGAACTGAAAATCTGCACCTTGTGATCTTCAGGCTCACTGACATTCTCTATTGCCTGCAGGACAACACACATTACACCATGGTTAGACAGTATCACTTTTGTATTAAAGCAGGGGTTCCCAGTCCCCAGGACCAGGACTGGGACCCTCTGTGTTAATGGAATTCCAAACACTCACTAGTCTGCACAGCCAATTTGCATCATGTGGTTAGCTGTAACGGCTCTGCTCACCTTAAGCCAGGCCTCAGAGATGGTCTTCTGAAAACGCACAGCTGACTTAATGACTTCCAGTACCAAAGCCACACTGTCCTTACTGCTACATGATGGGACACTTGAGTGGAGGACAACAGACGAAAACAAGAGCAAAATGGGGAAAAATACTTTTGATAAATTTATAGGTTTAGTGGCCTAGCTCAAAACTATAAATAGAAAGAGTGACAGGTACTAAAGGCCATCTTACGCTGTGGTCTTCTTATTCTTCACAGAACTCTGAGAGGCTTGTAGCATAGAGGACAACACACACTGTTCCAACTCCAGCTTCTTACGTAAATCACACACAACCTTCACACCCACACAATATAAGTAAACAAGTAAGTCCATGCACACGCTTTTAGTGTATTTTAGAGCAATCTTTGACACTTGACAGTTTATCCGACAGCTTCACTGCTCTGAAAGCTCTGACCTCACTGGCATCAGAAGCAGAGATGGAATGCAAGATGAACTTTACTACAACCGGAAGATCCTCCAGTTGCACAGCAGAGACAGTGGACATGACGGCCCGACGCACCTAGTGGACAAAGGCCAAAACAGGCAAAGATAGGAAAAGGTAGGCAAATATACAGCATAAATTGCAATACAGTTGAAATATTGGTTGTTGAAAAACATGTGTGATTTTAGTACACATACCTCAGCCAGTAATGCTGAGCTGAGGTTAAGGCTAGACAGTGCATCCAGGATGGGGACAGTGAGTTGGGTGTTTTCCTGGAGTAGAGTACTGCACAGAGAGTGATGACAAAATCTCAGACATTGAGTTCTCACTACCACTATAATCAGCACGAAGTGATGGGTGGCCCAAACGATAATACAACAATCAACAAACAGAGCTGGGTTTTGCCTACAATTAGAAAAAAAAAAACACAATTAAAGCAATAGAAATGTAAACAATTGGATTGTTCTGAGAATCATTACTTGAGCTCTCGAGCCATTTCTCCATGCTGCGAGTCCTCCAGTATTTCAGGCAAACTGGTGATAATGTCCCGCTGGATCTCAATTGGAGCTACAGACACTAGCTGCATCAGCTTACTGGATAAGTCCTGAATACACATCAGATATCAAGGACAAATTAACAAACTGAGCATGAGAAACTGACTCTGGAACATACTAAGGTGATCTACAGTAGACAACCCGGTTAACATGAGTCTTCAATACAGAGATTTATACAATTTCTATGGTTTAAATGTACCATACAAGCAGTGTATGAGCATTTCCAGCCTTTCATTATAATTTACAATTTAACAGATTCATTTCAGTGTTCCATTATGGCGTTGCCAGTATGAAGTAACCTAAATCCAATTTTCTGCATCTGTGAAAAACAACAAATGGTAAGTCACACACCTTGCAATCCACGACTCGATCAAGCCATTTCAGTTGGTTTATAATGATACGTGGAATATTGAGGCCATCATCTTCAAAACTGAAACAGAGTCAAACACAACCTGTCACAGATGACTGCAGAATGCTACTGTGGAGCACCAGTTTACTCCAAGTCAGGCGTACCCTAGCTAATAAAATGAATGAACGCATAAATCATACTTACATCATAAATGGGAATGTACCCAAGACAAATATTACACGGGATATTTAAAAATGACTATTAATGGCAAATACCTACCCTTCAAACATGAGCTCTGGAAGCTTCTCAAACAAAGTGTTGATCACTGGGGTCTACAAAAAGGAGGAAACCCGATTAGTGCTTGTATATTTAAAGATGTCGATATACAAATTCCAGTGTGAGGCCAAAGTGTCTCATCTACATATGTGTCAATGCTGATACACACACACACTAACATAATAAGGAACAGTTAATTTTATTTATAAATGCAGAAAAGTGAATAAAATACAGACTTTTTAGCATTGCAGCCCAGCATCATCTAAACATGTAGCTATTCCAGAGCACAACCAAATATGTAATCAAATATTGATTTAGACTGAGACGCCTCCGTAGGCAGAGCTTCACAACACCCAAAAATGTGTACAGGGATCCTCCACAAAGTGACAGTTGAGGAAAATCAGGGAGGAAAACATGGCTCTTCATGCCATCCAAGAGGAAAAGGGAATACAGTTTCACTGGTGTCAGTAAGCAAAAGCAGGCTTGCCTAATACTTCAGTTTGTCCTTTTTCCTTGATTTTCAGATATAAAAAATACACTTTGCAGCCACTGTGTTCGTGCGTTTTTGAGTTTGGTTTCCTGGACAGCTTCACTGGGCCCCTCTCCAGGCCAACATCCCTGAGAGAACATAATGTGCAGAACAATCCGAACCCTCCTTACCTGAAGCATCTCTACACCTAGAAGCAGACGCACCAGGGTCTCCTGGAAGGAGCTTGAACTGAAGTGACAGGAATACATACAAAACACAAACACAGAATTCCAAATATATAAAATACTAATAAGACTATAAGAACACCATTAGCATTTCAGTGCTACCCATAACCCCACATAAATGTATCATCAATCCTTGGCCCATTGCCTTTATACATTACCTGGCATCTCCATCGCCTGTGGAACGGGGCACACAGGGAAGCAGGCAGTTCCTAAATCGCTCTGGGTCTTCAATATGAGTCTCAAGACCAGATATAAACTCTTGAATTATCTGATGGAAACCCAGGGGAAATAGCTAATCTTAGCATGGTTTATTTTATGTTAAAGTATGCTAATCAAACATGAGGAATTATACACTCACACTGGGATATCTGGGATTCTTTCGTAAAATCTGTTGTAATCTCTTTTGAAACACAACTTGATCTACAGCTATTTAAAAGAAAAAATGCAAAAAGTGTTAAAAGGTAATGCATGAGAGTGCTCTCATTCAATGTTTATGTTTGCTAAGGCTGTGGCAATGTCTGCCACAGCCAATGTCTATGCCCAGAATCTTACCAATTTCATTTGACATGCTGCCTAATCTGAAGGTGACTCCGGATTCCTGAAGCATGTGAACAAAAACTGAATCAGGAACCTGATCAGGAACTGCAGATTTGCTGGGCCGCCCAGTGGACTTGTTTTTCTTGGATTCTGGGTAAATACAACAGGCTCAGGCTCTGAACAGTTTGAAGTATAAAACATGGACACCCCAGCACGTTATTTAGAGGATATACTCTATATGGACAAAAGTATTGGGACGCCTGACCATTACCCCAACAGGGACTTTAAAGACATTATATTCAAATACATAGAGTTGGTGTCGCCCTTTGCAGCTATAAGAACTTCCACTCTTCTTGGAAGGCTTTCCACAAGTTTTTTTAGTGTTTCTGTGGGAATCTATGACCATTAATTCTGAAGAGCATTAATGATCTCAGGCACTGATGCTGGACGAGAAGGTCTGGCTCGCAATCTCCGTTTCAGTTCATCCCAAATTGGGGTCATGGATCTGTGTGGGCCCCCTGAATTCAACAATTAAGAGGTGCGTCCCAAACGTTTTGTCCATGTAGTGTTAGTTAACTTACTGGGTGCCTCGAGTGGGGTGTGCTCTTCATCCACAGACACGGAGGATGACCGTTTCTTCTTGCGCATCATGTTTTTCTAAGGTAGGCTACCCAGCTACCTGTTGGTGGGACACATTGATAAAATCAAAGTTTCAATTCAAATTGTGCAGCGATATAACTGTTAACATACTAACATATGTGTATTTAATATAATAACTGTCTTCTCTGTTAATGATCATCTCGAACCGCAAAAAGTTGTTTGCTAGCTTTATAAGCTAACGAGCTAAGCCTGACACGCTGAGGTATAAACTGGCTGATTAGCAGCGACGGCAGAGAGTTACATGCCAAAAGAATAACATTAATAATAATAATAATAATAATAATAACAGTAATAATAGTAATAATCATAATAACTTACTAAGCTAGTTCTCTTTTGGTCGTGTTGTTTACTTCCAGCTGTGTCAGGAGTCAAGAAAGATTCCCGCGTCTGTTTCATAAACAGTAAAGGACCGTGGTACAATTGGTAGTTCAAAAACGAATTTTAGTTGCGTTGCTGTTTTCTATCTGATTTCAGCTTATTTCCAATTAGATGACTGAAAGTCTGTATGCTTGTTTTACTTATTTTACATGTACATATTTGTGCTTTTGTAGGCATTTCATATTTTTCGGGTTTGTATGCGTAACATGGTTTGTAGACGTGTCCTCAAACTTTGGGTCCATTTCTTAGCAGTAGGCGTGAATTATGCAAAACAGAGCTCAGTAATTGGTTTTATGTGGCACTTACATCCTCTATGCCCGCCCACTTTATCCCTATCTCAGCCACTGTCTCCCTTCTTCTGTAAACGTAAGTGGGTGATCTCTGGTAGTTTGGTGTGTCTTGAGTCAATTGAGGGCTTGTAGGTTTCTCTCAGACGCAAGCATGGCTAAAGTGAAGTCATTCTACGATATCACAGCGAAAACGCTGACAGGAGAGGACTTCAAGTTTTCATCTTTGCAGGGTAAAGTTGTCCTGATCGAAAATGTCGCGTCTCTCTGAGGAACGACCACCAGGGATTACACCCAGATGAACGAGCTCTATGATCGCTTCTCACAGAAGGGTCTTGTGATTCTGGGAGTACCCTGCAATCAGTTTGGACATCAGGTAAATACCCTTTTTCCACTTGTTCCTCCTTCCTTTCTCTGTTTTCTGAGAAGCTGTTAATCTCTCTCCCTCTCTCTAAATGAAACCCGACCTGTTTTAATGCAGTTAAGGCAGGTAATGGATAACTGGGAGCATGTTTTTGGACACAGTTCTCAGATGATCAATTCAAAAAATAGTATGATTTTTCTCATGTTTTCATTTTTTCTCCATGTCTTTCCTTTTCCTTTATACGACTGATTATTATGCTTCTGTAACGCAACCTAGGAATGCAAATATATTATTAGTAGTAAAAAAAATAACCTTCTTGTTATTAATGTTCTTATATGAAGGACTAACTGAACATTCTGAAGTGGTGTTGGTAGTTGGTACCATGTGTTCAGCTTTTGTAACCTGATGCCAGATATCAGTCAGTTACGTCTCCAGTGTGTCCTCAAATGACTTGCCTGATAAACTTCACACAGATAAAGGTAGATGATTCAATATCCTTTCAAACCGTGTCAGGCAACTAGCCTCGTGTATTATTCAGAGTTTCTCGTGTTCTTACTAGGCCTGCACAATATATTGTTTGTTAATCATTATTTTGATATCAGCCTTCAATACTGATATCGCAAAAGGCTGCAATATGCAAATACTATAAATCAGTTACAGTGTTTTCTGATGGATCGAGGTCATGTAATCCAACAAAAGTCTAATTTTAACCGTAAAAGGAGTTGGCGAATCGGTGCATGAGTGGATGAGGTTAAACGGCTGAGATAAGATAACCCCTTATTAGCCCCACAAATGGGAAGTTAGCATTGTTGCGGAAGCAAGCAAACAGTACAAAAGAACCAAGTAAGGGCAGCGTAACCAGGTATACAACACATTATATTAAAACGTACACTACAAAAATATAGATGTGTGTGAATAAACATAACCTATATAAATATATGTAACCAGAACAAGGAGATATATTTAAACGTGAACATACATTTAGAAACATGATTTACCAAGTTTCAGAAAAGGGATTATATGGGTCATTAATAAAATCCTGCGGCTGTACACTCAGCCTGCTGTGTTTATCAATCAGACCAATGTTCTTTCTCTTTTTTCCAGGAAAACTGCAAAAATGAAGAGATCCTGATGTCCTTAAAATATGTCCGCCCTGGAAATGGCTTTGAACCCAAATTCCAGCTGTTGGAGAAGGTGGAAGTGAATGGGTTAGATGCCCATCCTCTGTTCGTCTTCCTCAAGGAGAAACTGCCATTCCCCAGCGATGAGCCAGTGGCCTTGATGGGTGACCCTAAATGCATCATCTGGAGTCCTGTCTGCAGGAACGACATTGCTTGGAATTTCGAGAAGTTCCTCATCGGACCAGATGGAGAGCCTTTCAAACGCTACAGCAGAAGATACCTGACCAGCAACATTGAAGGTGACATAAAGAAGCTCCTGAACATCGCCAGCTAAAAAGTCTTACCTTCGTGTAGTTGCTCATCCTCATTCGCTGGTTGTGCCCTTATTGTGCCCAGTGCAGCTGCATTTGGACTCTTACTGAATGAAGATGCCCCTTTAAACATGATGTGGAGGGGTTTCAGATGCTGTCTAACAGTCCTAACTGAACAGTTGCATAGAGCCCATGTATGGCACAACAGGCCTTTTGTAAAACAATAAATGTTGTTCATGCAGAGTTTTGAGGGTTTCTTTTTTACTATCAGGGGATTTAAGGTCTCCGACTACAGGGTTAGCTAAAGTTTCCTGCCTCCTACTTACCACTACTGTTGCTCTAAGAAGTACATTGCATATTAATGTAGGTCCTTTGGGTAACTAGTTTATCGCTGAGTCATGTGTACTTGCAGCAAAGCTTGTTTTGTTGTTCCTGCTGACATTTATGTAGCCTTTAAAGCCCAGATTCCTTTGGAAACTCCCATAATAAACAGGACAACTGAGCTAATCTGAAACAATCAGTGCAATTTGCAAACCTATGATTCCATTCATAGTGTCATAACTTCTTAAATCAATTTTTACACCATCAGCCTTTTCTATCATGATAATATTTCATGATGAATCGTCCGCAACAGATGGATCGGAATTACTAGGAATAAAATCTCATCAATGTACAAGTTACCCTGTTTTACGACATCATTGCAATGTCAGCTTAAGTGCCCATGTACTAGATTTGTTCCTAAAGTTCAATTGTCATTTTGGTGGGTTTATGCCTAAAGTCATAATTTTCACAAATATTTTCTTCTCTTTCGCCCTTAGAGTGCCTTTAAGGCCGATATTTAAGCCTGACCGTTCTAAATTGTGCCACATTCCAAAGGATGTCCATGTTGAAACACTCTGTATGACATCACAAACAAAACGGGCTGTTTTGTGCAGCTTAGTTTACGAATATTGACAGTATGCTTGACAACATTAACATAATCACAGGTTGATGGTATGGACCCTTCACTGAAACCTTACTTTCATGTTTAAATACCACTAACAAGTAAACAGTACTCCCTACTCAGCCTTCAATTCTTTATTATCTTTTTGATTTGATGAGGTTTTAAAATCCAGGGTTGCACATATTGCCATGATAAATATCAGAACACAAAGAAGTATGTATCCTATTCTGTAGATAGTACATGACTATATACATCTATGTAACATTTCTCTAAATCAATTTTAAAATGAATGCTATTCTGATGATGTGGCAGGTAAAAAAGTGCATTGGCCAGTATAAGTCTAGTTTCCATGTCATCAGTTTATAGCAGGATATCAAGCATGTACTTGTCACAGCCTGACAGATTGAAAAGATATAAGCATATGGGGACCAACCAACAAATTTCCATGTTGCATGCTGCTATTCCACAGAAGAGAAAAGTACAAGATAGATGATGCATACTGACTGTTTTGGTTAATTCATAACAGGGAGGAAGAACTGCAGACAGTTGTCCTCCCAGTATGAAGCATGTTTACATTAGTAAGAAGTTTGCACTGAGCCATTTGACAAGCAAAGTTATGCCACAATCAATAACATGGCAAATTCACCACTGGGTAGCAGATAGGACAGGGTAGCACTGTAGTCTCTGAATGTGTGAGGATTCTTCTATATAGCATCGGCCCCAAGTTTCCAAGGTAGGACGTTCATCCAAGCCAAAAAACTAGCGTTTTCAAGTCTCAAATTTAGCACCACTTTCGAGCAGTGGCTCGATACTCCCCTCTGTCTGCCCTTTAAAGAGAGGAGAACAACCCAAAACGAAACCCCACTGAAAAACTGAAGTAAATAACTTTGCAGTTGTGGTCTCAACTAAAGAAAGCCATGGTGATAAACCTCATAGCCTTTTTTTTCTGGACAAGCAGGACGTGTATGTTTACCAATGTTAAAGTTTAAAAGTAAATCCACTCACACAAGCCCCCTTTTAACAGTTCATGGGGCAGAAAGGCCGCTAGTGCTAATGTATCAGAGAGAGCAGCACAATATTGAAGATCAGCAGTATAATCAACCTCAAGACATAACTTATAGTTCAGCCTATGCTGTCTACCCCAGGCCTCAAAGAGAAAACCTTAAAGTGAAGTGTGTAAATGAATGGGGGGGGGGGGGAAAGTTGCTGCAGTAAAATGAAAGCCTCATGGTTGGACACAGCATTAGAGACACTGTCTAGTAAATAAATGAAAGCTTCCTGTCTAGAATGTGGGATTATGGACACAAGCATCTGTTCCTCACAAGAGGCACATGATACAAATCACCTTCAGAGAATGAGGGGTGAATGTGCTGGGGGGGAAAAAAAGAAAAATAATTAACACACCTTCGTTTGCATACATTTCCTATAACTAGGCAATTTTCCCTTGTCCTCACACTCTCGAATGCCATCGACACGTATACAACTTTGGCTGATACAACACAATGCATTTGGCTTCTTTTTTACTTTTCCTGTAGGTTACAGAAAAGTATGCACTTTCCTTGCAAAATTTTAGGCAACTTAACATTCTTGGCATCCACCGGGAGGCTGAATATCCATATCATCCTTTGCCTCTTTTTTTAAACTAAGGAAATTACTTCAGCAGGCAGCAAGGTCCAGGGAGAAAGTCTGTCACGTCACGCTTCAAACTAAAATTTCAAAATGTCTTATTTATTAATTTTCTTCCTTTTTTGTTCTTATTTCACACTTCTTAGCTCTTGGTAGACTTATACATTTGAGGAGAAAATTAAAGCGGAGAAGACAGGGCCTCCAGTCTTGAAAAATCACTGAAAAGCTTGGGATGTGCATCTTTGCATCGTTGGTTATTCGTTCTGGTTGCTTTTATTTGAGTGCCTGTCTTTAATGACTAATGAGCTTCAGTTGGTGTCCATGTGGTCATCCAGGGACTCAGAAGCTCCTCCAACTGATGCAGAGGGAGCAGACCTGGATGGACCATCTCCATCTCTGCGTTGGTAGAAGAGTACATAGGCTGCTTTAGTCTGAAAAGGAACAAAGATTTTTAGATAACTTAATACAACCCAGCTTCCCAAAAACATCTTAGCACTGAGGTCACTTTAACGACAAGAAAGTGTTCGGTGTTATGCTCACTCAACCTTTAATAATCATCTTCGTGCTACGATGCTTTTGGAAAACTCTTCCCAGATAAAACAATGTGAAAACAGAGGATTCAGCAGGAACCCCTACTTGATCTTGTGCAAACCACTACATATTCTTGTTCTGGATGGGTAATATGTGTCACATGTAGCTAACACAAAGACAGTGTGGTCAAAATGAGAAAATCAAATTATAACTTCAACAGATGAAGGAAAATAAATGACAAACTTGGGTTTCTTACCACAATCTGATCTTCAGAGGCAGAGGACACACTGCTGTCATCAAAGTAATACCATTTCCCATCAGTCTTATTCTTAGCATGTGCTGTGTCTGCAAGAGGAAGTGAAAAGAGGTTCTGGTTGACTGCACAAATTTGTAATAGATATAAGCACACTTAAAATTCTTCACCAATGAACCAAACAGATTTTACTTCAGAGAGCATGATAAAACCTTGGTCACATTCAGAACACACAGACCTTTTTCAGCACACACCCTTTCAAAAGAAACCATGCAAACACAAGGTACGTAATCAAGTGTCCAGAGGAACAATGGAAGGTTGTAAGGAAGAAATAAAAAGCTGTTGAGGAAAAGCTGTCAGCAGATAACAAAACTCTAAAGAACAGAGACAAGTTATAAAAAAGAGCTGTACAGACCGAATGAGATAAGATGAATAAGTATTAACCAGCTAAGAGCTGTTAGGAAGAATGAATATACTCTAGGGGAATTAAGAGTTTCATAACCAAGAGGGGGAATTACAGTTTATATGACTCACAATGGCCTCCACCCATTCCTCCGTAGTGGTTAGAGACAGCGACGAGGTCATAGATGTAGGGACCAGCTTTAGGATCACAGACAAACTCAGACATGTTCAGATCCCTGTTGAACAAAAGAGCCAGCATCAGCACCAGACGAAATATTTTAATGAAACTGATTTGCTCAATTTAAAGCTGACTATTATGCTTATTTCAACACAAGCACTCAACCACAATGATGGTCACGTGTATTCTCGACTGCTAGTTTTCAAGGACTTTATGTTCACTTGTCTCTTAGTGTCACTTTCAGACCAAGCACATGTGATCACTCTATAAATTGTTGTTACAAATGATCTAAACCAACAGAGTGAAAAGGAATACATAATAAGTAGGAAGTCTATAAAAGTGAATCTGAAAATGTTTAAGATCAAGTAAACAAATAAGACCTGTGTGCATGGTCTCTTTGTTTATGCAAAGTGAAACAGGTCACGACTATATTCAAGTGTAGGCGTCTGTCCTCTAAAGCTCGGGGTTTGCATGCTCCATTTAAACAGATTTATCCAAAGGCTGAAAACATAAATAATCAGAATTTAATTCATTATTACACTGCAAACAAATGAGTGTGGTGAAGCAAGGGTCTGCACTTAACAGTAGCAACTTTCTCACATCCCTCTCCAACTCAGCATGAACAAATACAGAGAACTTAAGTGTTTGTGTATGAGTTTAATGTTTAAACTGTGTTTAAAAATGATTGCGTGTATTCATTTCCTGGTTGTATTTCAGGACGCCTAAACCTAAGCCAACAGGCTCAAGGGCAAACAAGTTCGCACTGAAACCAAAACTGAACACCACAATCCTCAGTGTATTGTTCTGTCTCCTGAACCGAAATGTTTAACGTGACGCAGAGCACGTGCAATCATAAACTATTTGACTAATGAGCATGCTGCCACCTGGTGGTAAAACACTTGCTTGAAATTCTGAAAGAAATCTTGAGAAACCTTTTTTT
The DNA here is from genome assembly GCA_037577275.1 of Bryconaethiops microstoma. Lineage (NCBI taxonomy): Eukaryota > Metazoa > Chordata > Actinopteri > Characiformes > Alestidae > Bryconaethiops > Bryconaethiops microstoma. Next base: position 18,219,303 of record JBBJLS010000109.1, read on the forward strand.
TTTTAAATAACATGCATGTTAAGAAAAGATGTTCATGATAATTAACAAAAATAACCTTAATTTTAAGGTGGACAAACTATTAAATGCAGAAATACACTAAATACACTAACTAACCTGATAGGGAAGTCCACTACAGTGTCCAGTTTGTCTCTCCAGCAGCGGTTGTAGGAGAAGCGTTTCAGATGCACCACCAGAATGCGGGGTAGAGACCACAGGTCAAATTTCTTTGTAGCCTGCTGATGCTTCTTACATGTGGGACAGTACCTGAGGTGTAATCAACTACTTTATTTTTATGTCAACATAACTTTTCGTGAATTCTGTACAGCTACACTCAGGATATTCCTAGAATATACATAGCGTAGAATGCACAAAAGCTCAAGATTTTACTAATGGCATGTTCATCCTTACCAAGGATCATGCTCTCCCAGAGTCTCCATGGTGGTAAACAGCTCAATGCATTCTCTCAAAGCCACTGTAGCCTTTTTCTTCTGAGCCTGCATCATGCTCTCATGCTTCTCATAAGCCTTGAAAGGGAGAAAGCAGAGCTTGCAAAATTCTGAAGATAAGTACATTCACACTTTAATGAAAGTAACAAAGTAAGCCTACCTCTGCCTCCTGGTCGTCATAACACAGTCTCTTCATGTCTGAGTCCCAGTCAATAGCTATTGTGGAATGTGCTGTGAAAGACAGTTTTGTGGTTTTAGCCATTCAAAAATCAAATGTCTAAAAAAATGTGAAACAGGGTTTCTGCAGGTTTCAACGTATTAAACATATTTTTAAGCCCATTATGAATGAAATTTCAGCTCGATTTCAAGTCCACACTGATAAAACAAAGAAAGGATACAGAAGAAAATCTAGATTTCCATCCAAAAAGAAAAAAGAAAAAGGTACAGTTAGCCTATGTTTTCATTGTTCTTGCATGACTGGTGTTTTATTATGGTGTGTAAAATTCAGAGCATCTCTGGTTTTAACGTTGACATTGATCTAAACGCTGTCCGGTGGTCGCTTACCATTATCAGAGATGTGGCAGAGTTGTTGTAAATTGTGTTAGTAGTCCCAGGGTAACTTTACAATACTGGGTAAGGGCCTGTGTTTTCAGGAGACTTTAAATAATTTGATTCTGCAATTTTATGCTTTTCTGATGTCAAATGTGACTCCAGTGCTTTTACACCAAACATGCACAAGTTTAGCAAGTTCTTGTAATGGGCTTCATTTTTATTATTTAGAACTGGTTAAATGCTTCATTCTCAAGCCATGACTTGCTAAACTTGCATTTACCCAGACAGAATAATGTCAAATAAAGCACCTCAAAACACATACAAAATGCAGTTACTTCGCAAACACATAGACCTAAATGTAATCTGTTTAATACCTAAACATAAAATCAATGTTTTATTCCTTAAATTCAGATTTTTTTAATGTTAGACTTTTTAAGACTCTGCAGAAACCCTGTAAATAAATTTAAAAAAACAACAACAAAAACCCCACAAAGATAGTTACGTGTTAGTTTGAGGATGTTGCCTTCGCATGGTAATGGACTGATGTTGGCTGTGCCGTAGGAGTTTACCATGCTGAAAGAAAATAGTTTGGGCCGAGAAGAACAGGCTTTTCCAATACTACCAATGGGTCCGTTCTCAGGTTCTGAGCCCTCATCTTCCCCATCCACAGTTTCCGACTGACTGCTTTCTGGATCTGGGCTCACCTGGTGGTCCATGGCCTCATCTTCAGCTGTAATAATGCCAATGAGGATTTAAACAACATGGCACAAATACAACATGGAGTATACTGTTTTTCCAAAACTCACTAATCACAAACAAACTTGGCAAATCAATACATTTCAGAAATCATGAGGCTTGGTATGTGTGCCTTACCATCACACACTCCATTGGGGCCATTGCAGGTTTCAGAGTGACTGCTCCCATTGGTAGATCCAGCACTACAGGACGCCCCATCTGACATTGGGCTGCTACAGCTGCTCAGCCCTGCACTGTGATTAGAGTGGCTGCTGTTAGAGGAAGTGGCCGTAGCAGAGGCTCTGCTCTCCGTTAGTGTGCCCTGTGAACGCTTCACGTAGCGCCTAAACAAGCAAGATATAACTTTTCAGTACTTGACCTTTGCTGGATCTGTATCGAGTTCCATTAACTAAGCTTGCTGAATTCAACTGTAAACAGCTAACTGAAAACAGTTAACAACAATCAGAATTAAAGGATGGGTAACACTTTTTGTGATCACTCAAGCACTTACCCAATTCTCTCCAGCACACGCTCATATAGTGTGTCTGGGGTGAGGTTGTGACGAGAAACAGTGATAAGGAGCGGCTGCCCAAACAGCATGGTGCCTGAGGAGCTTCCACTGTGCTTCACGTGCCTTTCCCTGAAGTATACTGGCAGATTCATCCGCTCACTGTCCTCTTCCATTACCTCATAGCTACAATGCACACAAGGCATTAACAACCGTGGAATTCAATAGCCCAAGAAAATAGCTGAATGCGCTGTGAAAACTTACACAAAGATGTCATCTTTTTCCATAATGTGGTTGAGACCGTCGTCCCTCCTATAGATTTTGTGGAAACGGTGATTGTAAACATCAGCCACAACCATCTTCGAATGATTGGGGGGGGGGGGGGGGGGGGAACACAAAACTCCAACATGTGCTTTGATGACCACCCATGTCCAAGCAGACATGTAAC
>JBBJLS010000109.1:18222001-18240877 GCA_037577275.1 Bryconaethiops microstoma
CCCCCCCTCCCCCCCCCCCCCCCCCCCCCCCCCCCCCCCCCCCCCCCCCCCCCCCCCCCCCCCCCCCCCCCACAAAAATTCAGCATGTGATTTGATGACTAATCATGTCTAAGCAGGCATGTGAATCATCTTTAAATTGCAGCTTGACTGTGATGAAAATTCACAGCATGATGTGTAGAATGTAAAAAGAAAAACAGGCATTTCAAAACTCACATTTTCTGCTGGGACTCCAGACAGTTTGGTCAAAGCACTACACAGATCTGCCACTGTGCCTAGTTTAGGGACCACCACACGAAACTGACAAGGATAGAGAAATACAGAGAAATCCATTAGGGGCAATTCTATACAGTAACAACCACAAAGTTTCACCACTATTAAACTGCCATTATTTTTGAAGTATTACAGCTGTGGTACACAACAAAGTTTTCATATAAACAAAAAGGAAGACAAACCTTATTTTCAATGTGCATGTGCTAAATCAGGATACAGCAAAAGTACCAGCTGTAACAAGGACAATGCTAAGCAATCTTACTTGCATGGGTCTGGACTGAGGGTCGGTGCGAACGAGGAAAACTTCCATGGTTCGGTCCTTTTTCATGGGCAGGGGCAGCGTGAGGTAGCAGAAAGGGTCAAAGGTGACAGATACTTTGGAGCACTCAGGGCAGACTAGGGTCGACTTGAACAGGCCGTGGAAGATATCCACAATGATGGAATCGTTTCGCAGCCGATGGTTAGTCCATGCTTCTTTAGCAACAATCTATTGACAAAATAAACCAAAACAAGTGCACGTATTTTATACAACTGAAAATTCCCACTCTCCCTATTTACAATTGCATCAATATACTTTTATAGACACATTAACTGTATTGCATATAGACACTGGTTCATTTATTTCAACTTTAAATCCTTTCAACTGTTTTTAAAAATTACACAAAACACACAAGGGACAATGACCACTAAAATCTAGAACATACATTAAGACATTCAAACAGAACAACTTTACTGGCTTATACTAATACCTCATCAGGCCGGCCCTCAGCATCTCTCAGGGCCAAGTAAGGCTTCTTTTTGACACGGTTCAGGTCTTCATGCAGTCCGTCCAGCAAGAAGGCCAACAGCTCTTGAGAGTCCTGCTGCTGGTACCCTGAGAACTGGGGGGCAAATCGGCCAACCTGCGTCTGTGCACAGATAAAAGTCAGCCTCCAGAACAAGGACTGCAATGGTTGCTGTTCTGAGTGGTTATTAAACCACGTGTATAACTCACATTAACACAAAAGGTTTCCACGTAGCTGCTTCACTCACTTTGAAAGTTCGAGGAGCCACATAGCTGCTTCGGCTGAGCCACATCTGTTTGACCAAGTCTGCATATGCCTCAGCAATCTCCCCTCGCATCCCTAATGGATTCTCCCGGTTGATCTCTGCTTCATACTGGTCTTCCAGAAAATATTCCGTCAGGGGTGGGGAATTGCTCAAGCACTGTGAAAGATGCATGAGAAAGACTGTGAGGGCATGGCATTCACCACTGAATCATTCCCTATCGCTAAGATTATTCACTGTAAAGAATATGTTTACAAGATCTAGAAAATGTGATTCACTTGTGTCTGTGAGAATAAGCATACATGTTTGCATGTGTACCTGAAGCGCAGAGTTCATGAAGCAGGTGTTGCCCAGATTACTGAGGCCACAGAGGCCAGGCTGTGAGACAGAATCTCTGTAGGATGAACTGTAGGATGAGCTATATGAGTTGTATCCTCCCAACCTGCAGAAAACAAAAATGCAGTCATCTTTTCATAATGGAAAACACTGTTGTGAGCCACAAATGTTTCACATCCATGGTCCTGGAGGCACAACTCCTTTACAGCACATTTTACTGCTTGTCATAAAAGCACAACAGCTCAGTGAGGGGTTGTTAATGAGCTGATGAGTTGGAGCAGGTGCTTTGAGAGCAGTAGAAATACTCAGTTGTGCAGGGCACTGTGCCTCCAAGAACAGGGTTGGGGAATACTGCACTAAGGCGAAGGAAGATTAATTTGAAAAAGACAAAAGAAAAAAAAACAAATGTGCCTGTTCTTGTAAACATAAAATGGGTGCAGTGATACATAATATCTAGAAAGAGGGCTTAAACTCCAAATGATGGAGAACTGCAGTGTTTAAGAATCGAAAGTGAGAATTGTAATCACAATTCTAGTCCCCCCCCCAAAAAAAATGTTTTAATCAACTAAACTGACATTAGCCCCAGTAAACTTTCAGTATGGAAAAGTGTACGGTGGATGGCTTGCAGTGCTTTTGGTAGAGGACTTACCCTCTCTTTTTCCTACAGTGCTCAGCTGATAACAGCTCATTTACGAGGCAAAAATGTCTATTCACATAGTTTCACAAAGTATATGAGTATGGATTAGGACTAGGCTATATGGTTTACAAATAATTTTGTGATATTTTCAGGCTATATCGCAATACATATCTTTATTTTGTGAAAACATACCTGTTACCACCAGATGTACTGTTGTTCAGCATGTAACCAGAATTGCTACTGCTGTCTCCATTGGTCACTGTGGAAGAAATCTTGGCAGACGAATTGGAGGAGTACTTCGGTGAAGTAGTAAAATTCCTAGACGTGGTTGTACTGGACCTAGAAGCAATAAAATTACTTAATTAACAGCACCTTTGAAATCAGCAATTACTGAAGTAAATGCCCAACTATGTAAATCCATACTATACTCACTTGGGATGGGAGGTTTGTCTGGGCCATGTGCCGTCTTCATTCTTCCTTTCAATCACAAGTACCTGAAGCGAGAAAGCTCTTTATTGGTAACTAATCAGTCACACTAGCTAAATTAGGCACAGAGTAGAGTGAGGTGAAATGTTAACAGCTATGTACAGAATCTCAGAATCTTACCTGGCCCTGAAAAAGCCCAGCATCCTGAACAGTGCTGTCTGGCTTGTTCAGCTGCTCATACGTGTTGCTCATGTACTTGTTCCATAGTCGAGTTTCTTTTTCTGATGGGATATCAAAAAGAGACCTCATCTCCTTTTCAATGGTATCTGTGGGGAAAAAAATGAAACATCACAAAAATTACACAGAGTTATGCCTCTCACATATATCCAAAAACACAAACAAGCAGGACAAGCAGACTCATTCCAAAAATAATATCAGACATGGTACTAATGTGTTTCTCTACTCTGTCAGTAGTCTCTTACCAATGGTATCAGCTTTGCTGAAATGGCGGGTAACCACGTTGTCCATGTTGTCATTCTCACACAGGTTCAGCTCCAACAGATAGACTTCCACTTTACAGTGCTTCACAAACATACCATGCTCAACCACCTAGGACAGATCATTAAAAGTAAAACGTGATACACAAGTTTGTGTGTTATGTATGTCTCAATGCAGACATGATTCAGAAGTCAAGGGGGTAAACTGGAATATGCATAAAGAGCATGTGACAGAGCACAGAGCTATGATTGATAAGCTCACTTTATGCCAACACTACTGAATCATGCCTTATTTATTAAAGCTTTTTACAACGGAAAAAGCATTTCATAAAAGAACACTGCAACAATGTCCATTTCCACCACTACGTATTGAAGTAGCTGCACAGCCTAAAACTAATAAACACATATCACAATGCTATTGCTTACACTGGGGGAAAAAAACATTTTTACAATTAAATTAAACATGTCGCAGTTTGAACAAGCTCACAAGCTTAGTCACAATCTGACCATGTAATGCGGTTCCATGCTGTAACGTGCAAACACTCTCATAAAGAGTTCAGTTAGAGCACAGCACAAGGAAGAGAGGCAAGTGGCTTTATCAAAAAGTTTCCATTCAGGGGACAAACTCTCACAAAGACGTTTGCTCTAAACCTGATCTGAAACCATCGTAAAAGTAAACTGACCCCTTATAGTCACGTGTGAACACACCACAGCACACAGGGTGAACAATGTGAAATTCTTTCTCTGCATTTAACCCATTCACCAAGTGATGCAATGAGCTGCCAACAATGAGGGGCGCCCAGGGAGCAGTGTGTAGGGATTGTATCTTGTTCAAGGGTAACTCAGTGATTTGAACCCACAACCATCTGATTACAGGGGCTACGCCCTAACCACTAGGCCCCACTAGGTCTACATGCAAACAGTTTGTTTAAAAAAATTCAGATGAGGATGAAACGCTACTTACTCCAGCATTAATGTGAATTTTAAGTGCAAGAGTTTACTAAAAATGTATTCAAAGTAAAAACATTACATGAATACCTCTTCGAGTTTAAATTCATATGCATCTCTCAAACCTAAAGCTAGGCTGAAGTGCAGCTTACCATATTAAACTTATGCTCGAAATCACATAAACAGGATAAAAAATAAACAAAAAAATCATAGTTTACATGGCTTTGAAGTCCACCTGAAATCAAAACTGACCATTTTATATATTTAGCTCACGTTCATACGTTTCCCGTAATCTCAGTGATTTCCCATGCACAGTTACTTTAAACATGTCAAACTGTAATAATGATATCATATTGTTACACCAGCACATACCTACATGACTGACTGTGAAGAAAAGACCATATAAGTGAGCATGCCAATATTATCAAGACAATATTTCTTCTGAAAATACTAAACATGTAAAAACCTCATGTTTCATGTACATGTGCAGAAACATCTTAAAAAACAACCTTCAAAAGGGAAAGAAGGAAGTGCTTTACCTTTCTGACGATAGGCCGCTGTCCCTCTAGACAGCCGTACCAACAGACAAGTTTATTCCAAGCTTCTGTGGGCACCAGGACATAGTCTAACTCATCTATAAGATGTTCTTTTAGCGCTTGGGTTTCTTGGTCTGAAACACAAATGCGATAAAAATGTTGTATTCCATTAAGACTGCAGCACTTGAAGATAGAATATGCTTTCAGCAGTGCACTGAAAGTTAAAGGTCCTGTATAGATATTTTAGCTGTGGCGTTCCATCATGAGAACTTTGCTATTCACACCTTTAGGTTTAATGACAGCATAAAGGAACAATGCTCACAAGGCAGCAGTGATGATAAGCAGCAGGTATATAAATCTGTGTGTTTGTGTGATTTTATGTTCTCATTTGATAGGTCAAGGAATATCACAACACTACAGGCTACCTACTACACTTGTGACCTCGTCCACACCACAGGATCTAGGAATGTAGATCCTGTGTATTAATAATAAATGAGAAAGAAACTGGAATTGAACAATTATAGAAATGTTTATTTTATAATTACCTGAAAACAGCCCAGAGTTGTCAATGGGTCCTGGGTATAGATTGTGTTCTCCAACATTGTACATATCCCAGCTGTCAAAGCCCACATATTTCTTCCACTGTTTGAACCACCGGCTGTCAATCAGAAACCTACAAAAACACAGACAAGGTGGGCAGAGATTATCAAAAAGAGATCAGAAGACAGCAACAAAATCACACAATGGCATTTTTAGTTGTTGTTGATTAATGGTACACACCTGCTGTCAATCACCTGCAAAAATTGATATGCAAGAAACTCTTTTACATAACCAATATAGAAACAAAAGTAGGAAGTCTTAATCTGCTCTAAAGCAGGAACCTGTTCCACTGCATAAGCTTGTTAGCAAGGATTCCACCAGACCAAGGCAGCAGGTGAAAAGTGTCTTATTTGTACTCACTTCACATCATAACAGTTTAATGAAAACACCCCCGATTACTTACCATAACCAAGCGATCAGGTGTCAAACAGGCATAACACTAAGCAACTCACTACTGACTTGAATGACTGGCCAGTCAAACAGACAGTGTAGGGACAGTCTCTGGCAATATAAAGCGACACCACGTCGATATAACCTTCCACCACAGCAAACAAGACCACACTTATTTAATTCACTGGGGCTGTCTGACTAATGGTATATGGTTTCTTCCAGTGCCAGTCAGGACAGTTGCTGGTGTGACCCAGTCCCCATGACAAAGCAGTAGCTGGCTACTGTGTTTAGCTGTGGTTACTAATTATTATTAAGATGTAGGGATAACCAGTGTCTGACTGGTTGTGGTGTTTTTATGGCACTGTCCTCCCCTTGGACGACTTTAACATAAACTAATAATGACCATTGTCGTGTAGATAGCCATACAGCTACCATGCTTACAACCTGTGTACGCAGCTAGCCAGCTGCTTATCAGAAAATTCGGGATGGCTTTACACCCTCTGGCTATCTGAAATTATTTAGGCAGGGTGTGTACAGAAAGTTAAGCCAAGCTCCACTTTCAAATATGGGTGTTTTTAGTAAGGTTGTGTGAACATAGTACAACCGAGCAGCTTCTAATTAGAATGTTCTGACAGATACCGGTAACCTTGGCTACGCTAACATTAGCCTACGAGACAGTCTGCAAATACTAGGCACACCTGAAAAATATTATAATTAATTGTAGTTAAGGTGTTACATCTTGTAACAGCACATACATTAAATGTTGAGAAGGTAAAGGAGTGACAGTGGAATATATTAAGCCAGCTAGTTGTTTAGCAAGCCCAGCTTGCTGTTGTAGCTAACAGTGTGAAGCAGTAGGCCCGTTGCTACATAAGCAGACTGGCTAAGTTTGATCCAGTGTAAAGCCAGAGCTCACCATTCGTCCCCCTTTCGGAGCGTGGTTTTCAGTAGTGCTCCGATGGTCTGCTTCTGGCTCTCGATAGAAGGTAGTGGCGTTTGAGCCGACCCCGGCTCCGCGTCAGGGTCTGAAGCGTTGCCCGACTCGGGTCCGCCTCCCTCCGCCATCGTGCCGCGAGTGAGTCCGGCTGCAGGGTGAGAGGGCTAGCCCGAGTGGCTAAGCTACCAAACGCAGCGCACCAGCACCAGCCCCAAGTTGTGCAAACTGCACTTACACACGTTTAGCAGTAGGGGGCGCCCTAAAGCACTCTTCTTCACCCCAGTGTTTTTGTGACTCGAGACAGAAACTGTGATACCTTACATTACAGTAAAGTGTCGATTTGTCATTGTGAACTGTTAAATTCTTTCTCCGCATTTAACCCATTCACCAAGTGAAGCAGTGGGCAGCCAGGAACGCAGCGACCAGGGAGCAGTGTGTGGGGTCAGCACCTTACTTAAGGTTTATTGTAGTGGTGCCACTGGCAGTCCTGGGATTCAAACCCATGGCCTTCTGATCACAGGAGCCACCAGCTGTCCCTTACATTACATTACATTAATTTGGCAGATGCTTTTATCCAAAGTGACTTGAAACATTCAAGTTTCAGGATAGTGTGAGAACCAAAGAGTACTAAGTGTCACAAAAGTCTTTATGTAGGGAATAGTGTAAGAAGATTCTCTCTGAACATGTGTGTTTAGGAGGTTTTTAAAGCTAGAGAGATTCTGCTGGTCTGGTCAGAAAAAGAGAAGAGTCTGGACTGGGTTTGTAATGTATGTAGGGATAGCAGAGCCAGACAATGTTGCTTGGAGGAGCAGAGGGTGTGAGTAGGATCATAAGGCTGAATGATAAGGTTAAGTTAGCTAGGTACACACCCAGATGTCACTCTGTAAGCAAAAGTTAGTGACTTGAATTTAATTTCAGCAGCCATGGGTAGCCAGTGTAGGTCAATCAAGATACAAAACTCAAGGAATAAACGACAACAGGGCTATTTGGCTACAGTGTATGGGGCAGCTGGTTGCCTGATGGTTAGGGAGTTGCCTCTGCAATCAAAAGGTTGTAGGTTTGAATCCCAGGACTGCTAGTGGGACCACTGGGGTGCCCTTGAACAAAGTATGGTTCCCACACACTGCTTCCTGGGTGCCCCCGTTGGTGGCAGCCGACTGCTTCACTTGGTGAATGTGTTAAATGCCGAGAAAGAATTTCACATTGTTCACACATGACTATAAGGTGTCAGTTTACTTTTCAGCTGACATTCCTGACAAAAAATATATTATGTAATGCTGTCAGAACACTGGACCTTTTACTGCTCTATAGTTGTAAAAGTCTCTTTGAACAATGTTGTCTACAGACTCCCGGGGACCTGAATAACATTCAGGGACTCAAGAACCATTGCCATCACCATGACAACCGAGCATCTCTGGTAGTGCTTGCAGCTCCTGTTTAGTAAATTCATTTCCGAGGCTGGTGCTCCGAGCCCAGTGCTATGCTGAAAAACACTCGTCTTGGTTTAAATCTGCACACAAAAGAAGCCTTGCAAAGGTCTGATGAGTCTGACCATCCAAACAGCCCCACAACGTACAATCAAGTTTGGGCTAGAGGCACCTTACTTCCAGTGAGGGGCAGTCTTAGTGCTTCAGCATACGGACATTTTGGACAACACCATGCTTCCAACTCTATGCAAGGACAAAAAGCAAGGTCCATAAAGACATGGTTGGATGAGTTCAATGTGGATGAACTTGACTGGCCCGCACAGAGCCCTGACCTCAACCCCATCTAACACCTTTGAGTTGAACTGGAACAGAGATTCAGTGCCTGACCTCATTAATGCTCTACAGAATTAATTTGCACAAATTTCAACAGAAACACTCCAAAATATTGTGGAAAGCCTTCCAAGAAGAGTGGAAGCTGTTATAGCTGAAACAGGGGGACTAACTCCATACTAAATTCATGTATTTGAATGCAATGACAAAGTCCCTGTTGGTGTACAGGTCAGACGTCCCTATACTTTTGTCCATACAGTGTAGCTTTGTCCATATCAGAAGGACAAATAACAATACACTATGGCTAATAATAATAATTAAGGCACAAAACACAATTTTGATAAAAACAAGGTCTATTATGAATGAACACTTACTGCAAGTGCACGAAGGTGTCAAAACTTACAAAACATAAGTTACAAACCAAATTAAATAATACAAAACTAAGCACAACCAAGAATTGCAATGAGATTCTATAAACAGCGAAAAGAGACTATGAAGTACTCAAAAGCAAATGTATAGCAGAGTGGAATCAGTGGCACAGGAGAACCACACTAAGCTAGTGTTAGTAAAGTCTAATAACCCATAATAAAATAGTCTGATCCATATGACCAAGCCAGTTTTTTTCTACACTGGTCCACTTTTTAAAACTCATCCAATTACTTACTTGTTAACCACATAAATTAACCACATTCCTGTTAATTATTTGGTCCAATAAAATGACACTCAGTGAGATGCTTTTAAGAAAACAAAAGGACTGATCATAATGTGGGGGGAACGTTGTAGGTTGAGCTGTAGTAGCACCATAAGCTGAATTATTTGATTTTGACAAATGGTTAAATGGTTCACTGTTTATACACTATAGATAAATGGCTGCATTAAAAGGTAGCAACTGCAGAATTACAACAATGTCATTACTGTCAAACTATATGCATCATACAAACAGTGGGATGGCAAAATAAAAATCTAGAGCAGTGAACAGTGCATGCACATGATATGTCGCAGTGAGGTTTATGCATGTTATCTACAATACCAGGATGTGTCTCAACAGTTCCAAAACCAGTCCAAACAACTGAATCATAAGTAGGTCCTTTGTGGTGCCCTTTAATTCCTCTCCTTAATGTAATAGGCCCTTAGAAAATTCCTGTAGGCAAGTCTTTGCTAAACATGCCAGACAGGTCCAAGTCCTTGCTCATCAGATCCTCCTCCACGTTCTCTAGCGCCCACTGATGGTCCGTCAACTCCAGCGCCTCCCACTCCGCCTGAGGACGACGAAAAGGGATGGTTATTGAACAGTCTGCAAGAAGCCATATCTCTTCTATAAAGGCCAGAGTAACACCAAAATCCTTATGATGGCAACTGTATTAAAATATTTAGAATAACTGATAATGAATAAATCAGCGTGAAAGGGTGCGGACAAATAAACTAGTCTAGAACAGTGTAAAACAGTGTAAAACGAGAGAGAACAGTCTCCCAAAAATCACAAACAGGTATGGGACATTAAAACATAAAATCTGAGTTTGTTGGGCAGTGTGCTCAAGCCTTAATCGCGCGCACACGCACCTAAATATCCCAATCAGCCATAACATTAAAACTACCTCCGTAATATTGTGCAGGTCACCTTTGTGCTGATAATCCGCTCAGACCCATCAACGTATATACTCCACAATATCTCCAAAGGTGTAAAGTGGTGGTATGTGGCATCAAGTGGTATCGCACTAGTTTGTCCTGTACATCCCACTGATGCTCGGGTTGAAACTTGGGGAATTTGAAGGCCATGTCAACACTTTGACCCTTTTGTCATGTTTAGGAATGGTTTGAAAAACATTTTTTTTCAGCATAGTAGGGTGCAATATCCTGGTACTATGCTCCATGATCTATTTGCCGGTGGACAGAGATTTAGCATGGGCACTCTGATCAGTCTGCACCTATGCAGCAACACATTTATTAATTTGATGTCTAATAAAACTCCACCCCTTGACAGGTGCCATTGTATACAGAAAATCACTTTTATTCATTTGACCTGTCAGTGGTTTTAATGTCGTGGCTGATCGTTGTATTTATCACATATTTAACTTAATTTACCTTGAAAGCTTTATTTGTGTCTGCAGGCATCGCCATGGCAGCACCACTCATTTGGTCCTGCATGATTCGAGACTGATCTGCACCTGTCACAGAAACGTTATGAAATGTATTAACACCATATCTAATGATGCGCACTTAATATACTTATAAAGGAATAACTACATCAAAATGAAGTGAAAATTAAATTGTTTCATATCAGAAGGGAAAAATTTCTTACCATTATCTTGTCCAAGGATCAAAGAGTACATGCTTCTCAATCCAAAAACATTCAGAAAATACCAAGATGCTGAGCTTACCCTGAAATAATATAAAATTGAAACAATATACAATGTCTCACTAACAAAAATTTAATTTCAGGTGTAATAAATGTTATGTTGTAAGAGTGCTGTTATGTGCACATAAACAAAACATGAATTGATAAAAAAAAAAAAAAGTTTTGTGCACGTCATACATGAAGCTCGTGTAAAATTTTAGCTGGAAACCACTTACCAAGATGCATCTAAAGAGAGCAACTCAATGCCTTGTTGCAACATAGGCTTGAAACGGAGAGTGAGGGGAAATGGTACCTTAGCTGAGGAGAGAATATTTTTATACTATGTCAGCAGTCCATCATCTATACATACAAAAATATGAAATGCATACAACCATAGAACTAAAGCAGCTGATAAAGTACATTATGCACTGAATTTTACAATTTATTACATAGGCCATTGTGCCTTTCTTCCACTAAAAGGCCTACTGGCAAGAATCCAGTTGAAGTTTTTATTAGCAATTAATCAAAACATATTCGCTGAAAGGTGCAAAGTCAAAAATCTCTTACTTGTAACAAACCCAGAAAAGGTCCAGTTGATCCAGCCACCAATAAGAATCATCGGCAGGACATTTGTTACATTGCCTTTCATCATGTCTGTCAACATGCTGGGATCTGGATTGTTTAACACATATGTTAAATCAATAGTTATTTGATCAGATAACCCTTACAGATGGATCATAGGTATGTGAAAACACAAAATCTAAACATAAATACGTGGCAAGAAAGTATTAACCCTGCACAGAGGAGCAATGCTTACCAGTCATTGGGGAAGGAGGCACCACCTTTCTTTTTGTCTTTTTAAAAAAGCCATCATCTTGGTTATTGAAGTAAAATTTTCTCATTAAGAAGGACTATTTAATAAAAGAAAGTTTTAAAAAGAACATTATGTATTAGACTGTACATACATGTTTTCACATTCTTGAACTAACATTTCTAAGACATATAGTAGGACAGATTTAATGGTATTGTATTTGTAGGACAGAACGGTTTAACATTTCTCATCTCGAACAGGAATTAAACGATCTGAAAATATAATCTAATAAAATGTATCAATCTCACCTGTTTGGGGATGTATTTTCCATTTTCTCTTAATATTCTGCTCCGGATGAGAACCTGGCTGTATATTAAACACAATACAAAACTGACTTAACTCACAGGTTTGAATGAGACAAAAAGACAAGTCAATTCTATAACTGGGTTTCCTCAATTCTCCTCCTGAATGTTTCCCCATTTTTCACAGATCTAAGTTCAGTAACTAGCAATTGAAGGAGACAAAAAAACAAAACAAAACACAACAAAACAGTACAGCGCCATCAAGGACTAGTGGTCCTTCCCCTATAGCATCATCATATAGACAACCCATTCACCTCTGATCTGAGTCATGAAGTTTCAGTCTTAATGCTTGTAGTATGTATGTCTAATCAACTGATCAAGCATGGATGGAGGATCGATCACAGCATCCCTCTTCTTTTGAAATACTAGAAATTGAAATAAAATTTCAAATGTAGCCTACAGGTTCCTTTCCGAGCTCATGGACAAAATATTATGACAGTTTGTTTATGCTACTGTTTTTCCCTAGGTCTGCCTAAGCTTCTCAAACAGTGCTAAGCCCCCCGCCCCCATCCCCCGCCCCCATCCTCCGCCCCCATCCTCCGCCCCCATCCCCCGTGTATTAAACGTCTTAATTCAGGTGTGTTGGAAGCTGGGATAGAACAAAAATGTGGACCATTTAAAGGGACCTGGAGGGCATGTATTGAGAATCATTGGTTTAGCCTCTTAGCATAAGCTGACTATGATGAAATAAAATTAGTCCAGATGCTCAAGCCAGAGAGAACAGGTTAAGTCAAAGAAATCAGTTACAAACATCATTAATCCTGACACTACACGACCTCAGAGGACAAACCTAAAAAGGGAGTTACCTGTCAGAAACTTGCTCGAGTGTGAGTTTCTTGTCACTCTGCAGCAGAATCGAGACGTAATGCCGTATGACCCCGACAAGAAAGGTGATGAACACAATAGGCAAGACGACCCACAGGCGAATATTGGAGTCCAAAAGCAGTTCAGGTTCAGCCATGGTTTACTTGAGTGGTACTGTCAGGATGACCTTAACTGATCTATAGGAAAGAATTTTGGTGCATCATATTAGTGTACGGAACTGCAAACATGGTTTAGCTAAACTTCACAATTTCAAACAGATTCAAATGTACAATTAACCAAAGGATGCTCAAAATAGTTTCAGCTACACCATGTGGACAAATGTATTGGGACAGCGCTTCATTTTTTAAAATTCAGGTGGCTCCTTACTTCCAGTAATGGGTAATGTAATGCTTCAGCATACCAAGACATTTTTGGACAACACAACGCTTCCAACTTTGAGTACACAGTTTGGGGAAGATCCTTTTCCATTTCAGTAAGACAGTGCCCCACTGCACAAAGCAAGGTTCATAAAACATGGCTTGATGAGTTGGAGGTCCATCCAACACCTTTGGGATGAACTGGACCGGAGATAGTGAGCTAAGCCTTCTCGTCCAACAACAGTGCCTGGCCTCAAAACTGCTCTACAGAATGAATGGGCACAAATTCCCACAGAAACACTTCAAAATCTCGTGGCAGCTTTCCAAGAAGAGTGGAAGCTGTTATAGCAGCAAAAGGGAGAGACAAACTCCATATTAAAGTCTATGTATTTGAATGCAAGGTCATTAAGAGTCTCTGTTGGTGAAATGGTCACGCGTCCCAATACTTTAGGGTATGTAAGCAATAATATTATAATAATAACTGAGAACAGGAGTGATTCTGGAAAAGCTGCCTGCTAAGCAACACGCCCTGTCTCAGACACAGGCTGCTGAAGCTAGCTCATTTGCCTCGACACAGCAGCTGGTTAGCAACATTTATGAAGACAAAAACCTACTAAGGTTTACTAACAGAATAACCAGCATTTAACACTGGTGTGTCAGTAAGCCATGTTAACATGCTATTTTATGTCAAATTCACTAACAGTAAAGTGGTTTACTGTAAATTCACTAACAGTAGAACAGTAAAGTGGTTTATTGTGACTTTCAAGCTATTCATGTGTCCGTATGCCCACAGAACTATTTGCTGTCTACCAAACCTCCAAAATAACGTTGTCCTAATGTGCCTCTCATTATTTAGCTCAAGAAAAGTAGGTTATTCCTCGACAAACAGGTGTAATTCCGTGCAAAACAACGGGCACAGGCGGAAGGCTAATGCTAACATTAGCTGTGTAGCTAATGATGATGCTCTGGTAGAGTGAGTGGACAGAAGTGTGAAAGGACAGAAGGACAGCTATCACAGCCAGGGTTTAATGAAAATAACTTACAGTCGTTTTAGGCCCTCAGTATCGAGTAGATACTCTGGTCTCCTCCAAACTGTTTAATTTCAACGACGCATGAGCCCAGCAACACCAAATACCCTTCCTGCTGTCTGTGTGTGTGTATGTGTGTGTGTGTGAGAGAGAGAGAGAGGGAGAGAGAGAGAGAGAGAGAGAGAGAGAGAGAGATAGAGACAGAGAGAGTATAGTAATTCATAATTATACATCAGTAGAATTATTGTTGACACTGCTGACATATTACTACCTAATTCTAGTTCCTACCTCTTTCAACCTGCTGCTGTATTTTATTTCACTATTATTACTATCAGTAGTAACCGTATTACTATTACATGTATCTTCATCCACTCTATTTATTGTTAATTCTTTTACTGTTTCTTTTCAATGCAATGCTGTATATGCTCAGTCATGCCAGTAAATCTTTCATTTGAACTGAGAGAGAAAATAAGAGACAGGGAGAGATTGTGTGTGTGTGTGAAGTCAGACAGGGAGAGAGTGTGTGTGACAAAGAGGAGGACAAAATGCCCTCAGAGTTACTTAAATTGCCCATAGTTTGTGTGTAAATATTAAAACTTAAACCTTTAAAACATACTACCCCTCATTGAAAGATTGAGAGAAAAAAAACCCCAACCATATAAATAAAACCAGAATTATTCTGGTTGTTTTCATTTAATAAATAATACACAAGTGTATTGTGTATCCTTTCTTTGAGGAATTTTGGTAGGCCTTGGATGAAATTTTTAGGTTACACATTTATTTATGTGCAGTACATCATTATTACATTGTGGTCTTCTTAAGTGTAAAAAGTCCTTTTGTCATACAAGAGCACACTGTGAACAGTGTAAAATTGATTCTCTGCATTTAACCTATTCAAGTGAAGCAGTGGGCAGACAGGAACACAGTGCCTGGGGAGCAGCATGTGTGGTACCTTACTCAAGTGTACCTCAGAGGCACCGCTAGCAGTTCTGGGAGTGGAACCCACAACCTTCCAGACACAGGGCCAACTCCCTAACCACTAGGCCACCAGCTGCCCCAGATCCTTAAGCCAGTTGGTTCAGTTTGGTTTAAATTGTCATTCGTAAGAATTTCATCTGCAAGTGCGTGGGAAATGTAAGGGTGATTAACATTTTAACCCACTGCGTTCAGTTTGTTTAACTATTTAAGTCTGTCAAAAACATTTTAACATTTAAGATAAAAACTATCAAGAATTGTTATTCAAAGGCTTTTATTGAAACATGAATATCCTTTGCTCAGGGTAGTGTTCTTTTCTTCCAATCAAATATAATGATCATGTGAGGCAGACTTTGCTATGTGCAGTAAACAATGCTTTAAAGTGTAGACAGAACACTTTGTGTTGTAATACTCACTTTTTTCTGTAATACAGAAAAATGTTATTAATAATAATGCTAAAATCCCTACCAATGAGAACATTCTCTTTCTAACATTACAAAATTGACAATTTTGTTGGAAGAAAAAAAAAAAAAAAAAAAAAAAACTAAGCCACTGAAAGAACTGTATCCCGGTAGTGCAAGGTGCGCTTCCATTCTTACAATCAACAGTCAAGAAGCATCCAAATCAAAGCTTACAATGATGTGAAATGGGTAAGACATAGACCTCTTTGCAAATCCAGGCAAAATTGATCTAAATAACTGGATATGTTTGTTACAGACACGCACACACCCACACATACATACATACACCCCTCTAACCTCTGAAACTCAAAAAGGTTTTATTTACAACGGATCAATTAACAGTCTCCATGGCATGACACTGTGGTTACCTGATCACACATACACTGGCACTGGTTTAAAATCATAGTTTGACAAAGCCAACACATTCTGCATATGTCCATGTCACTGGGTTCAGCCAGTTGCAGAACATTAACAATTTGTGCTTTTAACCATCAGAAACACGATTAAAAACGCAACAAGAAATGTACTGGCTGAAGAAATGGAGATAAATAGATGTCCCATGACAGAAAGGGAGAAGCACATTCCCATGCTGGGAGGTCATACTGCCAATTATTTTCCTCTGGGGAAAAATTATGTTTTATGCAAATGTTTGAGAGGCAGGGCATTGATTGTGTCCATGGGATAAAACAAATTTATATATATATGGTAAAGACCAGAGGTTGTATCAGTCTCATGTGATTGCTGAGGACTTTTCTAGAAGAGCAGAGCACCCATACTGCCTACTTCACTCTGTTCCTTAACAAAGATCTCAAAATACTGGTAAATGATTGTGACTGCCAATAAGATTCCTGTTCCTGAACCAATGGCTCCCAGGAAATCAGCCATAACGGAGAGACCACCTATGCACAGTCCTCCAAATGCTGCAGCTGTGGGGATATACCTATAAGAGAAGAAAAACAAAAACAAAAGTTAATTCTATGTTTCTTTAGTTTATTACAGCACAAAACAGCATTGTTCAATTAAGGGGAATGGGTGTGTCTTACCTGTTGAGTTCATGAACCATGGAGGTCTCTCTGTGTCCCCTCATTACCATCTGCTGTTCCTTCAGCTGTTTTGCCACCTATAATTCAGAAACACATTGGACACACAACATTATAAATACAAAAAATTAGCTGGTGTACAAAAGTTATGACTATGGTCCAAATAGCATTCTAAAGGCTTTGGAGTGTGTTTCCAACAGAGTGCAAATCAACAACTACTCTGTCTAAAGGTCTTTGATGATTAATTTATTGCAGTTTAGGACACAGTTTTCCTGGATTTAAAAAGAAAAAGGTACAAATACTAAAACAAAAACCAACATCACAATATACCTAACTTACAAATGACCTCAATTAACTCAAGACAAGGAAAAAAAAATACTCCACTCACATCCTTGGCAGAAGATCCAGAAACCTCAATCCAGGTCTTTGAGAAAAAGGCACAGGACCCCAACATGAAGACAATGTAGATGACAGCATGGACTGGGTCTTCGAGGACAGAGCCAAATGACTCAGGAGGAGAGAGGTAGTAGCACAGACCTCCTACAGGATAAGCACGAGCTGGCCCTCCACTTGTGGTGTCCTGTTAAAACGCGACCTTCAATGTCATTACAATGCTTGAGACGAACATGTCAAATCCAGTCAGCATCATTTGTGTAGTATGAACAGCAAAGTCCCATGAAACCAGACTTTCACCAAGCTACATTTGTAGATCAATTTATTTAGATTTTTCCATCATTTCGCAGCAGTTCAAAATGTGCACCAAGAAAGCCAGTGCTGCATCTCATAACAGTTTAAACAGATTTTAAAAAGACTTTCATGTAACAGTTTTGCTCTATTGGAAGATTACAGTGACTTAGTAAAGATTTAAACTTAAGAAGATTTAATCTGATTATAATGTCATGTTTTGTTCACGTTGTAGTTACGATCAAGTAGAATACTACTGTGAAATACAGCATGATGATTCTTGTTGCAACTGTTAAAAAATGTTGCGGATCCAAATCTGATCTAAGCTCATAAATGCATCTGGTTCAAGTTTTCTCTGCCCCTACCTAGTCAGAATACTTACAAGTCCTTTGTAACTATGGCAACCAGTGTGGATTTGTGAGCAAATATGACCACAATCTGGCCATACAAAACTGATTTGGTCACTTGTAACTCATTCAACTATAAAAGACAGATTTACAAATCTGCTTTTTCATATAGTGTGAATAAAGCCTTATGCCCTTTTATGAGAAGTGAAAAATTACTAGTGAGAAAAATTACTAGTGAGAATAGTTGCTACAGGAAACCAAAACTGATTACTTACAGACCAGGTTCCCAGTAAATTAACTAGGAAGTTTCCACTGAAGCGTGTAGAGAGCATCTGAGAGATGACATAGAGGTTGGACACCAGTGCAGACTGTAGGATGATGGGAATGTTGGAGGTGTAGAAGAGCTTAATAGGATATGTGTTGTACTGACCACGATAACGTGCAGACTTAATGGGCAAATCAACTCTGAAGCCCTGATGGAGAAGCACAGAAATTAGTTTATTCACATAATTTGGCTAGCAACTGCAGTGATTTCAAGACTATACTGGATAACTAATTTGAAAAATTAGATAAAGTTTTAAATTCTACAATATACAAGGCCATAAATGATGTAGAGAAACAGACAAGCTGCAAACCACAAAGTGCACCTTGGTAAAAGGAGCGGATAAAATGGCAGATACAAGACGGGAGTTCCTAATAAAGAGGCTTGCCAGTGTAGCTGAAGCAACCACCTACTAACCTGGAAATATATGACCACAGCAAAGACAAAGACTGTAGCGATAAGGTTCATGAGGTTGGGCAGGTTCTGCCTGTAGAAAGCTTCTCTCAGAGCTCGTATTTTATCAGTACGTGTGGCAAGCAAATGGAACAAAGCAATAATGGCTCCCTCAAACTCAGTACCTGCAAGAAGATTACACATAAATTACAGCGTTGTTAACAGTAAAATACTGCGCAGTTACATTGAAAGGTTATCACTGTCCACCAGTTTGACCACTAAATGCAAGTTTAACTTTGATAAGACAAGGTCAAACAAACAGATCACTGTTTCAGCTCACAAACAGTAAAGGATAGCCATAATGAACACTTTCAAATAACAAATATTTGAGCTAATATACATAAACGCATTATATTATATACATATATATTATATACACATATTTTTACAAATATATTTTTACATATATATATATATATATATATACACATACACACACATATATATATATTTCACGTATATATGTAAAATATATACATATGTAAAATATGTGTGT
>JBBJLS010000109.1:18250457-18262809 GCA_037577275.1 Bryconaethiops microstoma
AGATGTAATTGAAAATCTGACTGACCAGACTTTGGTGGAACGAAGGAGGGGGAAAAAAACAAAGGCCACAAAAGGAAACACAGCAAATTCACTTTCTTTCAGTGTCTTAAAGGCCAAGCCAAGAGGAAGCTTACAGTTGTATGCTGGAGCTCATCTCAGGTGGACAAACACTCTAGACAGTGGAGACACACAGACAAACACATTCACACACACAGACACACAGACGTACGGGCAATTCAACATTTCCAGTTCAACATCTTTGTACTGTGAGAGAAAACCAGAGCACCAAGTGGAAATTCACACAGACACTGGAAGAACATGCAAACTCCATACAGAATGACCTGGGCCACGCTTGCTGGGAATCAAACCCAGGACCTTTTTTCTGTTAGGTGATAGCATCATGTTATATATTTCACATTAGAGAGTATACAGTTACTCTGTCCCACCAGAAAAACTCACCAGAAAGAAGGTGAGTGATGAGAAAAGAATCAGGTTGCATCAAGAAACATTAGAGATAATAATCATTAATAATCTGATAAAGTGATACTTATGAAGGCCATTTACCAGTTTGGTTTCAGCTTTCCACAACCAACAGGAAGTGGGCTCAGTATTCATATGTGACATTTGCTGAGTACCACAAATACACAAACGCACACAATATTTTAGTTCTAACAACATTGCCTAGAACATTCCTCAGAACTATACCTCAGTCTCATTATCAATGAAAATAATAAGTTCTAGGCATGCGGTCTTGGACTTTCCCAAGAATGTATAAAGATCTAGTTTTCTTAACATTGTTGGGATGTTATGTAAATGTTATTGAGTTTAATAATAAGGTTCCATTTATAAGTTTCCTAAAATGTTCTCTAGTCTCTATTTTCATTGTCATCCTTCTGTAAATGTCAAGACTAAGATTTCATTAACATTAGCTCTGCTGATTCTGTTTTTCGACCGGTCTTACCTGTAATAACAGGAGTGTGTAGGTCAGTTACAATAAGGAAAACAAGATACAAAATATGAATGAAGTGCTTTAAGGGGTATGTTTAAAAACTGTTCTGGTTTGTTGAAGAGAGGAAGAGAGTCTTTGGGTACCAAGCCCTGATGTTTATTCCTCAATCCTCCTCTAGCTGCCTTTTTACTTCACACTTTTTTGAACTGACCAGCAAACTCACTCTTCATAGTTTCACATCACAAGTTTCTGATTAATGCAGCTCACCTGTGTGTGCTCATACAGCCCCTTGATAAAACTTACACTTGCCAAAACTTACCCCTATGGTGTTGGAAGTGTTTATAGCTCAGTGGGGGCCTGATACAATGTCAGAACATTACGGATTGTATCAGTGCTAATATTTATTTTTTCTACAATAAAAATAGAAATAAAAATACAAATTTTCTGTGCTCCCCTAAGCTTGTAGTGGTCTAGTCTCAGTCATTGTTAAAAGTGACAGTGATAGTATTTTATTGTTAAATCAAATGATTAAAAAAAACTTTTAAAAAAACTTAAAGCTTTAAGATCTGAAAAGATGGGGAGTGAGGTTGTGTGGAAAAAATAAAACTGGTGGGGACTAAAAATGCTAATAAAATGTTCAATGTCACATTTGGGATAATGTTTTAGGGAATGTCAGAAATAATGTCCTAATCACAATAAGAACATGCAAGTATAATATAGTATATTATTATAATAGAAAAGTATATACGTCTCAGAACTTTACAAGACAACATTCTTGGAATGTTAATGAATTTGGGGTGGAAATAAATCTGCTGTAACATTCCTGGAATATTTTCAGAACCCAAATTTGTTAGCTGTTTAGTTAGTTGTGCCTAATATTTTTGAACCTTTACACAAAGTTACGAGAACATTCACTGACATCAGGGTAACACCCAACAAAGTTTCACACACACACACATACATATACAATCTGAGACAGAGGCACCCAAATTTTCCAACTGAGACATACATATACAGTGAGTATACAACCAGAGAATATACAGTACAGTACTATGCAAAAATCTTACACACCTGAGAAAATTATATTGAAAACCAGTTTAGCTGAAGAGTATATGCTTTTAAAAGCTAATATTAGAATATATACAAATAATACTATAAATAGTGATTTTGTGTATGTCTGTGTGATTGCTTAATCATTCCCAGGCCTCTCTTTGTGGAATACCAGTATTGCATTACATTATAGTTCTCATCAAATACCTTAAATACCTGATTTGCCTCAATCAATATTTACCATACTCATATTTCCCAATTCTCTTTCATCTCTGGAATCCAGGGCTGTGTCTTATATAAGCACATGTAAAAACATAAACGCATATGTGTGTGTGTGTGTGTGTGTGTGTGTGTGTGGACGGGTGTCTCTGTGAGCACTGAGACCACAAAGTACAAAGAGACAAAAGTAATTGAGCAACTCCAGAGCAAACTATTCTGGTTCACAATGAGAACAAAGCCAGCAGGTCTCACAGGACGAACAAATGACACAGGACCAAAATAGAGCAATACTTGAACCAGTGATTATAATGGAAGACAAAAGGCCATTTGTGATCTATTCCAGTACAGAGATATACCCACTTGATCTATTTCATGGGGGTTAATTAACGTATGTAGGACAACAGCAGTCACAGCATCAGGGGAGGGAAAAAAAAGAAGGGGAAAAAAGCTCTGCTCTGTTGCCATAGAGACTTTTCCTCTGTTACGAAACAGGTCTACTTTCTGCAGCAACCTGAGACTGAACAAAGATGCTGTGCAAAAACACACTTCATCTTACACATGCGTGCGCGGAAGCACAGATACTAACACTAGCAGATTCAGATCAACCACCAAATGCTCAGAAAGGCCCACTGACCATTCCTGAAATATGGTTACAGCAGATGAGGGGGGGGCCAGAGCACCCCAGCAAAGCCATAGAGACTAAATTTCTAAAGCAAACATGCACTATTTAACCTCACCCTCGTGTAAGCCCAACCGAAAACACATAAGCTGCAGTCTTATGTGCCCTATGGAATGGTTAAGCCTTCTGCAGCAGCTGCTCAATAGCACGAGAGCTTTCCTGCTTTCACTCCTCCCATGATGGACACAGTGGATCAGTGATGAAAATACAGGGGGATAGAAGAATTATTTGAGGTTAGAGCTACTCTCAAGCAGAAGCACTTTCGGGCAAAAGATGAATGCACTGTTCACTAAAGGCCTAAACATATAAGAATATATATGCATATAAGAACAACTCTGCAGTGCATTAGTAACTTGTAGAAGGTAGAAATGTGATTGGTCCAAAAAATGCATCCAAAAGTATCCAATGGAAGCAGTTACTTAAAGGCGCACATTTTTCTTGACCCTGCTGTTGAACTGCACAGCTTGTATAATCTCCGCAGCAAAACACAGTCAGTAAAATTTAAACCCTCTGAATCAGTACATGAGCCTGAAGTCACCTTGCCAAGCATCGACTAGAGGGGATTACACCCCCAGCACTGGAGCTCATTCTCTGTGGAGTTCCATCCATTAACCTCAGGATAAACTGGAGCACCGTCTGTGATCCAACATCAGTACCTGACCTTACTAATGCCCTGGTGGCTGAACCCAATCAAACCCTCACAGCAATGAGAAAAAATAAAATGTTATGAATTAGTATTAAATAAACCATTTTTAGTAGAGTGAAATAACTCTAAATGAGCTTTCACTCCCCCTCGCTGTGTGACTGACTATGTTTGTAGGTATAAGAGGTGAGCAGAACAAGTAAGAGAGAAAGGTACTTGCTATTGAGTTCATTCGTATTTTTTCACTTTTTCATAATCAAAAATAACACTTAAAATATTTTTATGAATACATCGATATTTAGTAGCCTGCACTGGTTAATGAAAATATCTAGTATTGATATTTTCATTCAGGTGAATTCTCTGACGTAATCGTCAGCATAGGAAATACGGATGCTACAGTAGAAACTGGCCAAGCAGGCATCAGTCATCTCTGTCCTCCTTGCTGAAATACTCATACTCGACCAGGAAAAAGTCTAATATGGAGTGGGGGCGTGCCATTTTACCACTTCATGATGTTTTAGACATATCCAGGACAAGACTCAAAGATGTGAATGAGTTCATACTTAGGAAAGCTGTAGAATGTCTAGAGCGATATTTTAAATTGACAGCTTGATATATTGATATCAGAACAAATCCTGAAAAAACAGTTTCTTGAATTTCTAAGTGAAATTAGGTTGACACACGCTCTATAGAGACCAGGTGTAAATAACTTTATTTTTTTCTTGTGTTAAGATAAACCTTTATTAGTGCCACAAGTGGGAAATTTGCTTTGTCATGGCAGAAAGTGGACAGTACAAAGTTAAGAGAAGCAAAAACAGTATACAAACACTATGGTACAAAATGTACGCTATACAATATAGAAATATATATAGAACTTGGTATGAAAGTTCTATTTAGCTTACTATACAGGGAACAAAATAACATGTGCCATAACTATTGTACAGGTCACATTTAGTGCTTGGTTGTTTTTTTTCAGCAAATTAATAGCAACCAAGCATTAAAATGTGCAGATGTGAGCTCTCTGAAGAGGATGTGGGTCTTTTCACTTCAACAAAACCTGGAGCAGACAAACTTTTGCATACATTTAAGTCATTTAGATTATATAAATAAATAGTTTATGCAAGGCTCAGTGACCATTTAAAAAGTATTCAAAGCAGGTAACAAATTATAATTACTTTTTTGAATTTTGACTTCTTTTCCTGAGGTCTGTTTTTTTGTCATTTGCATTACTACTGATTCAATATGAGGAGATTTCAAAGGTTTGAATTAAAATGTAACTCAAAGGTCACAGACTCTTCCAGTGTTCTTTGTCATACATTCTCTGGTCACCACTTAATGTTGCTAATTAATCTATCTACCAGACACATAAGATCTCATTACCTAAACAGTGTTATCCGACACTCTGGGTAAGGTTGACCTCTTCCAATTTGGGAAGATTTACTAAGTGCTTCAGTTTTGGCCAGCCTCTGGTTGCCTAAGCCATGGCTGTGTCAAAGAATTTGGACCCAACAGCAATCTGAAAAATGACGCTGGCAATTGCAGCTAATTACCCGTTTTTCATCCGTGACAGCTACATCTTTGACATGACAGGACCCCGGTTGTAATGAGGTAACTATCCTCAAACAGTTTCCAGCCTAATCAAGTGCAGTATTAATTAATCCTTCATTACTGGTCTGGCAGCAGCTACAGTGTGCTCTCTCAGACCTCCAGGACGTGAGGGCTAGAGCACTTGGCTGGAGCAGCTAACTGCAGCTACACAACACATTACTGGAAATGTGGGACGAAATCACAAGACAACCAGAGAATGCACCAGTGATATAACACCGGCTCACTTCTAAAGCTGCGGCCAACAAGGCTAAAGAGGAAGAAGAGCTCACACAACACTATCAGTAGAGCCTTTTAATCCCTTTGTAATGTTTTTCATTACAAAGGACTTCGATTCTTGTATTACTGTAACAATGTATTTTGCCAACACTGATGTATTTTGAATTTGTTTTCAATGGGTAAATACAAGATCTCTGGATTAGCATTATAGAGGCCATGAAAAAATGGCTCCTATAAAGAGCGAAGCTTACTTTGAAATGCTGTTATTTCCATAAGAAATAAAACCATGACATTCAACGTTTAACAAAAAGCTGTTTTATTTGACCTCCAACATACTGTTGATAACACAGATATATATAAGAGAGGTATCTCAACATGTCAAATAACAATATTTATTAATATCATTATTATAACTACATGGAATGTCATCTTTTCACCTTAATTCTTGTTTTTAATTTTTTAGTTTATTTAAGAAATAAAGTATGTCAAATAAATAAAGCTCTATTCGAGTCTCTGTATGTCTCTTCTATGTAATTGAATATAGTCGTCTCTTCAATGGAAAAAAGGCGCGAGGGTGGTCATTTCTGAGTGACGTTGAGGAGTCTTGTCCTTTTGCTCTTACTCCAGTGCAAGAGCAAATAAAATCTTAAGTGCAAGTTCAGGCTCTAGACCCTTCCAGGAATGGGGTTGGGACTGGAATAAGTTTGTTATTTCTCATGTTTTTTTTTTTTTGTAAGTCCATTAACAAAAAATGGGACATAAAACTTCTAAGCGTGAAGAAGTATACCATGAGGAAGCCTACTGGTCATTGACTAAAGTAAACAAAGCGCTGCCATGTCAGTGTTAGCCTCTTCAACCCTTTTTAATCCTCTGTGCACACAAAAACAGCAAAGACCCAAATGGACCTGCCAAGTTCATAGCCACATTAATTTCCCATTGAGGGGGCAGAAGGGATTGAAGAAAGGAAAAAAAAAAAAAAGAGAAAAAAGAGAAAAAAAACAAAAAATAAAAGACTGACACAGGTAGACTCCCCCTCCTTCCAAACTCACAGCCTGTGATGTGGTTACAGAAGCTCATCATCCATCACAAGACAAAAACACGAGAGAAGCAGAAACAGGAGGTTCAGTCTGTGCTGTGGTCATCTAGCTGCGATATTATGGTGATGAGGTTCTGCAGACCAAAAATGTAACCGCTGTCCTTGCCCTCATGAACCACGCTGTCCTCCCTGTAGTGTTTGCATGTGGTGTGGGCAAAGTCGATCATGCGCACATCCACTGAGGGCCCTGGGTCCAACCTGGTACTCCGACAACTCACGACTGAGTTACTGCTGCTTCCAGCACTACTGCTGATGGCGCTGCTGCTACTACTAGCGCCACTGCTACCTCCAGCCCCTCCAGCACTGCAAGGAAATCCAAATGCACCTCCCTCCTCTTCCTCTTCTTCCTCCTCCTCCTCCTCCTCCTCCTCTTCTTCTTCTTCCTCTTCTTCATCTGAAAGGCCTTCTTCAGGGGAGTGGCGGGAGCGGGGAGGATCTCCATCATAGATGATAAGGAGGGAGCTGGAGTAGAAGCGGTAGCTCTCACATGCCTCCAGAGCTGCCTGCAGCTCATGCAGTTTCCGTAGGACCGGTGACAGGAGCTCATGTCTCAGCCGTCGGCCATTGTGGAAAAACTGGAACAGGGCCTCCTTGAAGCCAGACAGGGTCAACTTGCGGCCGTGGTACTTGTTCATGAACATGAGCTGGCCTGAGTCAGATTGATAGACCTGTATAATACAAAAGGCAACATTACATAAACATGTTTTTGCAAATTTAGGGAGGCAGCAAAGTATACAGAAAGAAGGCAAACCAGCTCTTTGAATTCACCATTATAAGCGCAGAAGCCTACCTGCATGCCGCAGAGACGGACTCCGATGGTAGCCGATGTGCTCTGCTGGCACTTGCGAATCTGAACTGCTTTCTTCTCCTCAGAAGCATCATCCCCATGCTGCCGTGTGCCCATTTTCAGATCCAACACACATGGGACCTTGTGACGCCAAGTCAGGTTCTCCAGCAGGATAAACTCTGGGAGGGGGCTAGGTCAAGGGAAACATGGACTCAAGCACTGGCGCTTACAAAGCCAGTCAACTTCGATTTCATTTGAAATTCAAAAACATCAAAATGTCATTCCATAACTACAGTATAATCAGCCTTTTTCAATGCCATAGTTAGCATTGCCTTTCAGCTTTTCAGACTTTCTTTTACAGGTTTAAGCCATACAGCAAAATACAAAATCCCTATTCAACATCAAAGCTTTCAACACATTCACAGTGACAGATACATCACTACAATGCAGTAATTCTGTTTAGAGGAACTGCAGTTGTAGGATACTGTACTGGTTGCGGTGCTTGGCATTTTCCTTCATTCTCTGCAGGTGTTGCTGGTGGCATTTGAGGCTCCAGGGATTGTGTTTAAACTGAGGTACAGCAGCGTTGCTCCTCTCCAAGCTGTAGTAGAGCACTTCGGCCTGCTGGAACCACTCTAGCTCCTCCTCACGCTTTAGACTGCACAACATGGAGAAAGAAAAAAAATTGCCACGATTTAAAAAGAAGTATCTTGATAAGTTATCAAGACTGTTTTTTCGATACAGACTTTACTTAAGAAAAAATTTGTTTACACTGACCAATCTCATTATGATTTGACAAAAGTCTCCCTAAGATAAACAACAAAAATGGTATTCCACAGAACTGACCACAGAATTTGAATCATAAAGGAGAAATAATGAACCCTGTCATCTTTGCAGCCTTTTAAAAAAAAAACTGCCAGCATCAACAAAAAATGTAAATTAGGACTTCACATAGGCTTTTCACATGTAAAGTGAAGTGTGTTTTAGTATATGATGAAGTGTAATGTCAGCACCTCTTGTCTTTGTCCTTGCGTGTGTGTCTGGTTCTGTCCTTGCTGTAGCCGTCATTGTCCAGCAGCATCTTATTGGACCACTTCATCTTGTACTTGGGTTCCACATCAGCTGAGGGGTCCACATTCTCCAGATCCCCTAGCTCACTGAGTAACGGATAGGCGATGAGACACAGATTTTCTTCCTCATCCTCCTCAAAGCTTACTGATACCACCCCTGCAGATGGATAAAGCAAAAGGAAGACAAAGCGAGAAGAAAAAGTTACTTTTAAGCACCAGGGACGAAACCCACTTCATCTTATTAGAACGTAGTCAAGAGTTCCCATCTCAAAAATAGACGGTCTGGGAAATCTTCAGCATTTCTTACCCACTGTACTCTTTTTTTGTTCCTAAAATTTTCCAGGGTTTTACAAAAGTTGCACAGCCTTCTCCTAACCTGATAGAAATCAGACAGATCCGCAACAAACAGAGAACAGGAGACAGATATGTGCAGAAAGCAGAGTAACACAGAAAGAGAAGGAGAGAGAAAGACACTAACAAAGAGCAAGGGCAGGGGAGAAGGGCAAAAGAACAACAATGGCCACAATAAAGATGTGGTTTCACTGTATCTGAATGAGCAAACACATTCAAAGGAACCAAAAAGCAGTAAGACATCCAGATCACTAAGACCAGACACAAGGATTAAGACTCAAATACTTAATTTATTTTTCAAAAATACTTTAATTTAAAAACAAGTTTTATACACCACAGACAATACAGGCATATAACTTTACAAAATGTACTTTTCACACAGAACATTCCAGTACTGGGGGAAAAAGAGAAACAGGAACAAACAAATAGTAACACATTTAAAAATAACACAAAGAACTGGAGGAGGTGATTTTTTTTTTTTTAAGTCTCTTAAGAACCCCTGAGAGGTGTTAGCCAAATCCCTTTTCCAGTTCATAGAGGCTCCTCGACTTCAACACCATCTTTTCTATCCAGTCCAATAATTTCACCTTCTGTTCCACGATTTACATGTGAATTAGTGGTGTGTGTGTGTGAAACAGAGAGTGTGGGATACAGATAGAGAGAGTACAAGCAAAATACAGATGCACAGTTGACTATACTCTTATAGGGACAAAGTAGGCCAAACCTTCCACAAATCATTACGAAAGATCAATGCTGCAATTAGAGACATGTGTAATCCAATGCTAAATATCTAATCACTTTAAACATTTCAACAGATGTTGATAAAATGTACAACAGGAAAAGAATCTAGGAACTGAAAACAGTAATGAAAGTGTTAGGATACATTATAGTCAGCACCTTCTAACTTTCAATAAAGAGATATCTCTGGTCGGTAAGTCAGAATGTGCATGGATAAATTAATATGTAAAAAAGGGTTGCCTAAATGTTGTGCTGTCGTTATTAGACAATCTGACAAAAACTGAAAAAGAGTGTAGTTACAGTTGTAGTTCTTGCAATCTTCTTGATCCAGGAAATCCAAGAGAGCCATCTTTGAGAGTCATCTTTGTCCCATCGGAGTCCAAGCTTATTAACCGTGACTAGAATTAGCTTCAAGACATCGTTTTTAAAAAGACGACTACAGATTGTACCTCGCTTCAAGTTTCAACTAACAGTATTGAGCCTAACAGTATTGAGAATCAGTATTGGTTGATTCAGGGACACATTTCACTACATGCTGTATTACTGTACGTGTGAAACAAAAAATCCTGAATCTTTTGAGGCTATGTGCATGGCACAGTATTTAGCACACCTGATCACCATCATATTCTCAGCTAGAGATCTTATCGTTGATAAGCTTCAACTTCAAATGCAAGCCTAACTGTACTGAGCATCAGTATTCAGCACAGGCCAATTCAGGGGCACAATTCACGTGTTGTATTACTGTGTGAGACAAAAAATCCTGACTCGTAGAGGCCATCTAGAGGGCACAGTATCTGATCATATCCTCATCTGAAAATTGTGTCGTGATAGGGCCGATTCACATGTCAAATAAATATAATAAATAAATAACTAGATAGAGCCATAAACACAGTGCAGTGTAGATGGTGTGTAACAGTGACGCCTAATGGACATTTTCATGATCACACTCAATGCACCTGGTTTTCTTTCACGAGGCTGCCAAAGCTTTAGGAGGGGCTTTCAGTTTACCACAAAAAAGAAAAAAATGGACAAAAGCCCGCAAGAGAGAGAGGAACACAAGAGAGCGAGAAAGAGCTGCTGAAACGAATACTAGGAGGTAAAAAAAAGGGGAAAAAGAGAGAAAGAGGGCGCCAGCTATCCAGCTAGCCGTGGGCACCTACCTCGGTACTGCGGGGTGAATTTACGCATAGCCGCGGGTAGGCTCTTGTAGAACTGGTGCTCCCGGGGGATGAGGGGCTTGCAGATGGTCTGCTCTCCGAAACGCAGCACGCATGAGTGCCCCCCGACCTGATGCACGAAGGGCTCAAGCAAAACCCCTTTGCCCACGTATAGCTGCTGCTGCTCGTTCTCCATCCCCTCGATGGCTGGGCTCATCCTCCGCCAGCATTAAGGCTTTCCACTCGGCCCCCGACGCTCAGACGCGGTTGGAACCGACAACAGGAGGAGAAAGGAGAAAAGGGACAGAAAGAGGGAGCCTGAAAAAGGAGAGAGAGGGTGCCCTTTGTTTGCTCGTTTAAAGAGACGAGCAAGGACGGCACAGGAGAAAACAGGAAGGAGGAAGGCTTGATAGAAAAAAAGGGAGTGAGAAAGGCTTTTAGATCCCCTTTTTTTCCTCTAGACGGTACCTAGGTCGTTTTCAGAGCTTTATAAGTTTTTTTTATGTACAGAGTAAATAAAAAGCCTATAAAACCGTTGGCAGCAGTAGTAACGTCTCTGTGTTCGAGGCTTGGTGACGTTCGACTGAGGCGCAGACTTGCGTTCGACAAATAAAAACGTAACTGCCCGAGCCGTGGCCCCACCCCTGGGGCAAGATGGACCAATCAGAGCTTAAAGAAGGGACGTTGGGTGGCAACCAGCTGAAGAGCTGCAGGCAAACAAAGGGAGCTAGAGAGAAAGAGGAAGAGGATGGGGGAGGGGAGGGGAGGGGAGGGGAGGGGAGGGGAGGGTAGGGGAGGAGGAAAAAAAAACAGCATAAAAGGAGGGGGGGAGAGGGGCTTCTCAGCTGTTTTTCTAGTCAGATATGGAGGTGCGCTGGGGGGTGGCGGCAGAGGAGCTGTTAAAAGGCAGAGAAAGACAGAAGGACAGGTGTAAAGAAGGGTAACCGAACTGGGTATGCTAACAGCCCGCTGAAATGAACACCAGAGGGTTCGTTGGGGTTGTGATATTCAGAGTTGTGGAATAGACCAGCTGTGTGGCTGCTACTGGCCTGGTGGCCGAATCCCAAGACCGCCAGTGGCTGTGGTGTATTAATGTAGGACAAACGGACACATATACAGTACCTTTCATAATTAATGAGATGAAGCACTAACTTGAGTTTGACTGCATCACTACAGGACAATGTGGGAGACATCTGACAGAGTATGAAGAGTAGCCAAGAGAGAAATACAAAAAAAAAAAAACTGACAGTAAGTATAGATGGATACAGAGAAAAGCCCATAGATTTAAAAGTCAAATCGATTAATTGTCATTTCCACAATGTACACAGTACATTGGAATCAAAACAATGTTCCTCCAGGACCACGGTGCAACACAAAGAACAAAAACAAACACCACAAGACTGTGTAAGTGCAGACAGGACAAAACACAGAATGCAGAGAGAGAGAGTAAGAAAAACACAAGAGCGGCAAAATAGGACAACACAACAATAAGTGCAGTCGATGTTTTAATGAATGCAGTATTATACTGTATTCTAGCTACAGAGTTAGGTAGATGCAGAATTATTTGCACAATTATTATTAATAAATAATGATTGCAAATAATAGCAGCAGGACAGAGAATGCAGTATATTATGAAAGTGACCATTCTGTCATACTAGAACACAGCACACAATGTGAACAGCACGAAATTCCTCCTCTGCATTTAACCCATTCATTTAACCCAAGTGAAGCAGGGGGCAGCCAGGAACACGGCGCCCGGGGAGCAGTGTGTGGGGACGGTACCTTGCTC
>JBBJLS010000109.1:18262909-18285664 GCA_037577275.1 Bryconaethiops microstoma
ACATTTAGATTTAGATTTAACATTTAAATTTAACATTTAGATTTAGATTTAACATTTATACAGCAAGTTAAAATTGACAAAATTGAACACTTTTTTGAACATATTTATCTCTAAATGTGATCAAATTGTGCTAAATGGTGAAAAATTGACACTTCTAAAATTGTTAAGCTGATTTTACAAACGGCAAACCATAAATGAGCCTAAACGTCTTTGGAGTTTGCAGAGTTCTGTCCAGTACCATGAGCTCAAGATTTTTGTGATCCAGAACTAGCATTACCTGATCTCACTAGTGTCTGATCCAGAACTAGTGGTCCAGTATCATTACCTGACCTTGTGTCTGATCCAGAACTAGTGATCCAGCATCATTACCTGATCTCACTAGTGTCTGATCCAGAACTAGTGATCCAGCATCATTACCTGATCACAGGGTCTGATCCAGAACTAGTGATCCAGCATCGTCACCTGACCTCACTAGGGTCTTTGGCTCAATCAAATTCTCAAAGGAATTTTCCAACATCAAATCTAAAGCCTTCCCAGAAAAGTAGAGACAAACTTTCTATTAATACCCTTCATTTCAGAAGAAACAACGAATGAGCATGTGTCCACAAACATTTGGACATGTAGTGTATCTACAAATAGTAGTTTCTCGTTTGAATCACAAGAGGGCGAAATAGTCTACATGAAACCGTAAGTCTACCCTTTATTTCAATACTACTTTTATTAGCATAATATTAATTCATTTATTATTCTACACATTTACAATTTACTGGAACTTTTATCTTTTTCATTTCATGGACTTCTCATCCAATGACTGATTGGGGCGAATGATGGGACAAAAATCTAAAATATGTGGATATAAGAGAAAGGCCCTTGATAAGCCTCTCATGTAATAACTTTGGTCTACAGGACACAGCAGAATAGGTGGATTTAAATATAAACCTGTGCTATAACACAGTAGGAGTATACTGGAACTCTGACGTAATTCAACAATTGTGCTTTTACATTATGCCCATGAGATATGTGTGGGCATATAGGCCTATGCCATTTCTGGAGCTGTGTGTGTTTCCTAAGTAAGTATGTGTTTATGCCT
This sequence comes from Bryconaethiops microstoma, assembly GCA_037577275.1. Classification (NCBI taxonomy): domain Eukaryota; kingdom Metazoa; phylum Chordata; class Actinopteri; order Characiformes; family Alestidae; genus Bryconaethiops; species Bryconaethiops microstoma. Next base: position 18,264,000 of record JBBJLS010000109.1, read on the forward strand.
TCTTGTGTGTGTATGTGCATGTGCTTGTGTTTCCTAAGTTTTATATCTCCCTGGAGCTACAGCCTACACACTGCTCCCATGTACTGTAAACACAGGCTATGGATCACACAACAGCAAACTTACAGGTGCTCATGGTAAGTGAAGAGTATTCATGCCTGTGCCTGTTTGATTAAATAGCATTTGATTCTTTTTTTTAAAATACATTGTACAGCTGTTGTGTTAATCATTTAACCTGTTAATCATGTTTTATTAATCTATCAATAAATCTATGATTTGATAATATTCCTAGAACATTTCTTGATTAGACACATGGAAATTATGAATCGTTTCCCAACCAACTGAAACTGTTCAGTTTATTGATACAGACATACTGAACATGAAACAGCACAACGACAGTATTATACAATAATTACAACATTGTAGAACATGCAGTGCATGGTCAAATAATATGTGCCCCAATCAATACGTGTTGAAAAAGAACCTTGTGATAAATACCTGACATGTGAACCAGTAATTCTTGCATCACTGATATTTAACAATGGAAAATATCCCCACATGTCCTCCTGATCTCTTCATCTCCACATGGACCCCAGAGGAATAGGCTGATGTGTGATCAGCACACTGAGGGGTATAGGGGCCTCATGGAAAATTTCCCTAATTTCAGAGCTGTTCAGGTGTTTTATTACAATGTTTGAGACACTAGATGAGTAAAGTCCCATAAATCATTCCATTTATTCTCAGAATCACCATCTTAAACGAGATATGGATCCTAATCTAGTTTTGTCTATTAAATCTTATACACATGTAATATCACATTAAAACAAAACTCTACAGTAAAGTTAGGAATTATTGATGCTATATTGATCCACTGGTGATACTGAGTCCAATCAAAGAATGATATTACCGTTTATTCTCTAGGCAGGCGGAGTATTCTTCTGCATCTAGAGGATTTTAAATGCTCCAAGTTCTTACTCCTTTGTGGACCTGCCTCAGTTTGTGTTCTGTGATGTGGACACTGTAAACATTGTACTACCATAATATACATAGCACATACTACACAGTCCCTATAAAATATATATACATATATAAAGTATGTACATTGATTAGCATCTACTATACACTTGAACCTGAATCTATGTTGATGCACCTCTCTTATACTCACTCGCTCCCTTTTGAGTATGTACACCCACACTGAGTGATGTGCACTGGTTGAAACTGGCTTCACGCACTAACATGGTGATGAGAAGCTGAGAAGCCAGCATGGACTAGTAATCACTTCTCAGACACCCTCACATTGAGGCTTTGCTGAATCATAAACAACCAAAAAAAAAAAAAAATCGACAAAGCACTGATCGTGCCCAAAGTATGGGTTCTAATAAATTTGAACTTCCGGAAACTTGCCCTACAGAACTTAACAGTGACAGATGATGCAACACATTAGAAACACTTCTATTCTCCAAATGGTCCTGTAAAACTAAAATCAGATTCAACACCATGGTAACCCTCATGAGGCGATTTAAGGCATGGTCCAGGTTTTAAAGAATCAGAGGCTTCGTAAAATCTAAATGTCGGTGTGTACATATGCCTTTGTAGCAGAGGATGCTTTCACATAAATCTAGATAACACTTTATAATTACTGTGACATAAATGCATATCAGAGTGCTTGCAAAGACTAAGTTTACCATTATGTAAACACAATCTTGTAGTACGTCTGAACAGTGTACACTGTGCTGCTGGGCTACTGAGCATTTAACATCCATGTCTAACTCAGTGTGTACAAATGTGTAGGTGTGTGAGGAGGAGGCCAGGGACAAATCTAACAGAAAGCTTATGCATCAGCCTTCTTCTCATGATCCACGATAGTTTGCTGGTGGTAGTAGAATTTCCTAAACAGCCTGTTGCTAAGGAGGCCCAGAGGTGGCTTCTGTGTCTTATCTCTAACAAGAGTCGTAGTTAACAGACAAATGGGCTTCTTGGCGCACCTGTGCCAATCCCCGTTTGACTTCAAGTTGCAGTATTGCAGATTAGCTTATTATTGACTGTCATACATTTCTTTAAATTATGCTCATTATAAACAATATACACAGTTATCTCCAAATAAAAAGAATGCATATTGCACAATTACATTTAGCATATAACATAAGCACAGAAAATAAATAGCTTTCTGGAACAATAGGTCCTGGCCTATAGTACAAATGAAAAACAGACTTTCCTTCAATATTCCTGCTTGTCTTTATCACTTTCACATGAAAGTATTATACATTAAAAGAACATAGTAAATAAACAATCATTGTCATCCTTTTTAATCAGTGAATAACTGAAGATACAAAGTTTTTAAAATATTTATTCCACTGACCATTATGCATATGTGTCCATCTACTGGGTTCATCTTGATATTCTTCTTAAATATTTGACAGCATAGTTCAAACTATGCAGGACAGCTGCATCATTGCTTTCGTTGCCAGGAGTGCTGTCAACAAATATAAAATGATAAGCCAATAGGGTAGCTGCTTGATTTCATAGTGGTTCTGTGAGACAGCGATCCGTGGCATCACTGCCCTCTAAGCGAAGCTTACGAACCTGTCGTGGCTCAACCCAGGAGTTGTGGATGACAGTTCCACCTGGAGAAGGGTCCACTTGCAGCAAGGACACCACCCTCTTTTTCACCTTGGCCCTGAGTGCCCGACGGAGCTTCTGCCTCGTGAAAGCATAAAGCAGTGGATGGGATATTGTGGTGCCATACGCCATTGCCAAAAACCAAAGCCGTGCTCGAACCAGACCATCACTTGGGCCCAAGGCCAGTATTAGGATGTTTGTCACGGAAATAGGTGCCCAACAGCCCAAGAAACTGCAAATGATGATGAGGGACATCCTGAAGACTCTGCGCTGGCGCTCCCGTCGGTCTCTATGTCGCCTCACGGCTCTTCGGAGAGCAATGATGGCAGAAACCGAGGCTTGAACTCCTACTGCTGGTGCTGGTGCTGTGGCAGTGCTAGCGCTGACTAGAGGGGTGGAGGAAATGGGTGGAGGTGAAGTGGCTGTTGGAGTTGGAGTTGGAGAGGAGATTAGTGGGGGGTGTGTGAGGTGCTTGGTCGGGTTTATTGCTTGCCCTCCTACTTCAACATCCGCAGCGCTCCCTTTTTTCTTCCGTTTCCTGCGGCGCCCTCTACAGGTGGGTCCACTCTTTCGCTGGTTCCTCCTCATGTGTGAACCAATGCGAATGTTCAGTGCACGAAGGATTTTGGAGTAGGTGAAAAGCATGACCACCAACGTAGCAAAGAAGATTGGAACCTGTAGAAGGATGTGGTAGTACATGCCGAGGCCTGTGTGATAGCCCTGTCCTCCCACACACAGCAATGTCCGGTTACGCCAAGCTGAGTTCAAGGAGCCGTCAGTTAGTCCGTTCTCAGGCTGGGAAGAGAAAAAGTCCACCTCAATGAAGGGGATAAAGAAGACAGCAAGAGATACGGCCCATACAGCAGCCAGGAGAAGCGTTGCCCATCGAGGAGTGAGGAACCGGTTAGCAGGTCGCACTGAGATGTCATAGCGGTCCAGGCTAATGACTAGCACGTTAATGGCCGTGGAGATGCTGGTGAACGTGACGCAGGCTTCATGGAAGCAGCAGATGAGCGCTAGGTTGCGGCTATTCGGCAGTAGCACTATGACAACGGTTAGCGGCAGACACAGCACACACACGACAATGTCCAGCACGTGCAGGTTGACTGTGACCATGTTGCTGACTGAATCAACCAGGTTTGACTGGGAGCAGTAAAGCACCAAAACTGTCAAGTTACTACTGAAGCCCAAAACCAGTTCCAGTAAGAGGAAACTGGTAATTGACACCTGGAAGCTGATTGGATAAGGTATGTACCACCCTGTGGCAGCGCTTGCTCCCATTTGCCCTTCCAGGCTGGTAATGCTAGCCAGTGTCCCAGCTCCATCACTGGTCTCCAGTTGCTGGGTGTAACTCTCCGTCCCCATGACAGTTTTATGTGGGTGCTGTCCTCACGCACTTTGGCAGTTCCTGTCACCACTTAGGCAGGACCACAGCCACTGGCCCACAGCATGATGGGTTCTCATGCCTCTCAGCACCATTCAACACAGAGGGATTGAGAGGGGAATCCTAGAAGGAGAAAGCACAAAAAGATTTTGTGAAAAAGACTGAACATATTCTACGCTAATGCAGTTAACAGGAAGCAGCGTTAAGCATGATCTTGAACAATTCCATTAGCTCAGAAACAGTTCCAGTAGTGGAGAAAAGGAAACGTAAAAGAAGGGAAAAAACCTTAATCAATGTAATTACTGGTCATTGGACTATGAAGTATGATTAACATTAGTTTTGGTCCAATTTTCTGCCAAGAATGACTGCTGGCGTGTCGGGATGTAATTTTAATGCTAATAGTCTAGTGCAAAAGCCTTTACTGTCAAGGGAAGATTTGTACTGATGGTAATGTGTAGCTGTATAACCTTACAATGCAGAAATGCCACCACAAGACCTACTGCAACTCAAAGTTTGTTAAAGCACTGCATTCCCTTCATTGTATTTGTATGGTATATAATGGCTAGAGTAAGCATAGATTACAAAATGTTTTTGCATTGTTTTACAAAATGTTGTTACAAAACATGCCTTTACTCTTTAGTTCACTGCTGTGCAGACACTTTCCTTCATCACTTCCTTCCCCCCCAGTCATTCTCAAACAAATCCATGGCAGCCTGCCATCAACACACCTATAGCATATTGAGCAGCAGATGTTGCAATCTATGGAGGAAATATGCCGCTGCAAAGCCTGTCATGCAAGATCAGCATCATCACTGTTTGTCCCAACAAAAGCTGACTGGCTGTAGAGTCACGACTGCTACGCAATTGGCACTTGGTGTGTATTCGGCATGTGGATAAATAAGTAATGTATAATAAGTAGTAATGATTCAGTCACTCCAGACATTTCCACTCCTTAGACAGTGCCACTTTTTAATTGGTTTGGCTCTGTATTCCAAAGCTGTTCAAGAATAACAGCTTTCACTTCAAAGTACTTTCAGTTTCATCAGATGACCAATTTAATAGCTTTAGGAATCTACATTTCGAACTCTATATGTATTTATAGTTCAACAATTTTAAAGCTTGCTTGACACTATTATGACTGCAGCCTGTGATTTCAAATAAGAAATACTGAGCAATCAAATATGAAGCACCACTTACCACCATTAGGGAGCCACTCTCTCAGCAAATTCTGAATTGATTATACCATTAATTATCGTGTTGAGAATGCAAATTTTATTTATTGCTTGCATCATCTGATTAAATGATTGCTTTGGTGAGTTTGGCACCCAAGCTAGTTAAGAGTAAATATGAGCTGGGCCTGAATAAGGCTAAGCAGCCAAGAAGACAGAACTTGCAAGGGAAATTCCACCAATGTCTGCGTAATTAAACCATTAAGATGTACATTAAGTTATTTTGAGTGGTTTGATTTGGAATTCTCCATTCTAAAAACAATCATTCAGAACAATGGTGACAGGAAGCAGATGTCTTAAGTGTTTAATGCCTGCAAAGTGTTTAAAGCTCATTCAAAGTTATGACATGTAATTGTTACAAATGCACTGCCTGATGCTCGACACATTGTTCTACAACTGTTTTAAAATAAAGCTTTAAGATTATTCCTTTCAGGTCATACAGGAAGCTACATGTAGGGTGTTGTAAGGCAAAACAGTTCTTAAAAATCTACCACTGTTTACCACTATTTTACCATCATCCACATATAAACTCAAAAGACACATGTGGGATCACTGGTTGCTATGGACAATAAATCAAATGGCTATATTTGTGTTGTAGACATCACAAGCCTTGGTTTCTGTACAAGTCAGTAAGTCAGGAGGTTTTTTTCAATAACACATTAGTTAACATCAAACCATTCAAAATGACTTTTTATACATTTCAACAAATGAAGGCATGCATTTTGAAAAAGCTGTTGGAATTCCCCTCTAAATAATTTAAGAATTCAATATTAAGAATGATCAGATTGTCAGGAGTTGTGTGACTCGTCACTCCATTCACTAGAAGCTTGTGAATAAAGTAAGAGGCTCTGATTAAACTGCCACAGTCGGTTTCATCCTTACTGTGATTCCATTATAACCTGCACCCCAGTCACTGCAGATGAACAAGGCAATACCATTGTCACTTGCTCTATCATCAGGTGAACATTTAGTACATATGTAGTGCATGCATGCACAAAATAAACATTTTGTCAGACTGATAGCCCACTACTCACTTCTATTATTGTTGCCATAGCAACAGGGCTAGGGGCAATCTTAATGGGAGGCGAGATGCGGCTGATTGTTATGTGTATGGGTTACGCTTTTATTGTGGGTATTACATTACAAATGCATCAACAAATAGTTAAAGAGATTCATGAAGCGATGTTTAACTGACTTAAACATTGGCACAGGGACAACTAAAGATGTACTAGATATGCTGGATTTGCTTCTCTACAGATAGCTACACCAGGATAGATCAAGATGGTACAATACAAAAGCTTTTGGAAAGCAAATGGACTAAAAAAAGGAGTAGTGTGTCTGTGGAGAAGAAGTTACCGAAAATGGCTTGCTGAGTGTTTCAATCTCTTTTTCTTTCTCTCTATCCCTTTTCCCTTTCTCTTTCTCGCCACCCCCACCCCCAAACCCACACTCCGGCCTGTAGTGGAGATTTCCAGCTGGCTTGGGGCGTGTTCAGACTGCCTGATATTCCTGTGTCAGAGAGGAGGACACACAGAAACAATAACTGACCATCAAAAGGGATCAGCGTTTGTTTTTCTGCCTCCTCTTTTATTGCAGCCCCTGACAAAGCACAAATTTGATGTGTCCTGTGTTGACAAGTGTTATTGATGCCTTGTGCTATGTCCAGAGGTGGTGCCCAAAATTGAATTAGTAATTCCAGCAAAGTCAGGACACAGCAAGAAAAAGGGAGGAGTGATGGAAAGAGAGAATGCAAGGGGGACGATGGGATAGCAATCGCATTTCACAGGTAAGCATGCCGCTCCAGGGGACAGGGAGGGACACGGGGATGGTTTTCTCACACTGAAGAGAAAGCTCCCAGAGGCCACAGGTTCAAACTGTCTTTAATCTGTGCTTCTCTGATAAAGCAGACTTATCATCAGGTCCAAGCGGAAAATGGCCTCAAATCAAGCTGTCCAACATTCTATACAAGCTGTCCAGCACTCTATCCTGTGCAAAAGATGGGCTTTGGAAAGGGCCTTTGGAAACAGCAAATTAATATGGATACTGGAGCCATTAGCACAGCATTGCAGGTTTGTTTGCACAAGTAAAGATCGCAGAACCCTGTGTAAGTAGTACAAAATGACCAAAGGTTTTGTGGCTTCCACGAGTTCAACACATATCGGAAAATTCTGTTTACACTTTTCCTTGTTAGTGGCTAGGAAGCTGTTTCTTACCCAACATGTAATTGATCCCAGTGCAAATTCTCTTGAGTTTTATTTTGCACTCTCCTTAAATCAGAGGTTAGAAAAAAAGCAAGCATTGATTTTCTAATGGTCTTAAAGATCTGGAGGAAGGATCTGCGTCTGTGAAACAATCCAGTGTAGCCTGCATTTGACCCCCTGTGAGTCAGGGGGCAAGCCCTGACCTCAGGCATAGCTCACCCAAAAATTTATTAAAAACATTGTTGAGTTGGTGGGTGGGTGTAGGGAGGGAGACATGTTTAAGTTATTTGTAAAACATGAGATAATCTTCCTTCATATATTACTTTTATCTAGTTTATTGGTGCTTTAACTGAAGGTGTCAGCTAATAAATGTACATTTTTTATTCTCTTCAAAGAGTGAATTATAGAAAACGACGGCAGATTTATCCAACTAAAAAAGATATATTGTATCCATTTGCTGTTTAGGCGTAAAATGAACTGTTTCGTTATCCATTTGCTTATGCACTGTTTTATATTTAAAACCTTAAAAACTCCCACATCAGAGATAAGTTAGGAGAGAGATGAGCATGTTAATTGAAACTGCCAGGGAGGGTAAATGTCTTTACCTTGAAGAAGCCTAGAACAGTATTTTAAAACATTTGGTATTTACCAAATGTATCTTAATATCACAGTACCTGATGACCTTGAACTCAGGCCTGTAAAGTATTGATACACCGTGATAAAAGAATGCCTTGTGCCAAATAAAATCTTGCACAGTATTGTGTGAATTCTGTATAAGAACTTGCTTATTGAACTTTCATGCATTTTAACCATATCTTTCTAAGATGTATAGCAGATTGCAGGCATTGGAGTTAACTAAATTTATTAATAAATTATTATTAATAAATGTATCTTAACTATTTATACCACTAAAACTAAGCCAAGATCAGAACCACTTGGTATTTGCTAAAACACGACTGGTAATCAGGTAAGGTATTATTCTGATTTTGGCTAATCAGTGTTGCAGTTTAATCAGGTCAATTTGAATGCTGCAGCAACAATTGCACCAAAACTTGCAACAAAATCATGCAAGTTTATCCATGATTATAATAATTAGCCTGTATCCTCAGTCTTTACTTGCAGCATGTGTTTTGATTTATGTTGTTTAAAAAGACAACTGATTTTCAATTATTAATTTTTAACACTAAGGAGCAAATAATGTTGCTCACGATGGTTAGTGTCATGCTGGTTGTATGTGGTTGGTTATTGTAGTGGATAAAATTGCAGCCTTCAAAGCAGGAGCGGGGGGTTGATTCCTACCCTGGACGACAGCCCACACTACACCAATAAGAGTCGTTGGGCAAAACACTACATCTGTGAAACTTTCAGCTGCTTTGAGACATCTGTGAAACTGTAAGCCACTTTGGATAAAAGCTTCTCCCAAATGTAAATATAAATAATATGTCACATTGTGACTGTGGCTAATAGAAAGTACTGGAAATATGCTTGTATGTTTCATGTGTTCATTTATTTCACAGAGTATGAGTTAAAGAAAAGGATTACTAGAAATCAACCAATTTGTGGCAAAGAAAATCGGGATTTGTTCAACACTCAATATTGTTGTTTGATATCAGCACCAATATACTGGCATAGATGGTCTATCAGCCAGCTTTAGGGATCATATTTTTGTATGGCTACTTACAACTTATTTAAAGTTAAACTGAATGACTGTAAAATATCAACACGATGATATGAGACACAGTTCAGATACACGAACGTGTGTTCACTTCAGACGGAAACAGAGGCTTCATAATATATAACAGTTCAGTTAACACTGCAACATAAAGTAAGTAGTACTTAACTTGGAGTATGTAACATCCACATCTTACATGCTTCAAATACCAAAACTGTCATCAGTACTATTAAAAATATCATTACATTTTCTTTAGCTTCATGCTATGTGTATGAGTAGTGTTTCACATGAAAATAGTTTCTTGTGGGGCCAAAAAGTCATATTACAAGTAGAAATATCATCAATATGCCTTCTTTGATTCAAGTAAAAATGACCATGCAGCCCACAAGAAATGTATCTTAATAAACTGGCCAGGGATCGATCCCGTGTTAGGAGTGAAAATCAGCCAGCAATTGTGACCGATTACAGTTGTGTGCCCCAGGAAGCACTTTGTCACTGTACCACTGAATTCATGCTCTGTGCTTCCTCTTGTTCCTCTCTATGTTGGCCAATCTATCTACACTTCATCCACCGGAAGGAGTGTAGGGTTGCCAAGGGTATAGTCTGCATAATACAGTGAACTTCTCTAAATACTTTATCAGCTCTGACAAAGCCAATCTTCTTCCCAAAAGCTGAGCTTCAACAGAAGTCTGAATATGCCAGTCTTCTAGGACCATGTGCTGTGCAGATTGTTGATGAGCCTGCTAGAGTGGTACATGCATGTGTGTTTGGGTGTGTGTGTGTGTGTGTATGTGTGTGTATGTAAGTGTGCCTGCGTGTGCGTGAGGTCCAGGTGCAGTCATAGCTTACACACACTTCCTAATGAAGTCCCCTGGCATGGGGGTGGGTGGCTCTCTGGAGGGTCTGAGACTGCAGGTAATCTGCTTTAATCACTTCTTTCCACTTCCAGAACAATGGTTTCACTGCAGGACGCTAATTGTAACCCCTATCATAGCCGTCAATGGAGCCTTTATCATAGCCTTTATTTACTTTTCAAACGGGCATGTTTGAGGTTGAAGGCTTCTCTGATACTCTTGAATTTCCCTGTTGCAATTTGACATAAGGTTATTTGTGATGTTTAGGGTTTTTTCTATTGTTTTTTCACTGTGTTTAAGGTTAATTTTACTACACATCACTGAAAGAGCACGGAAAGGAAAGCAAAAAAATTAAAATATACTTATTTTCAGTGGACTTCATAGTTCACTTTGAAGGTTACGCTAAGAACATTCCCTTCACTTACAGTTTTTCTGTTGTCTTTGAATAGAGTCAAGCATCCCTTAGCTGACGAGAGCACATCAGCGCCTTACTTTCTGAATTAAGTCCATTTAAATAGGTCAGTTTCATCACAGAGCAGTCATCCACTTTTTTATACTCACCACATTTTAGTGTGGCTTGTTCATGCCTGTGCTTTAAGATGAGGCTGAGAGAATGACATCCTTTTTTATCCATTATGATTTCATGATTTCTTCTATGGCATGAAATGATGACCTTCCTCTTCCTTTTATACTGAGAGAGCTAGTTGTTCTGACATGCGGTGTTTTTCAATGGCTGTCCTGTTCATTTCGCTGTCAGAGCCAAAGACAGATGGGGAGAGAAGCACGCATACATCTCCGAAGAGGTTTTGGGCTCGACGTAAACCAGGGGGTCACTTGAGGTCTCTGGTTTCTGGGAAGGTTATAGTCTCAACTTAATCTCATTAAAAAGGAGTTCCTGGAATGCAAATATGTTTTCTTCATGTGCCAATTAGAATCTGATCTTTCAAGGTTGAATGCATGAGCGCAGAAGAGCGTGACAAAGCACACAGATCGCAATTTTCAAGATTTCTTCTAGTGATGAAGAAATTAAGAGGCAAAAGTACACACACCTAGAGTGATATGACAAAACAAACATGGCTGGCCTCTGTGATACTGAGCTCGTGGAACTGATGGAGCATTAGCTCCATAAGATGCTTCTCTCCACTTCTTCTCATTTAATTCACCTGACTCTTCATTTCTGTATTGAAATGTTGATGCAGTGCCAATGTACACGCAGGGGCAAGTAAAGGATGGAATAATAAAGAGAGGGAGAGATAATCAGAGAGGAAAAAATGGAAGTACAGTGTTATGCTGAACTCCTCTGCCCTCTGCTCCTCCACACACCTCCTACTCAAAAATCTTCCCCAGGACGAGAGAAAGAGAGAGAGAGAGAGAGAGAGCAGCCCACACAGATGAGCAGGCGCAATATTTCATCACAGCAGAGGAACTATCAACCATAAAACACGACACCACTCTGCATCCTCACACTGCAAAATACCAAACCCATAACTGAACAGGGCGGGCGGTCCAGTATATCATGCTGCTAATAATGCGCTTCGCCTTATTGACCGCAGCAACTAAATAAGTCATGCGGTTCAACACTGTGTGAACCAGAAAGCACCACACACAAATCGGCACGCAGAAAAGATGATTGAAACAACACTATAAACCACAATGCCATAATTCTCTACGCCATACTGCAGGTAATCAGCTCTGACAAGCACTGAGCTGAGTTACACTCAGATGAATGTTCTGGCAACAACTTGTCTGATGGTGTTCCTACCTCTGTAACATAATGTACTACGGCACAATATTTCAAAATAATAGGTTATTCAGAGCTACATTCCCTCTCAAACCACAGCGACGTATTTCTCTCGCGAAGCCATGAATAGATTATACGTATGATGTGGTTTCACAGCAACAAAGCAGTACGAAAGTGATTGGATGGACATACTGAAAAAGCGCATTGTGCAGCTGAACCCAAATGCATTGTAAATGGTTGCTTACACTCAATTTGCTTTTCAAGGGAAAGACTGCTACTCTTTGGGTCCACTGGCTGAAAATTACATTTGCACCACCAGCCTTAACATTTACCAAAAATAGCTTTTTTCTTCTTCATCCTCTTTAATGCGCTAATTCCACAATACAATAATAATCCGATTTACCCATAATGGTTTTTTTTTATCTGGCCAGGTACGTTGACTATAAAGCCAAGGCACGATTCAGCCATTTCCAGTCATCTCCATTCACATTTGGAAAGTGCAGTGTGAGCTCACACGTAGACACTCGGAGTAGTCATGACCTTTTCATCCACTGCGTGGAGAAACAGAGAACCCAATTACACAATGCTGTCCTGGCTAACTGCGCACAGGGAAAAGTTTATGCCAAAGAAACTCGTCTTTTGCTTTCCTTGTCACTGTAGCAAAGGCCACACAGCAGAGCTCCTTTACTGGACTGGAAATGAGGAACTGTCAACCAAATCTCAGACATTACTCTGATGCTGGCGTTCATTATTTGCAGGAAACCGTAGACAGGATTATGGCTTCGGTCATGAAAAGAGAAAGCGTTTGACACCAACCGTTTGACAGAGCACCAGCACGTCTCAACAACTTTGAACGCTGTAAAAGAAAGCAAGGTTTCATCATTCCTTTGTTCCAAAGGAGAAAAAAAGATTTATACTCTTGTAATCATGTTCAGAAGAAGCACTCAACAACACTATACAATCCCAAAGCTAAATGTCAGACAGGAGACAGAATTCATAGTATGAACACCATTTTCAACGCCTCAAAGCGCTGCAAAAAATCAACATTAGAAAAGAAGTGAAATTATACAGTAGATAATACACACGAATCAAGCAACGGGGTGACAGTTTCACTTAGATGTCCTTTAATTAACATATTTCGGCTAAAATAGGTCTGATTGTTGGCTCTGGTCTAAAATTAGTCTGTTTGGGGCAAATTATTTAATTGCAAAAATGTCTCAACATAGAACCAAATGCTATAAAAATAGACTTGTGATAATATAACCTTTTTGGGTGCCATATAGAACTATTTGTAAAAGGCTCTTTAAAGCAGCAGTTCTCAAACTGGTCCTTTTGCCCCCCAGCCAAAGGTTTTTTACTGTGCTGTGAGTTGGGTTGGACCATAAATACGGACCAATAGGGGACCCCATAGGCCAGTTTAAGACTGCTTTACCGAACCATATTCAAAAGAATAATATTCCTTCATAGTGAAGAATCATTCATGCATTAAATTGGCTCTTTGAGTTGTCAGTGTCTATATTTAACCATCACCTTAACTCATAAAAACAGCAACTTTTAAGGGTGTACTAATAAGGTCAAAACAGACTGGTGGCAAAACTTGACTCACTGTTAAAGATTTATTTGTGGAAATATGCTGTTTTTTTAAATGATATGCTGTAACAGTTGTGACTCCCATTTAATAAGCCCATTAGAAGCTGAAGAATATAATGTTGGGCCTGAGAGTGTCTGCTCTCATACTTGCAGATTATTGGCCATCTGACAATCATTTTTTATAGCCATTCAAAACAAGTCCCAGCCCCGTGACACCTGCTGTTTACGTGGAGAAACCTCTCGTCACTGTCACCCAATGGCATGACTAGCTCCAACGAGCAGCAGAGCAGCCAAAGATATGTCTCTGCTTATGAAGATAATGTCAGATTACAGCCATCGGCCACAATTCTCACAAACACTTTAGAGGGGTAGTAATATGTACCTGCAAGCACTGTCTGAAAGTGTTTGATGTGATGGGATTTCTGAAGGACACTTTAATGATACACTCGAGAAAAGAAAGAATTTGTAACGACATCAGATCAGACAGGGATCTAAAAATCTGCAACAGTGAGGGGCACCAAATACTGTACAAGTAAGGATTTACATTTACGGCATTTAGCTGACGCTCTTATCCAGAGCGACATACATCAGTGCTCAGGTAGTCCACATGTGTTCCTTAAACCTGAAAAGCTAAACTTCAATTAACGTCCGCTATTCAATCGAGTTACTGCAAGCTACGTACACCTAAACAACACCTGTCAAAGAAAAGTCAGAAATTAAGGCAAAGTACGGGAGGCATGGAGATTTTTATTTATTTATTTATTTTAATTGCTGAAAGGCATCTCCAGCTTCTGTGTGGGCCTTTTATGAGCACACATTACTTATACAACAACAGACTTTTACAGAAAGCCAGTGGAATTAAAAGAAAAGTGAAATAAGTGGCGTGTAAGCATGAAGAATGAAAAAGATTGAGAGAGAGAAACTTGGACTGGAAGATTTGGCTGAAATGATTAAGTTTCTTATCTACAGAAGGAGGCAATTAGAACACAATTAATCTTATTCATCTCCTGGCAACGGAGGGAGGGAGAGAGAGCAAGAGCAAGCGAGAGAGAGAGACAGAGAGAGAGAGGTGATGTTTTCATGGTAATAGATGTCTCTGTCTGTCAATCGGTTAACTGCCATTCATAGTGGAAGCACACAGGCAAGCAGTCCTTTCATCAGGATTCTACTCCTCTCTCATTACGGATTTCACCTCATCCTCTTCTATCTAACCTCCCTTCACGCTCTCTCTTACCTCCACTGCCTGTATATTTTCATCTCCAGCTTTCCCCCTTCGTTCATCCCTTTTAAAGCTGTCGGTGTTACTTTTGCTCTCTCCTCTCTTGCCCTCTCCTCCTGCTCTCATTTGATATGCCCCCCCTGTCTTAAGAACTTTACTCTCCTTCTCTCTCCTTCTCTTTTTCTCTTGCACACTCTGATATTTTTATGCAGGTAAAGGGGAGGGAAATAACACACTACTTTCATCTCACCATCTACTCCTCAGACACGCAAGGAAAGCATCTTCTGCTAGCAGTATGTTGGTAGGTAAAGGCAAAACAACAAGGGAAGAGAGAAGGCAGGGTGTGGAATATCGATGTATGGCGAAATTCAGTAAAAGACTTAACTCAATGTTCTTGAAAATAGAAACAATTCGGAAATAAATGGACACAACAATCTTTACGTTATGTACCCAATGTAGAAATGATCCATTATTCAGCATCAGTAGTTAGAAAATGTAGCACTTCAACACAGAACATATGACCAAACATAAACGGACACTATTTGGTGCAGATGTTTCAGCTACACTCATTGCTGACAGTGCCAAGCATGAAGTATACCACTAACATGTTTT
This sequence comes from Bryconaethiops microstoma, assembly GCA_037577275.1. Lineage (NCBI taxonomy): Eukaryota > Metazoa > Chordata > Actinopteri > Characiformes > Alestidae > Bryconaethiops > Bryconaethiops microstoma. The sequence continues at coordinate 18,279,118 of JBBJLS010000109.1, forward strand.
CTGGAGTGATGAATTATGCTACATTATCTGATGGACCAGTCTGGGTTTGGTGAATGCCAGAAGAATGCTACCTACTGGAATGCACAGTGCGAACAGTAAAGTTTGGTGGAAGAGGTATAATGGACTAGGGCTGTTTTTCACGGTTTGGTCACGATTCCTTAGTTCCAGTAAAAAGTAATATAAATGGTATGGCGTACAAAGACATTTTAGACAATTATATACTTGTAACTTTGTAGCAACAGTAAGATCATTTCCTGTTTAAGCATGACTGTGCCCCTGTGCAAAAAGCAAGGTCCATAAAGATATGATTTGAAGAGTTTGGCATGGAGGAACTCCAGTGGCCTACACAAAGCCCTAACTTCAAATCAACTGAAAAGGGAGAACTGGAACAGTATTTGCGAACCAGGCCTTCATGAATGATGGAGAGGCAACTCCATATGAATGCACATGATGGTCTTGGACTGTGGAGTTCAATAAACTCATTTAAATGTGTTGGTCAAGTGCCCCCGTGCTTTTGGCCGTACAATGTAATCACACTGAATAGTTTTCCAACCATTTACACCTAGGATATTTTTCTTCCCCTTGTTTGTCTTTCATGACTCAGTGACTCAGAGCTTGCAAAAAAAGCTTTTTCTGCTGGGTCCTCAGAGGGGTCAGAAGAAGAGAGTCCTGAAGGATTTTGAGGAGAAAAAAAAAATCACAATCTCTTGTCTGAGAAACTGCATCTCTGGGCTCTACAAGCTCAAGTCAACCACCACCCCTCCCCCAGGCTATGGTAATGATATTTACCATGGCAGAGGTATACAGCATGTTTTTCTGCATGCATTTCTCTTTAGGGACCTAACCTACTTTTGCACAACAACTTTTACATGTGATTAACGTGTAACAAAAAGTGAAATATGAATATTACTTTCCACTACTTAATAATCCACATTTATGTATTACACCTTTGGTTCTGATCATGCATCAGAACATTTCCCTGTGAAGTTGTGGTTATAAAAGTTCATTAATTATAGCAGCAGAAACAAGAAAATTAGCAGAACACCCAACATCATCAGCAAAAAAAAAAAAAGAAAACCAAAAAACAAACAAACTAACTAACAAAAAACGAAACTGCAAAGAACAACAACGACAACAAATGATCCAGTCTGTCTCAGGGGTACAGAAAACTTCCCATCCAATGAACAACATTCAAAGCAGTGAGTCTGTTGTGCACTGCTGCCTGCTGTAAGTGCTGACAGAACCTCAGTGGATGAACACATCACTGCACAACTAATGCAGATACAACCTATTGATTGTCACCAGCTCCAACCACTCAAGCAGAAATATGAGCCATGCACGAAACCCTGTAACCTCTGGAAGATGAACAAGAGCCATATGCTGCAATGAATAACACGAGGAAAGACATAAAATGCTTTTTGTTGTTATTTCATCCCTACATAAAAAATAAAGGCACTTTCGAGAGTGCTTTAATTTTGCACTGACAGTTACAGATCGTGCACACATGCACCATACATATCTATAACGCATGTCTGAGCTCTGTATTGCATGCACACTTTCATACACAGTGGATATGATACGGACAGGTTCATAACTGTGCATAACTTACCGCTACATGTCCGGACAGGTGTCTCCGAGCCACGACAAGCGTCTTCTTAGATTTATCATGCTGAAAAATGCACCAGCATCATCATCTGCACTGCACGTTTAATCACTATAGCGTGTCATTATAATAGACTAATGACAAGGTGGCATTTTGTCTGTGAACGATGTTCTCGTTTTGTGATGATCAACAGCAACCTGCAGAATTCCCTATTAGGACTTCAAACCACATGCACTGCGGTGTGGACTAGCGGTGCTGGCCAGCGCTGGTGAGAAAAAAAAAGAAAAGCGTAAATTTTTTAAAACCCGCCCGTTTTCTGACAAACCCACCCCCTGTGAAATGATTGGCTGAGGCTAGCGCTTGGATTGGCTGACAGTACAACACTTGCAGCCCGCCGTGAAGCAGCAGCCAATTACAGCGCAAGCTCGAGTTCCTAGTAGCCAATTAGTGTGCAGGAAAAAAGATACTACAATCCAGTTACAGTGCAGGAGGTAATACTACTATCCAATCCTGACGCACGTGCAGGGATAGCCCACAGGCCAATATCAGTGAGGTGTCGGAAAACGGGTGTGAAAAAAACTAGCGCACACAGACTTTGCGATGGCTGCCTAGTGTGCGGGTCGTAGAAGGGGGGGGAGAAGGGGGAAGGGGAGAAGGGGGAGGGGTGAGGGCGGGGCTCTACACTCTACACAAGGTCATGGAAGACGCCTCAAGGGTGAGCATGTGCGAGGGGCTGTAGAAAACACACCGGCTGTGCTGAGGGGGTGTTTGGCGCGCGGTGTGTTTGGTTACGCAGCCTGCAGTCACATGTCGCTATGTGAGGTTAGGCTCCGTTTTATCCGGGCAGGTACCGCGGTCCCTTAACGAGAGGGACGCGTTCCAATCGCAGCTCGTGCACCCTGCAATCTAGTACACAATACCTCGTGCACTTGTCTTCTAAATAAAGCAGAGATGTTCGTGCAGTAGACTGGAGCTGCTGCTTTAAGAACGTGTGTGTTTCTAAAAGAAATGTGTGGAGGGAAAACGAATGTTTACCTACAAGGTTTCCATCAGCTTTGTAAAGTTGCTGATGTTAACTAACTCTGCATATTTGACACCTGAGTTTGACTCCTATGTGCTCGAGCATATGTGCACTCGTCCAAGGACGCAGTTGTGTATCTGTGTGTGGGAAAGGGAAAGAATAAGTCAGCATAGGAGATACACAGTTGAACAAACAACATTTTTGGACTGTTCTTTCCCTGGTTTTTGTCTCTTTCGAATACCCTTTAATGTAAAATCCTCGCTCTTAAGCACCCTTAATGTCTGATCTGTGGCTCTAAGCGTATCTGGTTCTGATTCCGTTCTGAAGGAATAAGTGTTATTAAATGAAATATTATGGCTGAGTGCCATGTTCAAAGTGTAGAGGAACACGTTTGGGCTGGATGAAATTGGATAGCGATCTGTCCGCCACATTTCATTTACTCCAGCTTGCTTTCAGGCGCAGTGCTACTGCTAACTTAAAACCTGAAGGAGCATTACACAGAGCAGCATGGCGCGGCTCAAATACATATTCCAACATCATGTGAGTTTGTGTGTAAACATGTAGCTTCAATGCATTTGGGTTATAATATAGAAAGCTGATTCGTAAGAAATGTTAGGTACAAATTAATCTCTAATTGTGCACATGGACGTATTTATGTGATTCTTTCACATTGTCAGTATCTGCATTCATACATGTGAATCTTATTTCTTGCTGTAAGTGGCATATGCTTTAGACACCCAAACTATTTTTTATTGTTTATTCTCACACACACACGCACACATATATATATATATATATATATATATAGTGCTGAAAAAAAATATTCGCCACCTTCCAGATTTCTTTTTTTTTTACATGTTTGCCACACACTTAAATGTTTCAGATTATCAAACAAATTTAAATATGAGGCAAAGATAGCCCAAGAAAACACAAAATGCAGTTTTTAAGTGATGATTTTATTTATTAAGGAAAAAAACTAGCCAAACCTACATGGCACTATGTGAAAAAATGATTGCCCTCCTTGTAAAATCATGAAGTTACTTTGGTTAATCACATTGTTTGAAAGGCTGAGTGCAATTCCACTAGCCACATTGAGGCCTGATTACTGCCAGACCTGCTGAATCCAGAGATCACTTAAAAAGTAGACTAAAAGATCCCAGAAAAGGAGAGACATCATTCCGCAATCTAAAGAAATTCAGGAACATATGAGAAACAAAGTAATTGACATCTATCAGTCTGGAAAAGATTATAAAGCCATGTCTAAAGCTCTGGGACTTCAACAAACCATGGTGAGGGCCATTGTTCATAAATGGAGAAAACATAGAACAGTGGTGAACCTTCCTAGGAGTGGCCGGCCTACAAAATTACCCCAAGAGTGCAGCAACGGCTCATCCAAGAAGTCAGAAAGGACCCAGAACAACATCTAAACAACTGCAGGCCTCACGTGCCTCAGTTAAGGTCAGTGTTCATGACTCAGCGCAAAAATGGCATGCATGGGAGAGTTTCAGGCAAAACCACTGCTGACCAAATAGAACATAAATGCTCGTCTCATTATTGCCAAAAAAAACATCTGGATGATCCCCAAGTCTTATGGGACAATATTCTGTGGGCTGATGAAACAAAAGTTGAACTTTTTGGGGGTGTGCGTCCCGTTACATCTGGCATAAAAGTAACACAGCATTTCAGAAAAAGAACATCATGCCAACAGTCAGGCATGGTGGTGGTAGTGTGATGGTCTGGGGCTGTTTTGCTGCTTCAGGACCTGGACAACTTGCTGTGATTGATGGAGCCATGAATTCTGCTGTATACCAAAAAATCCTGAAGGAGGATGTCTGGCTGTCAGTTGGTAACCTCAAGCTGAAGCATACTTGTGTTCTGCAGCAGGACAACGATCGAAAACACACCAGCACATCCACCTCTGAATGGCTTAACAAAAGCAAAATGAAGGTTTTGGAGTGGCCTAGTCAAAGTCCGGACTTGAATCCAAGTCTGTGGCATGACCTTAAAAAGGTGGCTCATGCTTGGAAATGTGGCTGAATTAAAACAATTCTCCAAAGAAGAGTGGGTCAGAATTCCTCCACAGCGATGTGAAAGACTCATTGAAAGTTATTGCAAACGCTTAATTGCAGTTGTTGCTGCTAAGCTTGGCACAAGCAGTTATTAGGTTTAGGGGGCAATTACTTTTTCCACATAGGGCCATGTAGGTTTGGACAGTTTTTTTTCCTTAATAAATAAAATCATCACTTAGAAACTGCATTTTGTATTTACTTGGGCTATGTTTGTATAGCATTCAAATTTGTTTGATAATCTGAAATATTTAAGTGTGACAGACATGCAAAAAAATAAGAAATCAGGAAGGGGGCAAATACTTTTTCACAGCACTGAATAGACATATTTTTATTTTTATACATATATATATATATCCCTCATCAAAATAAAATAAACTTTAAAAAATTGTGAAAACAGACCTGAGTGTTCATCATCAGCTACATAGATAGACAGATAGATAGATCGATCAATGGATTGGTGGATAGACACATTGATACCTAAAAAGGTCTAGGATTTACAGCTTTAAAAAGTGAGAAGGCACTTCTCTGTAAGTAAATATGGTCATCTTTGGTCACTGTGTAACAGAATGGTGAAGCTCAGTGTCTCCTCTGACAGGAACTGAATGGAAGATCAATAAATCAAGTGACCTTGTTTCTTGTTGTCCTTTTCATCAATAACCTATTATTTAAAAGATTTGAAAATAATCGTTTTCACTCTGCAGTGCCAAAAGTCATCTGTCTCCTCAGGGATTTCCAGTAACCCCTGTTCTGCCCACCAATTGCAGATCAGGAATACACAGACCTCTTCTCCCTGCAATCGAACACACCTGGCTGTTATTCAGATGATTGTCAAGGCCATGATTAGCTGGATCAGGTGCAATGGTTTTGGGCGGGAACTCTGCAGGGTGTTGAAGCTCCAGGAGCTCCCCTGCTGAATAGAGCTGTGGCTGCCTGAATTAAAGACACCTCTGCGTTTATAGCACGGGTAGTGGGCTTGGTTTACACTGTTTGGACAGCTGTTATATAGGTGCAGTAAAAATCTGTTTTAAATGATCCCTGTCAAATCAAAATCTCAACTTCCTTTTGTAATTTTTATTTTTTTTACACTATTTGGAAGGGCCAGCTACCTTTAACTTTATGTGAGCATTTTGTAATGCAAGGACTAACAAAAATGGCCCAAAAGCTTAAACAAAACATTTTGAAGATGAGAGCCTTTGTTAAGACAGTGACAAAATGCATAATAGTGTTTTTCTGCACTGTAATTTGTGGCCAGCTCTTTCTTCAAGAGAGTGCAAATACATGTGCTGTCCTACTTTGCCGTCGCCCACTGTTGATTGGAGTCAAGACACTATTTGCTGAGATGCAAGGAAACCTGTTGAAAACACACTGATTCACATTCTAATTTAAGGTGTTCTAATCTTGTATTTGCTAACTGTCACTTTGTCAGTGCCTTTTGAAGACTAGCCACTAATGAAGTGGCCAGTTGGCTGTGAGGGTGCAGTAGGAACGTGTTGTGTGAGTGAAATGGCATGATTTAGAAAGGGCATTGAGTGGTGTGGAGTGGTAGGTGCAGGATCCAAATGCGTCATCCACTCTCCTCTCCGTGAAAGGGATCATTTCCATCTCTTCCACTTTTCTCCTTCCAGCTGTGCCTTTCTGCTTTCTCTTTCTCCCTTTCTTTTCCTCTCTCTCTCTCTCCCTCCATATTTCTCCTCTCTTCGTTAAACTGTTTTTCACCCCTCCCGTACCACAGACTTGTAATTCTCTCTCTCTCTCTCACACTCTCTCTCTCTCTCTCTCTCTCTCTCTCTCTCTCTCTCACACTCTCTCTCTCTCTCTCTCTCTCTCTCCCACACCCTCTCTCTCTCTCTCCCA
>JBBJLS010000109.1:18295374-18320837 GCA_037577275.1 Bryconaethiops microstoma
GTATATATATATATATATATGTATGTATATAATTTGTTTATATTTAGATTTTTCTTGCCAGAAAAACACACCAGACGCACACACATACACATACATAAAAATATATACAGACTCCTGGGGCACGTGACTACTTGATCAGTAGGTTTTTTGTTTGGTGTATGACTATTTCCATACAGTTTATCGTAGTTTGTAGTGTGTGTGTGTGATAAAAATGATTAAAACACAGCTTCAGTATTAGACATCGATTACTTATCGCCCATTCCTAATGGTCATCAGACTCACTGGCTCTGTTTAATAATATTAAATAGTATTAACGGAGCCTTTGTCGTATCTGAGCCTCGCGATTGGCTGATGAGGTGCCACGTCAGTGCTGCAGGGCGAGAACGGGCCGTGCGGAGGAGAACAAAGAGAACAAACCGGAGCCCAGGGGCATCATGACTCATCGGTATTAACTCACACACCATATGTTCAGAGGTCTGTAAACACCTGTTCATCCAACGACACTATTAGGGAGTTTTTCCCCTCTTTACTGCAGGAACAGCATGTACCAAATCCTGTGTCCAGCACAGTTTGGTGATGTCCCTGCTCAGACACAACTGGTTCAACTCACCTGTTAATTGACAGGTGCAGTGAGTGTGTTTGAGGAGGAGAACTACCAGACTCTGCTGGCCCAGATTTAGACACCCTGCTCTACACGTTTGGGAGGGGTTTATTGCAGATTTTTGGAACCTTGCTGCTATTTGATAGCCTTCTGCCATACGAGTCTTTTTGAGGTCATGTTGAATTATTAGTTCACCACAAAGGTGCTCAGAGAACACAGTTTTACAGGCCTGTATACCTCCCTGTCTTGGCAATAGCACAGGGTGTATGTAAAAGTAGCACAATTCACATATTAGATGGATTGTCTGGACATTTTTAGTGTTTTCCTATCTAATAGTTTCATGGCCACAGCTGAGAAGATATGTCTTCCTACCACATAAACATACAGAAAAAAGGTCTGTGTTCATCATGTGTGTTTTTGGTTCTCTATTACTGTAAATTATGATTTTTGATGTACTGATTATTTACTTCATACCACACATACACAGACGCACGCACACACACACTCAGTCTAAATTGTTGTCTAATATTTGTGATGTGGTTTCACTGTAGTGGTGTCGCTAAATGCTACCTATCATCCCCCAAGTGACCGAATGTTTTTTAATGAAAAAAAATGGTTTGGAAATGTCGTATCAATGTCGGATGTTTTCCTATCATCCCGAGGACATTTGGCCCACACAAACAGCCGAATGCATGGCGTCCGCACCCACCTTTATTTATCATTGCTGAATTACTTTTCATTTCATTTTATTTGTGGACCAACATATTTATGAGTTCCGTTAATTAATGGGGATCTTTGTCAGTGCCTACATATCATAGCACTGGGGACAATATCCGCCCCCTTTGTCCTTTTTTCGGCCACACACCACCACGCAATCCATCTCATTCATTCTCTCTTAGCAATGCTAAATGACCTCTCTTATTAAAAACTACTACGTCATGAGGCAGAACAGACACAAACTCAGTCCAATTATCAGAATTTATTATAGAAGCATACACAGAAATGAACTGACAGTGCTGAATTGCAGTGCGTATTTCTGCTGGTGTTTTTGACTACACGGTTGACTTTGCTGACAAACAGTTTCATAAAAAAATACATTTATTTTGACTCCATGAGAAGACACACATGTTTGGAGTCTTTTTCTTTAATTGTAGGTTTCACAGTAAAGCTGGGGTTAAATTAGAGAACCTTATAGTCACAGTTTTGTAGGGATTTTTTTGTCAATAGACTCCTCATTGTAAATTATTTCATGACCTACACGACTGTTCAAGTGTCTGGAACCATTTAATGTCATACTTTACATAATTTATTCAAGACACTTAAATATTACAAACTAGACACTGGGAGGTACTTTTGAGAGGTATTTTATTCAACATTTCAAGCATTTTGGGAACAAGACGCTATTGAATGATAGATAATAATATACTGCAATTGTCCATTTTTTCATTTTAGTCATCAAATTAGTCTAGATGCTACAAAGCATTCCGGGTATTAATTTCATTCTTGATACTGTACAGCTTCCTCAGTCAGTTTAGAATCATGTTCAGTGTTGTTTATCATTCCGGACACATCTAAAATGCATCTGCTAATGTACATACCCTTTATTATGAGCTATCTGCTAATAAAGACCTGGGACATTACACAAGACTACCATTAAAGATTCATTTTTTACCAAATTTGTTTTATGTTATTCTAAAGTCTTAAATGGTAGCATAGTAAATGTAGTGCATTGTGTAGGGAGAGGGGAACCCTGGGTCTGCCCTCCCTGAAGCCTTGAATCCACTTTGAGCCCAGCCCTATTTCCTTTTGCCAATGCGTGCCATCAGCTCAGCGTTGGCTGCAGCTTTGGCCCTCATATCGTGGTTCTTGGCTAGGTCTATGAGGACGCTCAGAATGGAGGTGGGCACGTCGAGGGACAGGGCGAAGCGAGACCCCTGAGCCGCTCTTTTAGGAGCCGGGACTGCGGGCCGCACAAGCCGTATGTGCCGGACCTCTGGCAGGAAGTTGGTGGCCGTTGAGTCCTGCTCCTCCTCCACTTCACCACCATCCAGCAGCTGCTGTGGCTTAATGTAGATGTGTCTCTGACAGAAAGCAGTATAGGCGAAAAGCAGCAGCAGCAGGTAGAGACAAGAACCCCTCCCACACATGTTCACCTCTCAGTAGGGCAATCCCACACACTGTACACAGAGAGAAGAACAAGGAAGGAGAAGACAGAGTGGTCAGAGAATGATGGAGGCAAGATTAGAGTGAAGGGTGAAGGGAAATGAAAGTTCAGGTAGCTTGGAAAGGAACAAGCAAATGACCTTCATGAATAAGAGATATGGGCTCTGCAGCTGAATATATATCATGTAGAAATTCCTATGTTTCTGGGTGGAATGACATTTTGACATTCACCTCTTTTGGTGTGATTTACAATGAATGGCAAAAGTAGATAGTAAAATGCTCCCAGACAATTTTGAGCTGTTTAACTATAGTAGTCAAAAAGGAGATGCACAATTTACGCTCTTAAAAATAACAAATAATAGTTCCACTTTTCTCTTATACAATGGTTCTCAAATCTCAGGGACCCCTGGATGTTCCACATTTTCGCTTGGATTTAAATTTCAACACAGATGTAAAGCAAAAATGTGGACTGTCTAGGGGTCCTTAAGCACCAGTTTGAGAGCCACTGCCCTGAAGGACCTTTGTATAGTTTTAAGAACCTCCATGTCATGTAAAGTTTCCATAAAAGGACCCAAGAGCCATTAAGGAAGCCGTATTTTAAGAGTGCAGGGACATAATGTTGGTGTTCTTGAATGAGAAAATTGTGCAAAAGCTCCATTAACTTCTGCAGAGCTGATCATCATTTGCTCAGGTAATTGCATCAGCATATCCATTATCTACTACTCACTCACTGTCTTACCTGAATCGCTGCGATGCACCTTAAACTCACTTTCTGCCCTTCCTCGATGTGATGTGAAGCAGTAAAGAGTTTTTCCCTCACACTTCTGTCCGCTTTATCCCGCTCCTTTAGATCTGCTTCAACTGCTGGTCACTCTGTCCGACTCCTGAGCACAAAAAGGCAGATGTTCATGTGGAGTTCTTACCCCTTTCCCTAAACACCCCAACCCACTCCCACCCTTATCCTCTCTCTCGTTGCCTACGTCTTTCCGCTGCATAACCCCCTTTTCATCAACCCCCCACCACTCTGTTTATCAGCTCTATCTCTCCTCTTCATGGTCCTCTCCCTCCTTTCATTTCACCCCACCTCCGCCCACTTTCTCATCTCCATCTCATTGTTTGTCTAAAAATACATATCGGAGTGATTACAGATATTCCGCATTGTTTCTTGACCGGGTTTTAATGAAAGGGGCAAGCAGCCCTCTCTTCTTGCGTAAAGCAGAAGCAGCAACTGTAGATATCCAGTCCTGCAGCATTCCATTAACACGTAAACACCAGTCCAGGGCAGGCTTTGCTTTTAAGTACAGACCATTTTCTTTCCATCTGACCAAACAGGGGAATGTCAGTAGTGTTCGTGTTGTGCTGTTATTCTGTTACCACAACATTCTTCATGTCTTAGCAAGTATTAGTTTTCCCTACAGTTTAATTTTCTCTACAGTTTTCTGCTTGTGCAGATGCATAGGCCAAAAGGCTCTTTCTCCCAATAAGAAGTGCATAGATTCTTTTAGTTTACAGTACCTAATACACCACTTGGGTAGTCTTCATAAATGCTTAAGTGATTAATAAGTGTCATAAAGCAAACCTGGCTGCAGCTCTACCGAGACCTATCAAGGTTCATCAGCTTGGCTTGATGTCACACAATAAACAAAGGTGAAGGTGGACGAAATGTGCTGGAGAGGTTATGAGAGGGTTGGAGAGGTGAGATTAAGGAAAGAGTAACATAAGAACAGATTCTAAATAAAGAAAGGAAATAATGGACTAGAAAAGTTCTTTCGTCAGTGTCTCCTCCAGCCATACTCATCAAGAGATTATCTTCATCTGAGTAATGAAATGCTCAGTTCACATTTTTCAGTGTGCTTCTGTGCTTTTCCTCACTAGTATGAGCCTCAGGACAATAATAGTGGATAGGTCCACCTCCAGAAAACACACACAAAGGTTACAACACCGTCAACATGTCGACATCGTCACATTTTAAAGACCCCAGCCGGGAAAGGACAGGACAGCATTTATAGGCACGCCAGGAGTCGTTCTTAAATAATGGCACACAGAATAGCACATTTCTAATGCATTGTTATTCATGAGTTTGTTTTTGTATTCAAAGGTACCAAAACATGATTTGCCATTTTTGTTCTATTTAGGCATTTATATATGAATGTTACAATTGACATGCTGGCAGTAAAGCTGGCTTCTCCTCATTCCATTCAACATTTTGACTCATTGGAGACTAGTTTGTCAGTCATGTAGACCACTGTTAAATTTCTTTCCATTTTCTTTCATTATGAAGTAAATGGCTTTCTACTGCCAGTGACAGCCAAAACAAAATCTTGCACACCAGCTGTGTCTCAACTAATGTCATTATAAAGTCTTAGTTCAATACACTCAGAATGGCAAATAGGCATGATGCAATTTGTCTTAGACTAGAACTGTTTTTACCAATTGTGATATGTTTGCTGTAATAGCCTGCTGTCAGTCACAACAGGCTCTTATTTTAATAATTGTGTCTTTATTTAGAAATGTTCTACAACAGCAAGTCTCCCCAGCAGGCTTTTTTTTCCACAGAATTTCTCTGCACTTACTTGCTGACAACAATACCTCTTTCTTAAAGATAGATCACACCTTCTATGTATTTTATATATATATGATATAAAGATAAGTAGTACACTTAAGCTGCACAGGAAACAATGATGATGATAGTGTTTATGCAGAAGTTAAATGTACCCTTCTGCGGTCTCTCTTCACTCCGAAAAATGTCTTTTTGGTCGGGGATTTACTTTTGAACTTGTGAACTGATGGATCATGAATGACAGTGATGATGGTTTGTCGCCGTAGGGGCAGTCAGCTCTGCCAAAATATAATGATGAGCTACAGTGACGTAAGCTACATCAGGACCTAACGCTGAGACCAAAAGTTCCGTGATTCATCATTCGACCAGCTTTAGCCATGTCTTCCACACCCTGAGACGTCACACAGAGACAAATGCTGCTGCATCAGTTAAATTAACTTAATTGACTCCCGTTGAAGGCAGGAGGGGCTAATTAATGACCCACCTCCGCTTTATAACAGTTTAATGGGAACCAAGAAGATCTCCTATTTTCGGCATGTAGAATAATTATCTTTTTTTGGCCTCCTAACACTTGTCACTGTCTATCTCCTAATCACGCTGACCACTGTGAGCTGTCCCATTAACACTGTGTACTTTAAAGGTGTGATATTAATGTTTTTGTTGCATTTAATTGACTTATCAATCTGATGTCAGTGACTGCTGAACTGCAAACTTGTACTATTTAGATTTTTTGATCTGGAATGTGTTTTTTTTTCTGTAATTGTGTGCTTATAGTCATGTTGACACTATTGATAACACATTTGAAAAACATCAACAGCAAGAATGATTTTAAAGGTTAAGGGTTATCGTGTGTCGTCTTATAGTGTTGGTCAAAGTTTCTTTTGATTGATTTTTATTGACAGTATGTACTTTAACCCCCTTTCTTCTTTTTGGGCAATAGCGTAACATTTTGCCAAAAATCTGTATTGCGACCTGGTCATTTAAATCATTTGTGAATTAGTTCCAACTAGCGAATAACATTGATGCAAAACTCTAGCACTTCACTAGCCAATATCTTGTGACATAAATTTGACACAGTGCATCACTACCACATTCTTTGGCCACACACCACATTTTGTGAAATTTTGTCCATGTAGACAATGCAATTGAAACATTTGAAAAAACATGAGCTACATTTTTAACATTTGATATGTTTACAGTAGGCTACATTTACTCCTAGTTCCACTTGGTTCACTTAAAATAGCCAGTCAAAATTCAGCAGCCAGTACATGCCTAAGTGACTGGCCAATCTTAATTAACTTTTGTAAGCTTATTCACAGTTTCAGACAAATCAGCCTCGAGATGTCACAGCAATTAGCCACAACATATTTTGCTCCATTCCTCCCACGTGGTTTGGTCTATCTTTTAAAACTCATTTCGTCTCAATTATTTGTTTAAAAATACATTTACAAACTTCTCATTTTAACTAAATACAATATACGACAAACTATTGTTACCATAAACATCAACGCTCGCTCACGCCACATGATAACTAAAACACAAAAGACCTCATTACTCATTCTTTCACCTTCTGCAGCAGTCACACTACACCCCGCAATGAACTTGTACGTAAAGTTCTGAAAAACTATTCAAAATGTACTATATCAATCCATACAACCATGGGCTATAAAAACAGCCCATTTTGAATTTGTTTTTGTGCCATGAAAACACATTTACAAATATCTGCCTATTCAGTCTGCAATATTTAAGATAATTCAGATAATTCCGACAGATGATATCAGTGCTAAAATCTAGTCACCCTGCCTTGGTATGAGTTACCACTGAGCAAGTCTTACTCTCAGTCTCAGCCCAACTGCAAAGACATATATAAGTAGTTGAACACATTGTATTTGGTTACCCATAGCTATGACTATCTACAGGGTGTCTTTTCTGGTGATATTCCACCAGGTCTGCAAAACAGCCATTTTCACATGTCCTCATGTTTGACTGCCCATTATTTTTCCTCTGCATTATCTTTCATGCGAGAACGGGTTAATATTAATTTCCGTTTTTCAATCCTACATCATTTTAGTTAACTGTAACCTGGTCTTTCTGTCCTTGCCATCTGCATTTTCACATTGTGTTCTCTTTGTAGTTTTGACACAGTTATGGCTAAATCCATTTTTTTAAATCATGATTGAAGGCATTCTTTAGACAGTAGTCATCTGTTATCACCATGCTTACCTTTGTGTTCTTGCTTCTTAACCTTTGTTTCACCTTTCTGTCTGATAAATATTGAAACTTGCAGCCTCATGATCATCTATTTTATTTGCACTGACATTTCTTCGGTCCTCATGTTGAGAGGAAACAGTGAAAGAGCCCAGAGGCTAATGCCACAAATATTATCAGCTCTAGACATTTTCATATGTCTTTCTATGTACCCTCTGCAATCAAAGCACATCAGGAATTTTCTAATCATCTAGCGATTCAGGATGGATAATCAACTAACCAATCAGAGAAGGCTGTTTTACATCAATAATGCAGTTGATGTATTGTAACATCCAGAACGTATCAGATCTCAAATGGGCGGATCAAGCCACCTGCTACCCCATTCATCATTAGTCATGTTTGTGCTGCATCTGCCTCACAAGAAAAAAAAGAAAAGGGCAATGTGTCCAAAAAGCATCACCTAAAACTGTATCATGTTTCAGATGTTCAATCTTACTAAACTTCAAAAAGTGAACTACCCATGTTGCTGATACTCCAGCTTATACTAGTTTAAATGGTTCAGTTTAAATCAGCAATTTATCAGGATTTAATTATTCCTCACTTAGAAAATTATTTGAAATTTATATTTCTTTGCTATTAAGTTAAAAAGCTAAAAACTGAAAGAGTGGACAAGTGTGGTGATAGAATATTTTTCCCCAGGGACATTACATTGTTCAGGAACAGTTTGAAACACTCTGCAGGATTACTCCATTTCTTACTCTTCCGTGGCATACAAGGGTGCATCACTGATATTAGTAAACACCACTTAAAGGTTCATCTGGAACTTATGCTCAGGTTATACAGAAATGTACTGATTTTTCAATTCGTTTTGCAAAATTAGTTCAAAACCAATACTGACATTTTATCTAAATGTAAACATTTTTATTGCATTTTAGGAGTAGGCCCATGTCTGTTACACATACTTCTGCAGTGTTGCACTATATGTTGTTGCTAGTTGCCAGAATTCAGACTTACAAAATACACAATATGTATTTTCATGCAAGAGAATGTGTGGCAGAAAACATATCCCTAGAATGCAGCTAAGTGGCAAAATAACGGCCTGAAATTTTGTTTAGATTGACACAAAACTTAATTTTCTCTTCAGCCCACATTCAGTTACTTTACTTGATCTCAATTCTTCAAGCCATCTACTTTTTAGGATGGAGGTCACTGGCCACCCACAAAGTTGCCTACTTATTTTGCAAGTGTAAAAAAAGAGAATATCCCCCTGGTGGAGCAAATATACCATTGCAACTGCAAAGCCTTTTTTTCTACGATCAATATTGGACTATTCAATTTGTACCTCATTCTGATTTAAAACATTCATTGCTGTGATATTGCATTCATTTTAATAAGCTATTTGGTGAAATGGCAAGGCATTTGTTCATCAGAACAGTATTTTATTGGAATGAGAGCTTCCGCTATGTACAATAGGACAGAAACAAAACATGACAGCAATTCATAAATAGTTATGCTCTGTGGTATGTACGCTGGACTCTGCCATGATTTCCATCAATCTATTAATCTGAATGTATTCAATAATATCTCCCCTTCACTCTACTGCTTTCATGGTAAAACCGTATGAAAATTATGCAAATACCACACACAAGCCTGCGGTTATTATTGTAGTTCATAAATCTTTACCATGAGGAAGTCACTCATCCAACAAATCCTGTCATAAACCTCAATGTCTGTTCCTATAACACTCAAGAACTGTACTAAGACAGAACCAAACTACTGGGGGAACAGAGTGGATGTAGGTTCCACATTTAGTGAAGTGTGTGGAAGGGGACAAATGTGTTAAGGAAGAAGTACAGGTTCCAAGAGGAGAGTAGAAGGTCAAAGAAGAGACAAGAGAGATAAGAGTAGAGGGGAGAAGTGTTGACATCAGATGAATCTTATTGAGCACTTAGAACCGAAGCCAGTACATGGCACTGCGCATTCTGTTGTAGTCAGGAAGCTGCTCAATTGGACCTGCAGAAAATTCAGACCAAACAAACAAACAAAAAAAAATACAATCACAGAGTGTCTTAAGCCTAAGCCCAGCTTCATAAAAGCAGTGCTGTATTAGAGTCTGAATTACAGGGCTCAAATGATTCTCAAGTTTACAAATGACCAGGGCCTGTATTCAAGCTTCACAAAGTGTCAAGAAACGTCCCAGTTGCAATTATTCAAAATATTTTTGAATAATGCCTTACCAACTAAAACATCACATTTGAAAGAAACGCCTATCCTTAGACTTGACAGGAGGAGATGCCAGATCTGCATTACTACTATTCCGTCCTGTACTCAAAGTTTCTCAGGTGGGTCACTTTTACTATGTAACTCGAGTGTTAATTAACTCACCAACAGCAGCGACAGCAGGGCATTTGTCGTAGATGTATTTGGAGCAAACATCACGCACAACCTTGGGGGTCACAGCCTAAAAAAAAAAAAAAAAAAATACACATTCATAACATAGGATTACATTCATTACTAAGTACATTTTATCTGGGTCAAGTACTTAAAGGAAACCTAACTACACACAATAATCAATTAATTGCTATATATTTTTGACACCCAACAACAGTTTTATGGAACAGGTTATGAACTGCTAATAAACAAAATGCGTGAATTTTTGTAATATGGCAGATCACTAGGAGAATATTATATAGGTCTTTATCAGGAAAGAGTAGCTCACTTCAATCCTGGCATCCCACTCAGCCAACGGGATGCGACGACCATAGTTGAGAATGTGCCTGCCAATGTCATCGCAGATCAACGTGGTACCTAAAAAGGGAAAGAGACCAAAGTATGGGAATGCATAAGAGAGAGATGACACTTCAAATGTAAAATGATGTTTGACCATGACCAATGGTTATATTTATGTGCGTCTGTCTCTCTCTTACCATTAAGCTGTCCAACCAAACTGGCTTTCAGGGCATTCTTAGCTCTGGACACATCACTCTCAGTCACTGTGGTGCATAAATTAATCCTGTGGTCCAAAGTAAAAGAAATAATTTGTAATTTAATATTGTGACTCACTGAAAATGTACAATGAATATTTTAGGGTTTGTTGTTAAAAAAGGGAAAAAAAAGGAAATAAGTAAAAAAAAACAACAACAATTGGTCGACTTAACAAGACAATAGCAGATCTAAAGCTACCTCTGTAAAAAATAAAAAATAAATAAATAAAATTTTCCCTCTCCCAAAATTATATGCACTTAAATAAATAAATATTTTTTCAATAATAATTCCAAACTCTGAGGATGTGTTTACTGACCAGGCATTCTGAGCCCAGTGCATTGTGTCTTCAATGTTATGTTTGTCTGTGACAAAATAGATGCCCATCAGTCCAGTGTCACTGTAGGTGGAGTGGAAAGCCTGGAAACTGTGGCACAGTTTGAACTCTGCCGCCCGACGAGCGAAGGCACTGCTGAGGTGCTAAACACACATGTACACAAAGCTTTTTTGTCAATTACAATACCCATCTACGACCATATGGCTAGTACTCTACCACATTACACATCCTAATTAAAAATGTAATTATATTATGAAAACAAAAACTGTAAAACTAACCTTGCCACCTCCAAATGTGATGTCATAGCTACCAATTATGGAATTAGCAACCATAAGAGGTACAATATCTGAACTAGCTGCTCCTGCTCCCTCTACTGCAATAGCAATGTGTGCCAGGGGCATGGAATCATCGCGCATTTGGATCTAAAGAAAGCAGATATAAGAGCATAAGCAAACAAAAAAGTATTTAGATTTAGACCCATCTCAAACACAAAGTACAAGAGAGAGTTAAATATTTTGCATTTAGCACAGAAGTTAGTGTCTCACACATCCACACACTACTCACCTCACTGCCAGTGAAGCGGCATGGGGACAGCATGGGCACAGCATCATCCTGATACTCAAACGAAACACCACTGAAGTGCTGCTTGGCTAGTCCCACCAGCTCCTCATGGTTCACACCTACACCAGGACAGATCCAATAATTAATCACTTACAGCTCATCACATCTGATGAATTACCATGCAGTCCATCTTTGGTAAAACAAACATTTATGCCAGGTACAAAAGTATCCAGACACCTTCTAATCAGTTTATACAGATACTAGCTTTTTAGCTACTTGGACAAAGCATTGTGCACAGCTCACAACCTCCATAAAAAGCAATGCTAATAAAACAGGACACTGGAGCAGTTGCACGTGAGTCTAAAGTCACTATGCTCAGTGCCAAGTAGGGATGGCCAAAATAAGATCAAATTTATATCACTGTATTTTCTACACTTGGGCTTTAATTTACACTTTGTAAAAACTACTGGGATAAGCCATGGTTGTGGTTCACTTTCTTGGGGTTATTAGAGTATCCACATTATGGCAATTTCCTGATACATCATCTTAGCAATATTCAATTCACTACTGTTATACATCCTACCCCGAATAGCAAAAATACAAAGATTTCCATTAATGGCTGTGTATCAGTAAGGTGATGGAGCACCATCAAATGGCTTTAGGATGTATTAGAATATAGTTCGTGATTCAGAACTAATCATTCAAAGTTGCTACCTACTTCACTAATGGTTTTGTGACTGAATGCTCATAGCAACATTCCAAAATCTATTGTAAAGCCTTCCCATTAAAAGCAGATAATATAGCCAAGGAAAAACTTTTTTTAAATTTTTGCAATTGAATTAAAACATGCGTGATTTATTTGAATTTAAGATTCAATTTAGAAACATTCATGCTTTCAAATGCAGAAAAAAAATCATTTAATAAAAATCATTTTAAAAAAATTACAACTTATTATTAATTTGGACTTTGCCATGTCAAGTGGGCTATTTCACCTGGAGAAATTCAGTTGGAAATTCAGTCTGATATATGGGACCTACAGGAAAAGAAGTAGAGTGCAGAGCGCAACCCTCACAGACTCAAATTATGTTATCGGCGAACTCAAAGTCTTGTGCGTTTAATGCATTGGTGGCGCCAGCGAGCTCCTGCATCATGCCAGGCACCAATGCATAAAACTCGAGCGAGACGTAAACGTAATTTCAGTCCATGAGGATTGCGCTCTGCACTCTACTTCTTTTCTTGTAGGAACCATATGTCAGACTGAATTTTGAGCTGAATTTGTCCAAGTGAAATAGCCAACTTGAAATGGCTAAGTCAAAATGAATAATACCGATTGAAAAATTAATTTTTTGATGAATTTGAAAGGCTGAAGGTGTCTACATTGAATCTTAAATGCTATAATTATAATTTAAACAAATTCAGCACAAACGTCACTACTTAAACTTACATGTATTATCAGTTAAGCATGTTTTTATTCAATTTCAACAAATAAATGGTTTTTTTATTCAAATACTTTTGTCACTAATTTACTTCCATACTAATAATACCTTTGATTTCTTAACATATTTTGAGGAGTGAGCATCTACAAACTTTTGGATATATGAGAGAGAGGGCTAGAGAGTACCTCCAGCAGCAGCCAGGACCATACGAGGAGCCTTATAGTGGCTGTTGATATAATCCACCAGATCCTGGCGAGTCAGAGACCTTAAGAGTAGGGACAAAGTCAAAACCAGTGTCAAAAAACTTACTAAATTAAAAATATCTGATGCATTTTAAATGCGTAAATGTGTGTACCTGGCATTCTGAGATGGTCCCAACACACTCTGTCCCAGAGGTGTGCCCTGATAGGCAGTGGCGTGGAGGAGGTCCAGACATACATCCTGCAGACTGCCCTCTATCTCGTCCAGCTCTCTGAGTATTACCCCTCTCTGTTGCTCGATCTCGGCCTCACTCAGAGCAGAGCACTGTACCACCTCTGACAACAGTTCCACCGCTGCAAAGTGTAAAACATTGTTACATTGATAGTTTGACATTGACAGTTTGACAAACAGTTTGACAGTACCACTAAATAAGAAAGGATCGTTCAATTGAACAGTCCATAAAAATATGAACCATAAAATTTAGTACACTTCCTTCCTCAAAATTAAATCTTATAACACTGTCAATGTTTTAACCCCAAAACTTGCAAATTGTGTATACAACTAAATCTGATGTTTCCAACAAGATAATTAACCACAAAAGTTATTCACACACATTTTAAGCAGATCACCTTAACATATGTATTCTTTTGTAAAAGTGAAAAATGTCACAATGTATACATGCACATGCAACTGCAGTGTAATTTCATGCCCGTATGAAATCACGTGCAAAGGACACAGTACGAGCACAAGCTAGGCATCAGTGTCTAATTACAGCTCACACACTACAATATACATATGTAAACCAATACAACTGCAGTTTTAAATTCTGGTCACACCTTTTGGTAAGTCCTTAGCAAGGGTCTTCATATAATACGCAGTGTGCTCACGAGAAGTGTATGAACTTAGATGAGCTCCCATCGACTCCACTGCCTGCTCAAGAGCAGACTGAGGGTGCTTCTTTGTGCCCTGATATGAAGAAATAAAAGAACAGGATCAAAAGAATGTATGTATGTATGTGTGTATGTATATGTGTGTATATATATATATAAATAGCTAATGAGAAACTCTAAAGAAAACTCGATTTTGTACCTTAAAAGCCAAGTGCTCCAAAAAGAACCCAGCACCATTGTTCTTCTCAGACTCATATCGGCTACCTGCGCCAATCCATAGGCCAACCTAGAAGGTGAAAAGATGTGTTAAATTGTGTAATAAACTGGTGTTTATCGCTTAAAATATCGTTGTCACAAGCAGCTCTCTTGCAAAGGTCTGGTAAAGTTTGATTTTGTATCTTTTTTCTAAAACAGTTATTTACACTGTGCTTTCTGTTGCTGCTGGGATATTGCAATAATTGTTCAGATCTAAATATCACATTATCCATGAAGTTTATTTTGCATTGTACTTGAAAACCTGAAACCCAAATATCAGAGCAAATAGAAATACATTACTGTACATTAGTATGATAAACAGTGTATGCTCACAGTGCACGTAGCATGGCCAGTTTCCTCAGAGGCGATTCTCAGTCCATTATCCAGGGCAGTGAGCTGGGTCTCTGGAGCACCCAGCAGGCTTTGGGCATATGTCACAGTTGCCTGGCCACGTCTCAGAGAGAGCAGAGCAGGCTAAGGTGACAGGGACACACACACACATACATACAAATAGAGAAAAACTTTAATGCTATCCATGTCTCAGGGCTTCCAGAAGAACCTCTCATTTGTATAGATGTAACAATACTTCAGTGACAGGTAAAAAAAAAAAAACAAAAAAAAAAACTGATTTTACAAGACTTGTTTAAAGTCAGAACTTGTAAACTAAACTGACCAAGTCATCACGATGGCACGACTGCTGCTGACATGTTATCTACGGTCAACGAGAGCGTCTCCATCATCTTATGGAGTACATCTTCCTGTTTACATATGAATTCGTGGAAAAAGCATGGAGACTGTCAGATTGTCTGTTAATACTGTTTGCACAAGTCTCTACTACATTACAAAAAAATTACTATACATATTTTTGTTTATTTATAGAATACAGAGCTGTCCACAGACTCAGGACAGGTTTGGTCAAACCTTACTCTTATTTTATTCTTTACGTGCATGTGTACACTGTGGAACCTGATCTTTGCCATTTCGTCTCTCTGTAGGGTTTGTACATGGTTGAGATGACAAAGTTTTGACTTGATACTGTACTCATCCAGACTGTAGCTATTGTCAATTGTACTAAATGCTGTCTTGTCCAGTTGTATTGTTGCTCTTGTTTTTCCTGCACTCTCTTAAGTCTTGTCTGCACTTGCGGTTTTCTGTTATTGTGTTGCACCATGGTTCTGGAGGCACGTTGTTTCGTTTTACTGAGTTGTGTGTGTATATGGTCGAAATGACAATAAAACCTACTTAACCTGACGTTAGGTCAATTCAGCTGTCTTCTGTGCACTAGCTAGCATAGGCAGCCCTGAATGACCTTGTACGTTTCAAGCTACTTGTTTTAAATTAAATATTGCTTGACTGTTACTGTATTAAAAACAAAAAACTTTACACTGATACACATCTACGGGGTATCAGGCAAGCTGCGTCTGAAACGACCTCTAGGTTTGTGGACTTTGCAGCTTTAGAAGAAAAAGGGGGCGCTAACGTTAGCTACCCAGCTAACTAGCCTACATGCTAAAACTCGGAAGTCACACGAATGACAGACGCCTTCAGTAGAAACTGAATAACGAGATTGAACCTCGAGGTGTTTGCAGACGCTTTAAAAAAAGACTTGAGGTAGTCGAGAGGTACGTTTACTCACACCCCGAGCTCTAGCAAAGGCTCGACCCACGGCTCCACTGACTCGGCACACGGACGCTGCCATCTTTCCTGGCAAACTGAGAGAGAAGTAACGCGCACGCGCACTCTCGTCTGACGCAGAGCACTTCACGGACCTGCACTATATGGACAAAGTATTGGGAAGCACCTATTTTCCAATATTTGGGCCAGGGATCTTACTTCCAGTGCAGGGCAATCTGAATGCCTCAGCACACCAAGACATTTCAGACGACACCATGCTTCTAACTTTGCGGACACAGTTGGGGATGGTTCTTTTCTACTCTGGCATGACTGTGCCCCAGTGCACAAAGCATGCTCCATAAAGACGTGGTTGGATTAGTTCAGTGTGGAAGAACTTGACTGGCACAGAGCCCTGACCTCAACCCAATCCAAGACCTTTGGGATGAACTGGAACGGAAATTGCGAGCCAGGCCTTCTCGTCCAACATCAGTGCCTGACCTCATAAATAATCTACAGAATGAATTGACACAAATTTCCACAGAAACACTCCAAAATCTAGTTGAAAGCCTTCCAAAGAGTGCAGGCTGCTGTAGCTGTAAAAGGGGGACCAGCTCTATATTAAAGTCTATGTATTTGGATGCAATGTCATTTAAGCCCCTGTTGGTGTAATGGTAAGGCAACCAACTACTTTTGTCCATATAGTGCAAATAGTGCTGGAGAGCAGAGCATATAGTCAAGACACCAGAAAACAGTGAATTCAAAGAAATAAGGCTTAAAGTGAAGCTAGGAAATATAGCTACCGATGCACAAGAATAAGTAAAAAGGTATGGAGTCAAAACACTGCTCAGCTACTGAGTTAACCTACAGCACTGGAGTTTGGGATCACTTTCGGTTTAAAGAAAAAATACTAACGCTTGGAGACTAGAGGTGTCAAAAAAACTAATAGCAATTTTGTATATGTTTATAAGGACATTGCCAACATGAATCAGTTAAATCAATTTGCTAGCCTTTTTTCCCCACTTTATTCCCAGTTCCTCAGTTGTACTGACCAAACAAGTGTGGATGCACTCAGCTATCTTTCAGCAGTGAAAACTAGAGCCATTATTTCCCTTTGTTATCACTTAATATCTCTCTTCACTGGTTATCACTTAATATCTCTTGCTTCAGTAGAAATGGACAGTCTTTTGAAAATGTAGCTGACTGGGGATTTGTTTAGCTACATGGCTTACAGGTGTATGACATGGAAGTTTTGTAGTGTAATGCTCTCTGAAGACTAGTAAATTAATATAATTAGTTTTAGACATTTTGTTTCATATCCCTGTTCTTTATTTCAAGGAATTCTTTTTTTTTTTTTTTTAATGTCTTTTCGCTATTTAAAATAACAATGCTTAGTATGACATTTTCCTTCAGCCCTTGGCCCACGGTTCTATGTTGATTTGAGACGTGGCATTCATCTATAAAATAGAATCAACTTGTAAATGTCTGGCAGTTAATTATAAAATCTGTTTAAATCAATGATCAGTAAGCCCCAATAAACACTGTTTTAGAATGCTAGTTGGGGTCTTATTGTTAAACAAAACAAATTAATTGCTTGATTACCAATATAATCAATAGTATATTGATAATATAGTTATCAATATTATATTAATAATATCCCTCATGCCACAGTAAATTTTACAGAGGAACAACGATTCAAATTCAATTAATACTGCTTTAATATGAGGTACAGCAGTGATATCAATGTGCAGAACCAGAGCTTGCAGGCTGCATGTCCCCAGTCTTCCAAGCTTGACACTCAGATCTTATGAGCCAACCTTCCAGTGTAACTGGCTTGGACAGTTCTGTGGATGTGGTGCCGTGAAAAACTCTGAAAGCGAATACCAGAAAATGGAAGCATGGAGCTAGATGCTAGGTGCCTGGGCTCTGGCTCCTGAAAGCTAATAAGACCTAGGGAAAGCACAGGGCCACAGTGGCGCTTCTTAGCTGTTTGTGTTCGCCCAGATCTTGGCCTGACAGTTGCAAGCCCACAATGCAATGGCTTCCTTGGGGATGTTTCAAGAGAGCAGATTGGCATTCGCGGTGACAACTGGGCCACTTCCGGTACAATGATGGAGCGCTGAAACCTCCAGGACTCTCCAAGCTGACCAGTGCGTTCAGATGCAGGTTTTATGTCACTGAAGGTTAACTGCTGAACTACTGTCTTCATGCAGCGTTTAGGTGGAGGTTTGGATTTCTCAGCTGAAGTCTCATTTTCTTTGCCTGTGGAGCGGTGTTTGGAAGCAATAGTTCCTGAGTGGATGAAGTGGGATTCAACCAGATTGGAAGTTTTATGAGGATGAGGTCGGGGCCTTTTGATATGAGAGCCTTCAATAAGAAGGTTGATGCCCACATACTGTGGCACTTCAACTGCTGCCTACAGAGCGGAAGAACAAGCAAAAACATTCAAGGTAAGTAAACAGCGTCTCCAGTTCAGCCGTAAAATGCTACAGACAGCTGGGATTAATAAAGACATCTATGTGCAAGTGATGATTCAACTTGCTGGAATATATTCTAAAAGCTGGGGAAATGTGAAACGTGGCAAGTATTAGTTCCCTGCTTTGTAAAAGTAATTCTGAATCATAACAAAAATCAAATATAACCCAAGTGTGGTGAAAGCTGAGATAATGTATTGAATGCAGCTGAATATTTGTGAGATCAGATACTTACACCCCCAATGGTCACACACCTGCTTATATATAAGCTGAAATTCTCCGGTGTGGGTCCCACGATCTGTTCTGCGGTCCAAAACCACACGCAGGGTGTCTTCCTGCACAGCTGCACATAGTCTGGTTGTCACTGCAGTAGATGGAGCCATTGTGGGGCTGACATTGATCTCAATCAGCCATGGACGCAAGTCCTCTCCTAGCATAAAGTCAGCCCCATACAGCTCAAAACTACCCCGCTTAGACTCCACTAGGTCCTGCGCTGTCTGCAGAGCATGAATTATAGCCTTCTTCATCTCTGGAACAACCACACTTGCCCACTGGGCCTCCTTGTCCTGGCTAGACAGGAAAGAGCGAAATTGGTCACAGGACCACATGTTGTCCTCAGGAACCTCTGGGTGGCGCTGCTGAGAAGGACTGAAGTGCTTCTGAACTGAGTTGTTGCACAAATGCACTGAACTGGATTACAAACAAAGAAATAAAATATAATGATGTGTTGTTACAAATGCCAGCGATTTAGACATTCACTTTTATCTTTTGGCATTTTACCTGCTTTTCCATGACATCTATTGAACCAGTCACACACAAATACATTTGCAACTAGAATGTGGGATTGTCAGTGCTGTGTTCTATTTGGCTGTGAAGCACAAAATTCGTAGAACAGTAGAGCATCTAATCAAAAATACACACCATTTTGTGCTTGTACCTGTCCAGTGTGTCCACTGAATAAGGCTGAGTGGAGAAGCGAAGGTAGCACTTCTTATAGAACCACACAGTGAGAGGGTTCCAGTCTGTCACCAGAAACCACTGCCGCAGGTCAAATTTAGTTCCATAGATTAGAAAGGGTCGTTCTATGTACTTCTGCACAACCCATTTACTGTCCTTAATCAGAGTGGGATCACTGTCTACTAGCTTCAGGATTTCGTCCAGTCGCTTAATGCACATGATGCCTGAAAAAGGACATTATTTACAGCACATTATTTTTAAAAAGCCATAAAGACAATACTCTTTTTCTTGTGTTTTAAGGTACTTCTTATTAAACAGAACATAACTTGAATATGTTCTGGAAGGTCAGTTATATGGTATAAGCATACTGGTAACAACTGTACTATATGCTGCACTAGACAGAATACAGTGCTTTACCTCTACCACGAGATTTGGCTCCAGGTTTGATGATCCAGATATTGTGGATGCCATCAATGTCCAGCTGTGGACTGACCTCTCGGAGCTTACATAGCATAACTAGGCAGGTGTCCACATAATAAACACTGTTTTCTATTTCAGCTCTATTACTGAGACACAGAGACAAGGACAAATACAGTACATCACACATGCTAATCCATAGAAATGATTATATAATGAATGCAGGCAATCCTCTAGCATATGTATTACTTTCTAATGAACTTGACAATGGTAATATATGACTTAAATACATTAATAAAGGGCATTCATGCAAGACCACAGTAACAATGCCAAATGAAAAACTGAGGAGCTTACTGGACAGCCAGATAATAGTTGTGCATGAACTCTGACCACTGTTGTTCAGTTAGTGTAGGCACTGAGTCCAATGCAATGTCTATGTCATTGTGTTCAAAACTGTCCAGATAGTCTTGGCACACCTGTAAAGCACTGTCAATCATTCTGGAAGGTACCACTGACGGGGCTTGCCGCTTACATCCTTTTTTCTGATCTGTAGGGAGGAACAAGCTATGTGCCAGCTTCTGCTCAGTGGTTTCAAATAAAAACACATTAACGCTACTTCAGTGAATTAACTGATTTACAAGCATCTATAAAAATAATTATATAAATTTCTCTTGTATGAATTTGCAATGATAAGCACAATGAACAGTATTCTGGCTGTTCAACACCTTTCTAAATCTATTGCACTAATGTCATTTCTTACTTGAAAGTATCTGGCCAGAAAATGCTGTAATTCCACCTTCTTCTGTTCCTCTGTGATTTCTCTCTACTATACACTGAAGAAGGCTCATACAGGCTGTTCTTCTAAAGTCCTCTGCAAAAAGCAGCCAAGCAAACAAGGCACATGGTGACAATATAGTCAAGTCAAGAAGCTTTATTGTGATTTCGGCCACCGTAGGATGCAGCCTCCCTAAACATGTTCCAGTCAGTTGCTCAAAGCAGTCCTGAAGAGCAGAGATGGCTCCTGGGAGTCAGGTTTTAGTCTGCTTTAGAACAGGTGAGGCGTATCTGACAAATGGATTGTATGCTTGGATCAGCATTACTGAAATGTGGACTGAGTAGCCAAGGTGGAGGTGGGGCTCAGTGCAGTACGCATCAACGATGTTTGTGAAAACACAGCATAGCACGTTCACCCCCCTTCAACGCAAAGTCCAGATACTGATGGAATTTAGAGAGAACCGATTTGCATGATTAAAATCTCGGTTGACAATAAACAGTCCGTCAGGGTGTGAATTTCGGAGGTGGCTGCTGGCTCTGTAAAGTTCGGGCGGCGGATTGTTAGCCTCAGTACTCTGTGTTATGTATATCGCGACTATGGGAATGATAGTAAATAAAATGGTCTACAACAGTCACAAACTCCAGCATATTATAATGCTGATAAACAAATCTTTAAAGAGAAGATGATGTCCAAGAACTACAACTGGAGTGGCAAACAGAAACCTCACCAATGAAGGCATGCTTCTCATCCTCAGCCCCAAGCCTGTAGCACCGTGGAAAGAATGTGTCTGGATCAGCTGCATCAAACCAACTCAGATTCCTCAAGTTCACACACAACCCCACCTAAAGGAGGGAGAAGGGGACAGTTTATTCACAATCATACTTATTAATAATTGAAACTATTCAGATTTCTGCTCTTGAACTAATCAAATGTATGCTGCTATATGACAATAACACAAAAAGTGCTATAGTAATCAGCTGAACTGAGTTGAAGAGGGAGAGGTTAGACTAAAAGACCAACCAAATCAATAAATACTTCAAGATATACTTAAGTGGTCAAACCTTGGTAGTGAAGGTTCCAGACTTTGCAAAGTGATTGGTAATCTGCTCCTTTCTAAGACTGCGGTTGTCTATGAAATTTCTCCGTGTTGTCCAGTACAAATATGTCATCTCATTTTTGACCATTCGAGACTAAGAGGAAAAAAAAAAGATGATGTTATGACACTGATGATGATTACTCAAATAAGTCAAAGATGGTTGAACAGACACAGATTCACTCACATATCTACTGCCTCACCATTAGGTTATAGACATCATCTGGGTCATCTTCTTTCTCTAGTTCCTCTGTCAGGAGAGATATTACACAAACATTTAACTATGACTACTCATTCATTCATTAATTCATACTGTTTGTTCATTCCAATCCAAAAGGCTGATTTTAGCTACTTTGATTTTATATTGCCTTATTATGTGAACGTTATTCTTACCATCATCATCCCCATCATCATCGCCACTTTCGTCTCCATCGTTACATTCATCATCCTCCTCACTACGCCCTCGAAGCAAATGTTGGTTAGGACGTGGCAGACGGCGTTCAACCCACCCTCTGGCTCTCAATGCTGCCCGCACCACAGGGTATGGACCCTGGATAGAGAATATTTTGCGCATCTGAGAAGCAAACAGAGTGAAAGAGATATCCATGATTGAATCTAAACTAAAGTAGATATCACAAAGTGTGCTCGCTGTGGAAAAAATGTTACTTGAGCTCTTCACCTTAAGAGCCTTTTCGACCTGAACCTTGGCCATGCGTAGCCGCTCTGGATTGATGGCAGGGAGGTTGAGGATACTGCGCCTTACCCTTCCCTCTGGATCTGCCAACAACAGAGTTCCTTTTGGGTCCATACTGTTTACAGCAGATCTTCACCATCCACAAAAATTATCCTTTAACAATATTTGACATTTCTTACAGGCTATATTGTTCTACCCCTGCACTTGTGCCTCTAGCAAGAGGAACATCACAAAAATGAATTACCTTCTGTCACAATAGACTTTTAATTATTCAGCACCATGAAATATGTCCATGAGCCCACAATCAGTAATTGCTTTATGGGGTTTAATAGCACGTCTAGGTAGGGTATTTTAAAGTGAAAATAATATGTGTTGTCTACTATTACAGCCTGAAGAAAACTGTAGACAATAGGAATTAGATGGGAAACATGAATTTTCCAGTCCCCAGTTAATCTAGTAACCCAAGTCCCAACACTAACATCTTCAGCTCAAGATCAAGACAACAGTCTCATGCAGCTTTAATACGTTAATCCTGTAGACCTCACACCTTCAGCCCACTGTTATTTTGACGTGTGACTCTCATCACTTATTCAACACCAGTGTGTGTGGTGACCAAAGGCCCCTGAAAAAAGGTGATAAAATGACAGTTTGCACATGGTTTCCTTCACTCACCACTGTCAGAGCAGGACACTGGACATTTCTCTGTTCCCATGTCCCCTTCCTCCTTTTGGCCAGGTTGGCCAGGCCTGCTGAGTTTTAGAACTGCCATGCAGACTCTGATCTTTAATGGACCACAGAGCACCAGAATCTAGGAACCTCTGTCACATCTCACGTGTCCCATTACCTCTCCACTGGCTTCACTATTTTATTCCTACTAGAAGCTGACGGTCCAATTTCACCTCTGAGCACCAGGTAATGAATGACCTGTAAAATGGATAAGGAGAGATTATAATATGGTAATCCGAGACAATGACAAATCTAGGTGCCAAGACAAAGGGGATAGTGGGAAGGCAGGGTTAAAAGGGATTTAGTGTGTCTGAGTGGTGATTGGAAGTATAACAAATGCCCGAGAAAAGCCATTTTTAAGCCAGTCATATTTACCTTTATTCACAAAATCTAGTTTCGCCTTAAAGTATTTGGAAAAAACCCGAGGAAAACGCAAAACGACAGTTGTGAAATGCACTGAACTGCAGTGGTGACCTAATCACTACGCTGTCTGTTGGAAGGTCGGTGTTGCTGCCTTTTTACCTGGCCGTTCTCCCTCCGGTGTCCCCCAGCGTCTGCTGCAGTGGCCCTAATAGCGAAAAGATACCTCTGGAGTATATAAAATTAATTTAACCTGCAGCTACTTGAGGTTTCTGTGCTATCAAGACACCCTCATTATCATATCCCTCACGCAGCCAGGCGTGCTGCACTTGCGCACTGCACTCCCGAGGACTAGTTCCATCGGTCTCCATGACAACAGTCCGTACAACTGTGATATGTGACAGTGCCCATTTTAAACAGCAACAAAACCCATATTTTAGCTCAACTTTATATGTATTTCTCACATTCTCGTTCCTTCCTTGTCTAAAATTGTACTTTTTGTCATGCTTTGCCGAGCTCTGTCAGGATTCGTGTCGAAATTTAGCTGCGAACCAAAATACTTTCAGGGAGTACGCATTTTTGTACGTTTTCCAATCCAAATATCAGCTTAATCAACTTGAAAACTCATTTTTGTCGAGTTTCAGTAAAAAAAAAAAAAAGGGCATTCAATTTAAGCCATACTATCCTATAACCAGTTTGAAAATTTAACCAGTCAGAAAACTTCTCGTCCCAACTTTATTCTCCCTCATCCAAACAACATAAACACATCTGTCGCCACAAGATGGCGTCCGGCACTCATTCCTACAGACTGACAGTGTTGTGGTAGAACTGTTACAGTCTCCTTTATGTGGTCGAATACTAGTAGATTGGTTTTCATTTTTGATAAAAGCTATTATTAATATAAAAATAAACACACATGTAGAATTTCCCTAACAGGGATGAGTCATATTTAACAAAATGTTTTTAAAGAAACTCAAAAATGACCCATTTTCAACTTAATGTGATATTTGGATAAGAAAATGTACAAAATACTATCTGTGAGTTTCCTGGTTCACTGCCAAAATCCTACATGATTTGGGCAGAGCATGGTTTATGAGAAAAGAGAAGATGTCTACAAGACAGGCTAATTTGTCACTGCTACTTTCCAAGAGAATTCCTCTTGTACAGACGAGTGAGCCATGGTACACAAATCTAAGCCAAGTCTTATCATTCCATATTAGGACTTGTATTAACTCAGACGTTTAGGGCCGTTCTTAGGGGACACTGTAATAGCCTGATGCATCGTGTATATGAAGGATGGTGTTCTCTACCGAACTACAAAGGAAAACTGGATTGTGTTTTTCACACTGGCCTTGTTTGATTGCAAAATCTACCTTTATTTGGAGAGTCAGGTTTAAATAAAGTGAAGATGGAGAGGAGCTTAACCTTCAGTTCACAGCCCACAAGTGGAACAGCAGGATGGAAGTGGCAGGGTTGTGAAAGTTTTGAAATGCGAGAGGAGGAGTACTAAAGGACTGGGATGTCAGGATGCTGAATGATAAGATCAGAAAGAGCGAAAGTGACATCGTGAGAATATCAGTGAATGAGAGAGAGAGAGGTGAGAGGCAGACAACAAATAATCTTCAATCTTAACTCCCTTTCTCACTCCTCCCCGCCCCCCTATAGTCATTGTGTTCCGATCTCTCTGAGGGCATGTCTGAAAACTGCAGTTTCTGAGCACTTCTTTTTATTATGCAAAAAAACATCTCTGCGTTCCCTAAGCCCATTTTTTGTGTGTGTGAAATAAGGCCTTTGTTCACTTCTGAACCGCATGTAATTATAACTACATACTGTAATTAGTTTAAAATCAAGTGATTAGGTGGTTTAGAGGCATGCCTTGGTATTGTTTGTTCTTGAAATAAAAACGAAGTATAGCTCAGGTTTCTACTGACTCAAAGCTCCTTCTTTGATTCTGTCGCTGATGATCCTCCCTGCACACTTACGCTTCCTTTATTGCACAGGTGTTTCAACAGAGACACTCATGTCAAAAAAAAAATTTGCAGGGGTCACCATGCTCCCTGTTGCTGGGAGCTAGGCATAGTTTTATTCTTTTGTGTGTGTGTGTGTGTGTGTGTGTGTGTGTGTGTGTGTGTGTGTGTGTGTGTGTGTGTGTGTGTGTGTGT
>JBBJLS010000109.1:18332089-18342324 GCA_037577275.1 Bryconaethiops microstoma
CACCCCCACCCCCACCGGCAACCTGTGTACTGTGTAAACTTGACGGTCTGAAGAGCTACAGGCTGGACTGGGCGTTCAGCAAGCAAGGCAAGAAACAGACGCTTCTGGCAGCTTTTTTTCACCCTCAACACCCACAAGTGTTTTAACAGCTGCTACTTTTCACTTGTTCAGTGAAGGCTAGGAGTCTCACACACTCATCAACTTAACACATGCATGCACTACACTCACCGACTGAGCTCAACACACTGCAAGCCCATGCTAGTCACCAGTACTAGCATGTTTGTATTAAATGCCTTTCAAAAAAATGAAAAAGTATTCACTGGTGAACCTTTAGCCTTATGTGATACATACAGTGAAGACTGAGACTAGCTTCATTTATCCTCCACTATACCCCTTCACAAGTGTACATACAGTCACACAGGAGTGTGCTATAATTAACTAGGGTCTGACTATACCCCCACGAGTCCTTTACTCAAGACTCAAAAATGTGTATATGCGCATGTGCACTTGTGAGGGGGGGATACATAAGACGACCAAGCCACACACCCCATTACTTCACTTCCCCCACAGAATGGGCACAGTTAGGGGAGGAGTCTACGATCTCAATATGTAGCAGCTGGAAACAAACAAAGTCCCCCCCAAGAGAGATGACAAGCGATGTCACCAGGGAACTGTTCAGGCAGCAGGAACTGAAAAACATGTCTCAGTTCATTCTAAAGACTACCTCCCATTTTAGTCTAAATATATGGCAAACACTGAGTATTATAATGGGATTCTACCAAAGGGAGGAAAAAAAAAAAAAAAAAAAAAAAGTGTGCATGTTAAAAATTCATCCAATGGCTCCAACATATGGTTCTAAGCAAAATGTACATTATGTAAAGTTTAAAAGGATTCACATAAAAACACTAAGAAATGAGACTAAGGAGAAATGAGGGAATATAAAACTGCTCACATAAAAGACACACTGTACATACACCAGTTCAGCACAAGAAAGGGTATGTGGGTGGAGGACATGTGCAAAACATCCACCAACACCCTAACCCCACCTCCCATCCCCCACCCCCCTGACACATGTCAAAAAGTAAGTCACTCCAGTCAGCACTGCAAACCAAAAACCATGCGTAAGTCACGATGAAGGTCTGAATCAGCACAACCTTTATTCAAACACACACACTGTCACAGCACACAGCACTGCACTCTCAAGCCATGGCTGGCACCTTAAGGGTCTGTGGACCTCCAAATTATCCCCAGTGAAGCCAGGGACCCCGAGTATCTTCTTCGCCCAAGGACACTCCATCAACTGGGTGACCAAACGAGCATAGGAGGGAGAATATTGGTTAGCAGAGCACTGTATGGGATAAGATGGCACAGCAAAAAACAAAGTCGTAGACACACGCAAAAAAAGTGTGGTGGTGTGGTCTTTGGACTATATTGGATACGTGTCTTGCTCAGTTTTGTTGAGAGTTATGTCCTAAAAAAAAAAAAAAGCACTAGCAGCTTTGTTTAACATCTGAGGGGGGCAAGCATAGCTGATACAAATTCAAGGACGTCAATGTGTGAGCACACATACCTCAGTCACTAAGCAATTACCACGTCACACATTTACATGTTGGTTTCTTGCACAGAGTACCAACTAGCTGGTGGTAGTTATTTAACTTTATTCTAGAGCTCTGCACAATGAGAAAGCAATGAAACATTTACATTAGTACATTTCTAGAATGACCAATTCGCAATGCTGATTCTTAACACAATGTTAACCAATAAAACACCATATGTAAAGAACTAATTTACAGCCAATTCTGCATGATTCTACATTAAGATCAACAACTCAAAGTTCATGTACATGCAGCTCAAAAGTTTTTAAAAAAGTTTTAAATTCAACAGTTTATTTTGAGCATGAGCAAACTGTTGATGTAGATAGCATGTCACTTTAAAAACAGCCCCACTTAACCTATAAATCTAAAGTTTACAGCCCTTTGTGAGAAAAAAGGCATTCAGTGAGCCCACACATTAACATCAGCAGATGACTTCATACACAAACTTTGTCTGTTTAGACGTGATAGAGATCAGAGCTTGGAATATCACTCATCTCCGTTTCTACACATATAGATATTATACAAAACTACTAAATAGCTTTCACACTTGTGGCAAAAATGGAACACAGGAATCCATGCACTATATTACAGTAAGTGGGACCCCTATCTCACTCAGTCATCCTCCTCCCCCATGCTCTTTACTCCATACTTGACTCTGACCCTCACCCAGCTTCACCCTACCCCTCATTCTCACTGTGGTGTCACTTTTCAGGGCCCCAGACTAATCACCTGACAACATGACCGATTTCACCCACCTAGAAAACTTCACACAACACTGTCAAGCATGCAATTACGGAATCTGTGAAGAATGAAAGCAATAATCAACTGTGGTGGAGAACTTGAGAAAAGGAATTGTGTTAAAAAAACAAAACAAAAACACCACAAAACAGAACAGACGCGTGTCTGTGGTAACAGATGTCAGTTTTGATACCGCTTAGACATTTGACATGTGATGTGGAAGGCCCTCTGTAGACTTGAATGTTTCCCCAGTGTCAGCAATGGCTTGACTGAGCAGTTTGAGAGAGTGAGAATGTGGGTAGTAGGGGTCATGAAGACCAACAAGAAATAGGAAAAAGAAAAAATACGAATGAAGTGTAGAAATAGTGTGAACAAGACTGAGGAAAAATGCAGAGAAAGCTGCCATGCTAACACCTCTCAACAGTCTGTCTGAGCTGAAAGAGACAATGAGCTCCATGGGGGGAAAGTGACAGGTGTTCTCTAAACTCCAGTATGCGAGGGTGAGTGTGCATACGTACGTGTGTGTGTGTGTGTGTGTGTGTAAGGGGTTGGGTGAACGTGTATGAAGGGTATAATTGAAGAAATACGAGCCAACACCTGTCATACAGACAGAAACGCATGTTCTTAACAGGGCTCCACCTTGTTACCACAGGAACCAACTTGTGGACAGACAGGACATTCTAGGACCCTTTTACATGAGGACGTTCAAAACCTGGCTTGGGTTTGATCAAAAACTGTCAGTCACCATGGCAAATAAAAACATTGAGAAACTATATCTACACCACACGGTGACCATTAAAGAGTAAACAAGAGCTTGCACAAGTGGACAAGTTGCTAGGAAACAAAGATGTCTTGGGTACTGTAACGTTGAGGCTAATGAAATGCCAATGTGCTAGACTTATGTTGGAGACCTTGACCACAAGAGAAGACTGGAATCAGGGCTGAGTGATTTGGCCTTTAAGCAATATTGCAATGTTCTACTGCAAAGCTATGACGATCTCTCTCGATATTTTTAAATCTCTAAGCAACTTCATAAATTCTTAATTTAACTATTTGATGAATACAATCACACCAGTGTGATTCTTGTTTATACTGATCAATTTCTATGAGTTCTGTTATGTAGATATATTTCTATTAGAAGGGTTTTTTTTTAAAGAACCATGGGAGTGATAGAAGTGAAATGCCATAGCAAAGACAAAGCGTCTCATGTCAGGTGACTTTACATGACATTTTGTACTCATGATCATGATGATCATTTACTGCTTGTCATGTAAAATGGTGTGATACATCACCCACCCCCAGGTGAAACTATTTTCTCTTTCAAAGTTTTGACCTCACAGACCATGTGTCATAGGCAATATACAGCGAACAGAAATTTCATCCTGCACTAAATCTGCAGAGGCAGATATACCCCAAGCACTTACTTTAAATATCCCAAAAATACTTGAACATTATGAACAACAAATTCATAGCAGAAGACATTCTAACATCACCAGCCTCTGAAATGACCACTGGAGCATTACCACTCATCAACCCCCCTGAGGGCATTACTGCATACGACTGACTGCCCCCTACCCCAAACATAGCTACAAAAATAACTAACAGAGTGAGAGCTCAGGAACATGCTTCAATATAAAAATGAAGAGTTGACTGCCAGACAAATGACCTGATCAGTCATGTCAAAGACGACGAGGAGTTTGTGTGCTGTGTATGTACAGTCCTAATTTGCATTGCAAGTCTATTGGTCACTCGTGTTTGGACACTGAATGTGGTCTGTGCTATAATAACGTGCTACAGAATACACACACACACGACTGACTTACCCATACTGTCTTTGAATAAGTGCTGGGTGGATGGGCTGCACACCAAGAGATATCCCTATAAAGCATGAGAATTATGAAGTAACTCATAAGGTATAATTTCAATACAGTGCAGTGTTCATATGACATAACAGCCTGATTTTGAAAACAGAAAAAAAAAAAAAAAAAAAAAGGTGTTTTTTACTGTTCTTGCTCACCTGTCTGAAGACTGCGTGGCTTAGCCCCGAGGTAGGCCAGGTTGACGTTGGCCTTCCGGCCATCAATAATTGGGTTTGGGTCTTTACATGCTCGTTCTGCAGCCACCCTGTCAGTCATTGTTACCTAGAGGCAAAATGAACTGTCAGCATGTTCAAAGGCCAGTTCTGCCAGCTGATATAAACATTCCAACAAAGCAAGCAAGGCAATACTGGCAACTGCCACTGACCACAGGAATCCTGCTTAAGGAGCGCAATTGACTTCATAAAGCAGCAGACTAACAGCAGATTGTGGGGTAAAACAGTAAGAGACCAAACAGACTATGCCAACAACCTACAGTAAAATGTGAACAAAATTTATAGTAAATCCTTAGTTCTGAGATCATTACATTACTTGGTGAATCACAAAGTGCAAACATGTGCATTCTTCTCCTCATTGCTTCAAAAGAGAACAGGATTATCAAGTTTTTCCAGTTATCAGGGAAGAAATAAGTTTACTAGGGAAACAAGTTCTTGAAAAGATTGTCCAGACCACCACAGACACCCCCCTCCATCTTCCAGAGCCTGTCAAACCTGACAAGCCACACACACCGCCAAGAACTGCCGTTAGAGCACAGACCTGCCTTGCTGCCTTTTTCCCCTGACATCTCTTCACTTTGTACTGATTTACAGTTTCAATGCCCGAGGAGACACATTAGCATTCCACATTAGCGCAGCTTTCCTTCCCATCTTTGGCATTAATATTAGCTATTGGATGACCAGTCACTCCAGGTTTGTGATAAATATTTGCATATTTGCCGGTGTGTCCCACAGCGCACGGTTTATGTGCGTCCTTTTAAAATCTCTCTTGCTCTCTTAACTTTGGCTTGTTGCTGCATCACGGGTCAGTGAGACCATGCGCAGTGTGGAAACTATAAGCGACAGTTAAGGTTATTATTTTAAACAAAGTTCCTCATCATTAAGTTCACAGGGGAAGTTTTTCAGTGGTGTGCGGGTGGGCGGTTGGGTAAGTGATGGAAAACTAAGCCTGTACATCACAATGGCAGTGTTCAAACATCTTAAAGCCTGAAAACAAAATAAGTACACACTAGGGCACAAATGCCAATACATGTTAGTGTTGGAGGGCCTAAGAACCTATGAATGATGGACAAAGAAATCCAGTAGAGCACTGCTTACCAGTGCTCCCCCTGAAGAACTAGTATTCAGCAAGGTTAAGCTCCAGGGTTCGTTTTCACGAAGCTTCTAGGAGGAGGAGTGCTGAACTAGGACCTACCAACTTTGCCTACCAAGGCCTACGAAGTAAGCAGGTGTAGCTGGCAGTGTATATTCTCAAATAAGGGCTCAAATTGAAGACCACAGGACCTGAGAGCTGCCGAGAAAAGGGGCTGTTGGTCTCTGCAGCACATGATATAACCTGTAGGAGCTGGTTGGAGGATCCAAGCTATGTTGTGAACTTGCAAAAGCGGCGAGCTCTCCATCTTAGGCAAAAATGAACTGCCACTCTGAGGGCCGTTAAGACTGTGTAAACATCACTTAAGCGCCTGAGTGCTCCCGACCCGCACTATTGTAGGACCAGTTCAAGGAGAAAGGGGGTGGAGGGAGGAGGGATGGTGGGGGCTTGGGCTTAGGCTGGGAACATCATTGAGAAATCTCACCATATAAAGCCCTCGAGCCACACACGTGCTTGCTGGTAACCAGCCAAGAG
Source organism: Bryconaethiops microstoma (assembly GCA_037577275.1). NCBI lineage: Eukaryota > Metazoa > Chordata > Actinopteri > Characiformes > Alestidae > Bryconaethiops > Bryconaethiops microstoma. The sequence goes on from JBBJLS010000109.1 coordinate 18,338,142, forward strand.
CCCACTAAGGCGAGGGCTGTTTCTCCAACTCTGATGTGCTTCCTCGCCCACAGGAGCACCGTCAGGCTTGCCTAACCATTAGGGACAGTGTGGGCTAAAAAGGAATCCTGTGCGATTTTTGGAAGGGGTGGGGGCGGTGTTTAAAATTTAATGTTTAATCTCGTGCCCCACCAACACTTCAAGCAACCACAAAAACCGGAGAGCGTCACGTGCGTATTTACGCGCAAGGAAATGGTCATGGTTTATAAGCGAAAGCGTGTAACAGGTTAAAAGAGGGGCACACAATCAAGGTCAGTGTACGACAAACTGCAAAAAGCGATGAGCTTTAATTAAATAGCCAGGTTGCAGATAACTTACGAAGCCGTAGCCCCTGGATTTGCCAGTCTGTCGGTCCGTGATGACTACCGCCTCGTCTATTTCTCCGTACGCCTCGAAGTACTTTCTGAGGGACGCGTCGTTCGTGTGGTAGGGCAAACCACCTACAAAGATCTTGGTGAAGGTAGTGTCCTTTTGGATTCCTGTCGGGTGCATAGCTTCGAACGTGCCGTTCATGAACTGATGTAAAAGCATTTGCTACCTCAAGTCAGCCGGTGACAAGCTATAAAATGAAGAAACAAATATATATCTATATATAGATCACAGTCCTTGGACCCGTTTAAAACGACCCCGGAAGGTAGAGTCAGGGAGCTTAAACGCGTACAAAAAACGTCCAGGCTTCAATTCTAAAGCTTTTTGTAACTGGTAATAAACATCGCCGTGCTGGTCTCAGGGCTCCCCGGTCGGTATTTCTTTCCACGCGGTGTGATTAAAATACCTCCCCTCGCGTTTTTTCCGGGGTTCGTGTTTATATAGGCTATCTAAACCAGGTCCCGCCCTGAACCCTCCGTAGCCAATGGCCAGTCGCCTTCCTACAAGAAAGTCTTCGAAACTTTGCCGTGACGTCACGTGGTCCCGCCCCAGTTTAAACTCGCACCTGTTTTGTTGTCCCTTCAGCAAACAAAGGAAAAAAGAAATGACCAGTAAAATCGTCACTATTGAAATGTTATAAACAGTAATTTAGACGTCAGTTAAAAAGTTAAATGTAAAATACCTAGAGAATTACGTTAATAAAAAAAAAAACTGGTCGTAATGACTATAAATAGAAATCGTTATTGTCATTGTGTTTTAAGAAAAAATTGTGTGCCTACTGTAAAATTGACAGGGATCTTCTATTTTGTCCGACGTGTAATAGTGTTCCGTGTGTACAAAACTAAACCAGATTTTGAAGGTATTACGCCGTGCTTTTTCAACGAAACTATAACAGTACTGCACTAGTAGTCCATTTCTTTTTTTGTTTGTCTGAAAAGGAGCCAAACTGTAAATCTGAGGGCAAGTCCTCTTCTGAGAACCTGATCCTCGTAAAACTATTTACGATGACAACAGACGATTCACTGCTGTGACTCCTCTGCTCCGGCGACTTGGACGGCCCAATTGAATCGCTTTTTAATGCAAATAACCATCCGAGAGTGAACGAACTTGAACATAAGACGCATACATTCTACAGGAAGGGGCTTTCAGTATAGCCGTTAGCTGTCTAAACAAATGCCATTCAGCCCAGGCCCACACTGCTCTGAAAACAGATCTATTCACAGTGAACATTCAGAAAAATGAGTCAAAAGCCTCACAAGCTGGAGCACAAGCTGTTGAATTCAGTGTGCCCTACTGAACTGTACAAAATATCAATAGGAGTATGTCTCACAACACAGCAGGCTTGTGATTTTCAACTCCTCTGACCCAGAGCAGGGTCATGTCACAAAGGCCTTGGAGCTCTCTTCTGCATTATTCATAAATGCAGAACAGCATCAATCAACCAGACTTCTGCACAGCAGCAGAACAGGCCAGGGCTTGTATCACCATGCACTGGGCACTTTGCTACTGTTTACTCCTTCACTCATGTAACAGTGTCAGGCATAGCCACCTCTGCACCATGTTGAACCAATAAGTTCATGGCACTAAGACGTAGTCTGCTTTCATCTTATACACGGTATAAAGAAAGTTTTTTGATTCTGATTCAGCGGCTAGGGGTCACTGAAAGGTATCAAATATCTAAGTCTGGAAGTATAACATTCAATATGGTATGGCCATGGTATTTCCTATCCCACGGTCTATTGAAGCACCTCTGCTAAGTGCTGAAGTCCTTGCAGACAGAGAGGTGATGGTCTAATGACCACAGCGAGGTGGCACTTCTCACACCTTTACACCCAGGGTGTGCTCGCCTTCTCACTCCAGGTCTTTGTAGCTCTCCCTAACCTGCTATTCATATCCTACTGATAAGTCTCCAGTGACTCACTCCTGTCTTTTTCACCGGCTCACCTGATGCACTCACACACTTTGATCTGTGTGCTTTGATAATCAGCCACACTTCAACCCAAACACTGGAAGTGAGACGGTGCCTCCTAGTGGACACGAGTCCTACAAGCAATACAACAAAGTTGAGATGCATGCAAGTTCTCATCATACATTTAATGTAAGCATGTCTGTTTTATGGAACAAAGGGTACCATGACACATAAGCAACTCAATAATAATTGCTTAGTTATCAGATCTGGTAACATTCAGCCAAAATGTTAGACACGCAAACTTCCTCATAGCCAACTATAAAATTTCAGCCCCCAAAAGGAGTTCTTAGTACTCAGTATCCTGGGCTTGTCCTTGTCTCATACAACTTAAATACAGACAGCTTTAGAATTGAGCTACTGAGTGGAATATAAGTGCAATAAATAAAAAGCTTCCAAGTAGTTGAGAACCTTTCATCTAAAACAGATTTTCAGTCTTTGTCATGAACCCTCTGTTATCAATACCACTCACTGGATCAAGTGGGATTTTGGAGAAAGAAACACTATGTGCAGGACAGGAGGTACTCCAGAACCGGGGAAGGGATCTTCTCATTACACTGAGGCACATTCCCAACAAGATCCCTCTTTCAGAACATGAAATAGAAATCGGTCAAAATGTGAAGAGAGACCTTGCAGTTTTATTTATTGGTTTCACAGAAGACTATATTCTACACCATGCTGTCACAGTAAAGCAGAGGTGGAAATATTTTCTTTGGAAGGCAATATAAAAAAGAAAAAAGAGCTGAAGTCATGAATGTAAAAAAGGAAGAGAAAGAATCAACAACAATATAAGGTACACCAAGAAACACTAAAACATGACTCCTTTTGTTTGACTCAAAGCCATTAGCTGTCATCACCATTACACATGGGCGGTTGGCCCCTTCTGATTGGTCCATACAAAGTATGCAATGCCACGTCATTGGTCCAGATGTTAGCCATAAGGGGTCTCTCGCGCTCTCCTGTATTTACACACTAACGCAGGTCTTCCAAGATGTGACAGCTTGACAGATCTAAAGACAGGAGGGGTAGTGGTCAGTCATAACAGCATTCTTTCTTTTTCAAATCACGTTTATTGTTTTCTCTCCCCCTCCCCCCAAAACATGTACACATTTCACTACTTCCACACTTCGTTATTACAAAAAAACCCTACTTTTCTTATTTTTTCTTCCCACTTTGAATTCTTGTCTTTGGTATGTTTCTTAAAAGGTAACACCTTCCATTTATATCTTTTTGCTATTAATCATAACTGATAATGTTATTACTAATGTTTTAATTCCAAAAATTAAACTACCAGGAATTAAAAGCCAACAGGAATGAATGTTGGCTTTCATTACTAGATGTTAAGACTGCTCAATTATTCCAGCTTCACCAGTAAAAACAACTGCTCTACATCACAAAACAAAGCTTGCGTGCAGCACAATCCAGCTCTGATTTGAGCTACGCATCTGACTACTGATCTGTCGGTCAGAAATGGGCGTTTTATAGAATAAGACCTGCTAACTCTGAGCAACATTTCTGCTCTACATTCTGACCTTTGTAACTCTTCAAATAGCAGCAACCCCCCACCAAAAGCCCTTGTTTCAGCATGCAAAGCATCCTGGGATACTGAGGAGGGCAACTGTCAAAAGAGCACTGAGAGGGAAGTCAGCATAAGGAAGCAGGGCAACCTTAGCCCTGTCTGGCGACAGACACCATCTCCATGGTCACGGAAATCCCACTCTCACCATTTCTTGTTCCGAGGCTTGAGTTCCTCAGCCGCGTTCCGCAGGAAGATGTAGTTTTTCTTCTGGGGGTTGTAGTACTCATGAC
>JBBJLS010000109.1:18357758-18375180 GCA_037577275.1 Bryconaethiops microstoma
GTGTGTGTGTGTGTGTGTGTGTGTGTGTGTGTGTGTGTGTGTGTGTTTGTGTGTGTGTGTGTGTTTGTGTGTGTGTGAGCATCTGTGTGTAAAGTTATGAGGACTAAAGTTGTGAAGTACTGGTGAGGAAATATAAGATGCTGGTACGGCCAGCAGAGTGTGGGGTTTGGGGATGAGGACCACTCTGGGCCCTTTGAGATGGACATAATTATTCAAACATATGAATGGACATATGAAATCTTTTTATTTCTGTAACTAGTTATTTAAATAAGGCATGCATAGCCTGTATTAAAGAAACAAGTTAAATGTTGTATTATCCGTTTTCTTCGAGTCTACAACCACAGAGAATTCTGTCACACAAGTAGCTGATACTGCGTCTCATGTAATGATAGTATAACAGGAACTATATGTGCCAATATTTTAAACAAAACATGAGTTTATGAAATGCAAGTTGAGTGATGTTGAATAAATGGTCTATAGGTCAAATGGTGGTATTTTAAAGGAGTACTTCAATATCAACTTAGTATCTGATAGATCTGTAAATGGTCAAAAAATGGAGAATTAAAACAGAAAAGAAAACACAAAATGCTCTTTAATAGAAGCCTTATGTTTTAAATGTGTTTTGGCTCAACATGTGTTCTGTTGTTATACAAAATACAACAAATTCTGTCAAAATAATTGTGGACATAAGTGCAAATGTTGTGCATTCTTTGTTATATTCCTAAACTAAATACAATTATGATTTTTCTTTATACTTAATGTTTATTTTAGTCATTTTATTATGTTGAGCATTAAACATAGCATTAGCAGGGACTTCACAAACGTTGAAGTATTTTGTGCTTGCTTTTCAGTTTATGCTGAACTTTTATATGCATTTAAATTTCTGTCTGTGTAGTGATACACTTATTTCAATATATAAGGAAAATTTGGTTATTGTATTGATATATCCAATGAAGAAATACTAGCTCTATCTACAGTTAGTGAAATCTCTTTTTTCTATATTTTTAAAGAATTTGGATAACATTTTGACATTTTAACATATTGATTATCTTGTTACAATGGCCAATGTCGAGGTGTGGGATATAGTATGCAGCAAGTGAACAGCCAGTTCTTGAAGTGGACGTGTTGGAAGCAGATAAAAATAAACAAGCAACTTTGACAAGGTCAAAATAGTGATGGATAAATAACTGGGTCAGAGAATCTCTAAAACGGTAAGTTTTGTGGTGTGTTCCTGTTACACAGTGGTTAGTACCTACCAACAGCAACCAGCAACAAGGTCATGGACACCCAAGATTAATCATGTTTTTTTTTAAAAACCGTCTTATCAGGCTAAGAGATGCACCAGGGTGCACTATGGGGACAAGGTTAGAGCCAGTGAGATGCTCTAGGCTATGTTCTGATGGGAAACCATGGGTCCTGGCATTCATGAGGATGTTAACTTGGCATGTACCATCTACCCTGTTGCAGATTAAGCACACACTTTCATTAAAGGGTACTCAGCAGTGGCATTTTTCAGTAGGATAATGCACCCTACCACACTGCAAATACTGTTCAGGAACAATGTGAGGATCATGACACCGAGTTCAAGGTGCTGACTCAAAATTCTCCAGATCTCTGTCTGATTGAGCATCTTTATGATGTACTAGGCAGACTTGTCCTAGCCATTGAGGCCACACCTGGCAACTTACATTACCTAAAGGATCTGCTGCTAAAGTCTTGGTTCAGGTACCACAGCAGACCTTCAGAGGTCTTGTGGAGTCCATGCCCAGGTAGGTCAGAGCTGTTTTGTCAGCATGAGAGGGACCTTTATAATATTAGGCTGGTGGTTTTAATGTTTGGTGTATAACATAACTTTGAAACTGGATTATATCTTTTAAAAAGCTGATATTTTAGACATTTTATCAGTGGGGTTATGGTCAGAGGTCTTACAATGTTGCAAATACTGATTTGTTAATCAAGTGTAAAACATAGTCTATTATATTAAATAATAGACTATGTTTTACACTTGATTAACAAATCAGTATTTGTTTGCCTGTTTGTCACTCCAATGGTTAAAATATTAAATATTCTTTCATTGCTCTATGCATCTCATATGTGAAAAACATAAGGGTGATTTACAATAGCTCTCCTTTGCAAACCTAATTTAGGAGCTTTTGTAGGGGGCAGAATGTCATGTCATTCCACTCTCTCAACATAACTTTATAAGGGAACAGTTCAAGGTTGAGGTACTTCTGCTTCCTCTGCTGTTTTGATGAATAGCTCTATCACACAGATGACCCTGGTGCTAACAAACTCCAGTTCAGTTGGGGGGGGGGTCATTAAAACCGAACCACTTCAAAAGGAGACCAATAGATGACTTTCACCTCAGTGGATAATATCACTACACACAAGATACAACCCTCAAAGTGAGAAACATCAGAACAAGAAGAGATTACCACTTAGCATCCTGCAGTGGAAAGGCAGTAATATGCACACTCAGGCGGTGGTGAATACATCCAGGCAGCGCGGCTGGGGTTAAGTAGATGCACTGTGGAGAGGGAGCCGACAGGCCACCTGAGCGAAAGCTTTGCTAGCCCACCAGCTGATGAGAGGCCTCAGCAGACAGGCAAGCTTTTCTCCAGGTGGAGTAAGAGAGAGACTGCAGGCTGTAGGGAAGCACGCCAGAACTGATGGGATGAGTGGGCCGGCGGTGAGCTGGGGCTGTTTGTGGTGGGCGGCCGGGTGGGTCTAGAAATGAATAATACCACGAGAAGGGAATGAGGGGGAGGTAGCATGCTGGCTGGAGAACTTTAAGAAGTCATGAAGAAATTCGCATAGGAAAGTGCTTGGTTCCTCATGAACCTAGTTTGCAAAGCTTAGAACTTGACTCTTAAAAGACTACTCAATCTACTACACCTGCAGCAAATAGGACAATCAATCACTTTATCACATTTTTCTCATACTCTAAACACAGACAGAAGCTTTTAGAGATTTCAAATTATTGCCTATTGTAAACAATGGCTCGATACAAAAGACAGAAATAAGGAGGAAAATGTTTAAGTATTCCTTTAGACCTTAGTTCTTGTGTTGGTTCCTCATTAAAGCTATTTGGAGAAACAGCACATTTGCCCCTGTGCTTATTGCTATACTGCTATTCTAGCAGGTCAGTCTTTCTGTAAGAATGGATATGCATTAAAGTGCCTTAAATCATATTTATATTCCAAGTATTAAACGAAATAGCTCCATTTGGTTTTAACAATGAGGTCCTATAGTCCTCCTATCTACAGTACATCCTGGCTATGTGTCACGTCTTGTCCGTCTCAGTCACACCCCCAACGGAGCCCATCACCCAAGTATTAGGTGGTACAAAGACCTGGGCACGTGTGTGTGTGATATCATGGGTTGTCGTGTGTGTGTGGTCGTTGGGAGCCTAGGCAATCTAGGTGAGAGTGAGGAGCTTCGTTAGCTCATTAGCTGTATTGCTAGGTACGTAACGACATGTCCACCTGTCCTGTGTTTAAGTAAAGTGAGTTATTGTCTGTGCTGTGTGATTGGCTGGCCGCGTGGGTGTGTGTGTATAAAAGTCCGGCCGATCCACAGAATCTTTGCATGGTCACCCAAATCTATCCTGCGGCTCTGGTTCGGGTTTCCGAGTTTCTATGAGATATTGTGCTACTCTTGGTTTATGTTTTGCATTTCATTAGAAGGAGAGAATGACAAAGCACACACTACAGACTTTTCCTGTTTGTATCCAGCAGGCTCTCTTTCAGCCAGGCAAACTACAGGAAGCTGGAACCTACATCTTTGTATAAACTTGTAGCTTGATAGTTTGTTTTCCAACATTGGAGCTTGTAAACATGAAATTGAGCTGATCTGACAAAGTGACAGTGATCTGGTTTCTACTAACCCTAATTAATGGTTGTTAATGCTCCTCTGGTCTTCACGCACCTCACTACTGCCAGGTAGGCTTGTTTAAGTTGTAAAGGAGGACATGTCACCTGATGCTGGACCGTCAAGGCTCGTATCACACCATGCGGAGTGAGTTACCAGTGGTGACATGCCACCCCACAGGCCTTATTCCTGTAACAAGAGAGAGGATCACGGCCATATGTCCTCAGTCTTCCCCATATGGCTCAAGTGAATGGCACAACAAACACGATGCCTTTTATCGTATTAAGGAGGGCACGGTGGAATTTCATCAGCTTCTCCATATTCATGCCAACTTTTGAAATGCAGTTGTGCTTCAACTGGTCAATAAAGCAGCAAGGGGCCACCAAAACAACATCTTAAAAAAATGTATATTACACAATTTTCCCTTTTCCTCAAATGTAGTCAAGCAGCTAAGATAGATATGCATACTGGTATAAAGAAGGCACTGTTATAAGATTACATATACAGGGGTCCTCAAGACATGACACAGATCCGTTCCTTCGACAGTGCTGTAACCCAAATTTTGGTTGAACCACACCCTAGCCTAAGTCACTTATCTATCCTAACACAGTTGTAAAATAAAAAAAACAAAACTAAGCCACAAAAAATGGAAAAGGAAAACTCCCTCACTCATACACCACGTTACTGCGTATTATTCTGTCGTGCGCAACCGAACTAGTTCACCCACGTAGACCGTAAGTACGAATCTAACCGTGTAAGCCGAGTGGGAGTGGCAGTGCATGTTTCTATGACTTGTTAGCTACTTTAGCCGTGCAGCTTTAGTACAAAACTATAGAATCAGCTGACTCGTAACATGGTTGACTGGCGCTCAGTACGGCTTTCAAAATACATATGAGAATATTCTGGATATGAGGTTACACCTTATTAGTAGGAATTTTCCATTGGATCCTTCTAGTAAAATTACCCCATAGCATATTTGTAACTGATGACAGTGACAGAAGTGTTTTTTTTTTTTTTTTGGCCAGGGTCATTTTGTGTGAAGTAGCGGTATGGCTGTCCAGTCCCACAGGCCCAGGCTCTTCACTGTAGACTTTGTGCCTGCTCCAGCTCCATCTCTGGCAAACCAGCGCAGGGTTCCCTTGCTGGTGTGTGAACACACTGCCGCAAAAAGATCAAACCGTGCTGCCTCCTGCCCGCCGTCTCCATGACAACCCACTAACAGCTCACCAGGTGGTGATTACAGGGGGAGGCTGGTCCACTGCTAGTCTGGCACTTATGCTGCACGCTTATTTCTCTTACTGTCTCCTCCTGACTTCCACTCCCACTTCCTGCATTCTTTACGTCCAATTATGAAACTCAAAACACTTCCTCCCTCTCTCATCTGTATTATTTCTTCATTTCCTAACTCAGCATTCTCTGTATCCATTATCCCTCTTCGTTCTTGCTTTTTAGCTGCTTTCCTGGACACTGTAGCCAGTTAAATGTCAGAATTCTTCCTCTTCTCTTGTGCCCCTTTCCCCCTTCTCTCGCTAATATTTTTACTCCCCTTCACCTCCAAATTCTCCTTTTATGGTCATCTGTCTGCTCCTCATTGCCCTTTCCCATCAATACGACGGTAAAAGCGCAATACTTCATGAAGTGCCGAGTGCAGCTTTAAATCGCAGGGCATGAACCGAAGCTGATCAGAGGCAGGGGCTGCCCTGAGCTGTGCACACTGATGAACCTCTTCTTCAGAAAATCACTCGCTGAAGTGTAGCCGTGTAGGGAAAATGGTCCCTAGTGCAATTTAGCCCACTCAGCTCAAAGAAGGAGCACGCACACTGTTGGGCTCCGGGCCCTAATCCCAAGCTAACTGATAGCTCTGTCCCTGCAGGACATTGAAGAAACAATTTTACACAAAATCTTGAAAACTCACAGCCCTGTAAGAAACAGGCCAAGTACAGTTTTGTCCTGCTCACGAGGCATGAAGCCTCCAGCTCAAGTGTTGGAAGCTTTGTACTGTGACTTGTTTTTCAATGAGCCCATTCTGTTTTTGTTCTGTTGTTTGTTCACCTGGTCATCTTTTGTTTCTAACAAATCTGCTTCTTTCTTAGCTGTTCAGTCGAGCACAGCTCTGTAAAACAGATGATGATTTAAAATAGGCTCCAACATGAGTAAGCAGTAAGTAGCTATACCACCAAGCCACAAACAGAAACCACAAACAGCTCTAGAGATCCAGAAAAACCTCCATCCACACCATATCCAGTGACAACTGGTGGCCTAGTGGTTAGGGCCAGAAGGCTGTGGGTTCGAATCCTGAGACTGCTAGTGGCACCTCTGTGGTGCCCTTGAGCAAGATACCGTCCCCACACACCCAGGGCACTGTGTTCCTGGCTGCCCACTGCTTCACTTGGTGAATGGGTTAAATGCAGAGAAGAATTTCATGCTGTTCACTCTGTGTGCTGTGGTGTGTTTACGTAAAAAAAAATCTTAAAATGGTCTACCCTAAGATGTTTTCTTTTGTAGCATATCTTGCTAGGTTAGACAGACTTTACGGAAAGTTGGCTAAAAAACCCCATTTGAGCTAATTATAAAAGTTAGTACAAAGCACAGTTCAAAACATACTCGGATTTAGAGCGTGTTATCCATTTTAGGTTATATAATTTTTAATCTGTATGGCACGTCAAACTGTCAGGAAAGATCAAAAGCAGTTCTGTGTTGTGTAATCAAGGTTATGTTTGCATGGATAATGAAATCTAACTGGCCTACTTCTGACTGGCTATGATTTAAATGAATACTCAACTTTGTGCAGTGCCTTTTAACAAAGAGCTCTACAGTTTCTCATTAGGTTACATGGGATTTTTGCTAACATTCTGTACAATTTGGAAAGAGCATGGAGAACCAGAGAACCCAAGTAAAATATTTAAAAAATAACATTTCCTTCGCCAGAACGGCATGGCCTCTTGGCTGAATAAATGGACGAATGGAGAGCTGGCATGGATGGTTGGATGAAGGAATGGACAAACGAATGGACAAATGGATGAACAGATGAACGAACAGCCAACAGACAGACAGACAGATGAGCTACCTAGCTCTGTTATGCTTCCCAGGTTGGTTTTAATGCCTGTGAAACTAATAAAGTGTTATCTTATTTTTGCTCGGACTCAAAAAGAGATGGGCCGTGGGAAACATACTGTTTTGTTAAAGCTGACTGTGCAAGCTGCATCAGCATTGTGATTGTACATATTTTGTACATATAGATTGTGAGCCTATAAAAGCAAGACAACACTATTAGAAAGAAAAGATGGCTTTAGATTCCTTGTGAAACAGTTTGGTGGGAGAATGTTCAGACATTGTAGGAAACTATACTGGGTTAAGTGGACAGAATCAAGAACAGAAAGTACTGAAACAAAAAGGTCACAGTGATCAGGTCAGTGGGCAGTGACTTCGTCTGTCGCTTAAGCGCAGCTGCCTAAAATCTTAAAGGAAAAGACTTCCACCCAGGATAAAATGAAACTTTGTGTGAGATCTGAAAGGGTCACTGGTGGAGTACTAACTTCTTCTATGGTTAAGTCTTAGTCTTCTGGCAACTCTTAGTTTGACATGTTTTCTTGTGGACTACAAAGCACAAATGAATTTTCCTCTGGATAAGAGGATCTGCCAAATGCTGTAAATATAAATGTAAACTTTCCCATCTGTTTTTCACAGCTTTGTTTGATCTAGTGACTTAGCATTAGCCTGATATTGGGGAAAAAATAGCAAAAGACACTCTACCTGCATGTCTGCTCATTAAAAACATTGTATTTATTCTATTAAAAGAGAATATCATTCTTAATCACTCATTCCGGGCCACTTCTCTTTTTCCATTCTTCAAAAAAATGTTGATACCTTGTACTGAGCAGATGCTAATTGGAACTGGTGTTGAAAAAAGTAATGATAGAAATTATATACAGATGTACACTGTACCAACAAGAAAACACGCCCATATAAATTAATGACTGTCACCCAGTGTTACATTCTAGGAAGTAACTCAATAATTGATCTCAATAATTAATGTACAGGAGATTATTGCAGGATGGAGATCCATAGCACTGTGGCTATATTTGACTTTCCGTGTCCTGCTAGAGAGGCAGAAATAGAATGGGAAGCTTCTCTTGGGTCAGATTGAGCCCTCCTTATTGGTGTGTTTATCCCACAGATCCATTTACGCAGGACTTGGAAGCTGTAGGCAGATATGATGACAGGGACATTTATGCACAATAGAGAAACAGTAGAGATCTGTGAATAGGATGATTATTCAGTATCCAAAATTGGGGAGTCATTGTTGGGGCTCTATTTGAAATTGATATTTTGCCCAGATTAGGGGTATAAATTGTATGCTGTGCATACAGGTGATGACAGTTGTTTGTCCAGGCAGTGTGTGTGTGTGTGTATGTGTGTGTGTGTGTGTGTGTGTGTGTGTGTGTGTGTCTCATACAAGCAAATAACAAAAAGTTATTTTTCAAAGTGACCTGTTTTCCCAAACATGTCAATGAAAATTCGAAAAGGCTGCTTCGTAAATAATTATCTTTCTGAGAACTAGATGTTAAAAAGGCAGGGACAAATTCTTTCAGAGATTTGTTATCATTTTTTGTAATTGCCAACAAGCAGGTTGGCTCAAAACCTCTTTCAGTATTTTCATCGATGGCCTAAAAATGATATTAGTCCAACTCGAAAAACAATTCAGTCTTGACATTTGGAAAAGAACAGGTTGAAAAAAATGAACATGGGCACATGGTTAGGATGAGATATATAACGATTGATTATTACAGATAAGACTGACAGACTGCTGAGAAGGACAGCCACAGACAGGGTTGATTTTATCTAGGGGGGCATCTAAACTGCAGTTTTTACATTATCAAATTAATGTATTCATTAAGCTACTTTGGAGAAATTTGCCACCTGCTAGAATTTACTAGACTTGACTACTCAGACAGTCACAGACACATGTGGCAACTGGAGAGGTGGAGTCACCGTTGTTTCCACAGGCAAGATGGGGTGCTAATTTGGGGAGGAGGAGGAAGAGGGAGAGGGAGAGAGAGAGAGACAACATAAGCTAGCCAGAATGAATTTTGTTTTGATTACCTCACTGTACTACGTGTAAATAAAGCATTATATTCACTTGCACTGTTGTTTATGTGTCTGTTCTTGAGCCCTCCCAGAGATTTCCTGTCAGAGTGGCCAAGCTCCACCCCAGGTCAGTACCATACACACAATGTTCTACATTTTGTGTCTAGTTTAAAAATTTTCTTAAGCTGTGATCTTATTAAGTCATGGATTAAACCTAAACTGTTTTTACATAATTGGCCACAACAAATTCTTCACTAAATAATTTTTTGAGTTATCAACAACAATGCCCCTTAAAGTCTGACAAACAGCATTCACTTATGCCTCAGCGGTGGTGTCCATGGTAGGATTCGCCTTGGCTATTTATGAGTAATCTAACACGGGAACACATAGACGGGCCAGAAGGTGGTCATGGGGATGGCAGTGAGACTACATTCTGGCCTAAACATCAACAACGTCACTGTCACAGTAAAATCCTGTATCTCCTTAGTAGAGCAGGAAAACAGGTGTCAACAGTATTACTTATGTACATTTTTAAACCTATGTACATTTATAAACTTTTTCTATTTGTCCATTTATCATGAAATGTTCACACAATGTAAAATGCAGCTCCCATTTTTAAGTGTTGTAAAAAACAGCTTGAGATGAGAGTGATTGTCTATTCTAAATAAATCTGAAATGTACAAATCTACAATAACGACAATTTATGCTGGCATGCCTATGAGATTCTACAAGAATATTAGCACTAAGCAAATAGCATTGCACATTAACAGTTTAGACCATTGTATGTAAACATGGGTTATTTACCATCTGACAGAAATGGTTAAGCTGTCACTCATATTCACAGACAGGGATGTATTTGGGACTCCCTGACAAGTTCTGACATCTAAATCTAAACGTCTTGACTTAGATATAGATACTAGATATAGCTTGAACAGTAACATTTTGATTAGATCATTTTCCATTTGATCATTCAAGAATTTAACCATATTGTTTGACCTAAAATGTTATATATTAAGAGTAATACTGCAGAACATTCAGAATTCATGCCAAGACAAAAATGGTCTTGAGCTGTAACTCAAAAACCTGCCAGTTTGGAAACCTCTGGGAAGTGCAACGTTCAGTAATGTTCTATAAATGTTGTGGGAATTTTTTTTTCCTGAATCTCAAAGGAATGTTCTGAGAACATAAAAAAAAACCTTAGACAGACTCTCTTTCTCTTGCCCTCCCTCTCTCTCTCTCTGTTGTTTCTACAACCAATAAAAGTGTTTTTTGACCCACATTTTGCAAACCTACTGCTTAAATAATCTCTTTTTAGTTGTGAAGGGCTGAGGATTGCACAAAGACGAAAATATGAAGAGCTGATACCCTCCCAAAACTAAAGATGCCATCAAGGATTCTATGCTTGTTGGTTCCTTAAACAACCTTTCAGAAGGTGAACCATCAGTGTAAACAATTCAGAAGGAAACTTTTCCAAGATCTATCCTACATCTAAAGGTTCTGTACCAATCTCAGTTTGTTTTCTAGAACCATGCACCCAAGCCAGGAACTGTTTAGGAACTTTTAAGAGTGTAAGTGGCGCACATATATTTGAAGGGTTAGTCTTGTGCCACTTTGTTTGTTTGGAATTTTTTAGAGGCAGAGACCTTTCTGGATGTTTCGCCCTCTGGGCCAAAGCCAGCCTACATAATAAATGGGACTGTCTCCCCATGGTATGTTATGGAGGGAAATTCTGTGTGGCAGGCACAAGCTCCCTCTGTAATTCAGAGCCCCAGAAAGATAAATACGGTGCCAACTCAAGGTAGATATAGACCAATGACACAAAAGGATTCACCTGACAACATATCTATCGCCAAGGCCTTTAGGGATCCTTGCGTATAATGAAAAAGCAATTAGATATGTGAATAGATTGTAGATTAGTTAAAGATAAGTATCATGCAGCTGTAATTAACCAAGGAGGATTATGAAAATGAACACACACACACACACATACACATGCACCCTAATGCAGAAACACACTCACTCAGTTCCTTAGAAATGCAGAGCAGCTCTCATATCCGAGCTGGTAGTTGCCATGGTGATGATCATAGACAGCATGCACGTACAAAAACAAAAACATGTGAAAGGAAGCAGTGGGTAAAGTGTTGAAGATAGGGACGCCTTCTGAATGAGTGAGTCTGATTGGATAAAGTGGGAAAAACCCTGGCACAGTGGGGGCTTTGACACCTTTGCATGTGTCAGATTTTTTTGAATCGCGGCAAATGTGAGCAGACACATTTGGTGCATAATCTGATCAGCACTTAAAGAAATATCCGCAGACTCTTCAGAATCCTAATTATCCTTCTAATGAATAAAACAGAGATAAAAATAGGCTGCATTCTGCTGAATTCTGTACATCTTCAATACTTTAAAGCATTTACATATAAAAGCCTACATTCAGTGTTCCAAGCCTGCACTTGGTCCACTAAAATATTTCTTTCATAACCCGGACTGAGCACATGGGCCTCTATAGCAACATAAGCCACATTTCCCAAAGGATACCATCAGTGAGGAGACACGTTGAAGGCTTAATCTGATCAACGGCTAGAGAAATATCCAGCAGCTCTTCCGAATCCCAGTTCGCTCCTTCTGAATAAACTACAGATAAGGGCCGTTTGCATGCTGCCGTCTGTATATCTCTAAGGACACTTAAAAGCATATTTGGCTGACATTCTTGTTGTTCATGTATAAAAGAATTGTTTTAGTGTTGAAGCTTATGTCTGAGCTTGGTCATTAAAATGTTCATTTCACAGTCTGGATCGAACAAGTGGACCTATAGCAGCATTAGACTATATGTGATTATGTAACATTACGTGTGCATAGTATTAGTACTATGCATTTTCACAGTATTTCTGGAGAATTTTATTTTGGCTTATCCTATAATTTATATTGTTCTGGTCTTTATGTGCATCTGTGCAGTCATAACATAAGCAGTTTCCTCTGGGATCATTAAGGTTTTCTGATTCTGATTCTGAAATATGTATTATATGTAACTCAGCCTTATCATTTAGATTAATTCTAGAGTTTAAACCATATTTGTCAAGGCAAAAAGAATGGCATGTTTCCAAAACCATCCCTTTTGCTTAGATTTCTGTATGAGTTGTTGAAATAGGAATATTGCTCCATGTATGCAACCCGCCTGCTAGAACTCTTCTTTGCCTTTAATTGACATACCTTACCAGAATTCCCCTTGCAAACCAGCAAGCTTTTTCAAGTATGGTACTGAAGTGGATTTGGCAGTAGCTGGCTACAATTTCAGTAGCTGGTATTATAAAAGTCTTCCAATAGTAAATGTTTATAATACTAGATTTACTTTTACACAGTTCAGTGATGTCAGTTAAAAGTCCAGGAGCGTTAGCTTACTTGTAAGCATGTATTTGGCAATGTTCATATTTATACTACTTTATGACCTTGTTTATTACAGGGTGCGATGGGGCAATTTTCCAAAAATGCTATTTATTTTTCCCTTTGTCAAAAACGGATTACACATAGAATCTTTATTTGCACATGTGGCCTACCATGAAATGAGTCACAAACTCAGAGGTCTATGCTGATCATATTTCAGTGTTTTTCATGCTCTCACACACACCTGATCCAAATGAATCAGCTAATTAGCCCTTTTCTGAGTAGAAGCAGGTGTGTAAGAGCAGGAAGAAAAACCCTAAAATGTTTAGTTCAGGTTTACTCCAAGACCGTGATTAAGAATGAATGGCCGATAGCTGTAGAGTACCATCAGCCCAGAGCTTGCAGGCAGCTATAGTGTGTTGAGGGCTTAGCGTAACACCTAGAACTAAATGAAAGAGCTATCCTCCTGAGTGCTGCAGGAGGATAAGACCTAGAAAAAGAAAACTCCATCAGGATTCTGTGTCCCATTCGGAGGCTGTGCCCTGGAGTGAATAATTAATTTTGAAGGTGTAAGGAAAAACCTGGAGTTCCGCAGGGCCCCGTGAACCTCTCACACAGAAGCTTTCTCTCTTTCTCTTTGTATGCTTCCTCTCACAGTCCATCTATCTCCACTGATTACTTTCTCTACTTTACTCTACTTGCTGGGGTTTGTTTCCTGCTCTCACACATTTTCCTCTCTCAGCTCCGCTAGTGCTATAGACTCCACCAGCAGGCCAAAGTTTGAATTGTGTTCTGTGGTATGGAATGTTGTTCACGTCACTGTAGTATGGTTTTGAGGAGTTAAGACAAATTCTATACATGTTTGAAGCTTATCTGGCAGATGTTTTAGTCATATACACATAAACTCATGTAGCTGTGGAGTAAATGCATGTATATTTAAAGACTCCATTCCTCTCTTTCTTTCTTTTTCTTCTCTCATTCAGTAGCGGGATGTTATTACTTTATGAAGAGATGAGAACAAGGGCAGTGACTTGCAAGTGGAAGAAAGTAGTAAATTCTAACAGGACTTATGTGCTGCAGCTTAATCAGCCAAAGACCAGTCCCTGTAGGTGACCATAGATTGGCCTGCAGAGAGTCAGTGGTGAAAATAGAAAGGAAAAAGAATCACAATTCTTCTAGAAAACTGGCTAATATAGATTAAATAAAGTATCAATATATTTTCCAAATATATAATTATATCATATTTTAACATTTTCCATTGTTAGTTATTGAACTTATCAATGCCCAAAGAAATTCTTGTATCTCAAAATTTTGTAGATTTTATTTTCTGACATCACTAAACATAGCGGCTGTGTGAAATTTTCATGGACAATGAGGCAATAGAAATGTTTAAAAATTACAAAATAAAAATGCTTTACAATAACTTACATTAGAAGTATAGAATCATATTCATTCTTCTGTAAACTTAAGATTTTTAGACAGCGACAATGAATCTCCTGTACTATGGGATTTTGAATGGACTGTTTCCTTCTTCTATACGATATCAAAAGAAGACATACACAGTATTTGAAAGTATATGAAATTTCCAGACAGGAACCCTGCTGCTTGTTTAGATTTTTTGTATTTTGTCCAAGCAAAGCAATCTGTAGCACCTTGCAAATAACATTTGTTGCATATGACCCAATCAAAATTTATTGTTTCATCAGTTTGAGTCGTGTGCATGTTCATGCTAATGTATTTCCATCTTCCTTTACACCATGGATGTCCCGACATCAGAGTGGGTTTCTGAATTAGTAAATGCTTATTATTAATTCATTTCAATGAAATGTCAAAAAGGAGCTACAATATGAACAAAACTTTTACTCATATGTTTGTTTGCTTAAAAATTAAATGATTTTACACTGTCAAAATAAAAATGGATAGATTTTGGCTTTGTTGGATCACATTTATAAATACAACAACAGCACAGAGATCACACTGTTAATGGAGACGAGTAGATTAAATGTTGGAAATAGCCGGTCTAGTCAATTTATTTCCCTGCGCAGTTCTTGCCGGATATTTATGCAAATGCATCACCATGTTTATTACAAATCTGCCTCATTGTTTTTGAAGCGTTTAATTAAATTGCCGAAGAAGCTGCAATCCCTCAAACAAACAAACAAATGGTGTAAACAGTGAGAGTGGTGGAAGATAAGAGAAGAAAAAGATGCAGGTGGACGTCCCACATTAGTCTTCGATAGTTAACTAACAGATCACCTTCAACCCTTCCTCTCTCCCCACATACACACTTTTAAACAGACGTCAGTGTGTGTGACGCACAGCACACTGCCCACATCCATTTAAACTAGAGTAAACACACACTCACTCCGGCATGCTGCCTCAGCCAGGCCCTGCCATACATGGAGAGTGCAGTGCTCTGTGGCCCTGCTGTTGCTGCACTGTGCCCTGCCACTCTCCACTTACCCTCTGTTATACTCACCACACTGGAAGCCTCCTTTTACTGCAGAGGTGATGGGCACTTTATACAGTTTATAGAAGAAAACGCTTTTAATCATCTGTTTAAACATCTGTTAATGTATGTTTGCTTTTCAAAATTTTGTCAGCTGGCATTTTCAAGTGGTGTAAAAAAAAAAAAAACCCATTGAGTTGTAAGTGTTGTCCTATGACAGCGATTATACATGTGTATGTGTGTTGTGTGTGAGTGTGCAAGCCTGATACGCACTTTTGTTTCTTTCAATGCCGCAGCTGTGATATTGGCAGCCAATGTATTAAAAGCCAATGCATTATTCTCTGAACAACAGACACACAGGGCATTACATAATGCAAATGTCACTGAAGCAAGCTTCAGTAGTAGTCACGGTCTGATAGTCCAATACAAACGATGCCTGAAGATAGGAAGACAGAACTAAGAATTGCTAATGTACTGAAGAGGTCGATGTGTCACACTGTGGCTAAAATGTATATTATGTAGAAACAAAACTATAAAAAAGATCTATAAAAAAGACTTTTTTAAAGAATTTACAAATATATTTTTAAAGACTCATCTACTGAAATAGGGTTCTTCTTTGGCATTCTTCTTGGTGATCTACCTTTTGCAGGTTTTACCTCAAATATAACACACTTCATCCAGCTGGACGTCTGACGGCAATAATTACATTTAGATTTAGAATGTTTATGTGCTGCTGATTAGGGCTGGAGCTACAGTCTGCATGATTTCAGGAATATTAAACTCCTGTGACAAGTAGACATCCAGACGATCGCTTCCCGTTTATAAAACACAGTCAATATCACTGTACACACGCGGCGTAGGAGATTTGCAGAAGCAGTGATATTTAATATGTTTTCTGAGTCAGCACTGCTGTACTGCAATGCTGAATACATAACTGGCTGAGTGTGTGGTCAAAGGGAATAAAATGACAAATAAAAGAAAAGCCTATCAAGTCTGAAAGTTGACCTGGAGAAGGGAGCACTGAGAGTTTAATAGAGGTTAGATAGAAAGGTATGATGAGATATCAGAAAGATGGACAGTGGAGAGGGACAGAGGGGAAATGGGGAGGATATAAAGGACCAAGTGTAAAAAGAAAGGAAAGACAAGGAAGGCGAGGTTGAAAGAGTGGCACCGTGGTGGGAGCACGCCTACATGA
The DNA here is from genome assembly GCA_037577275.1 of Bryconaethiops microstoma. Taxonomy (NCBI): domain Eukaryota; kingdom Metazoa; phylum Chordata; class Actinopteri; order Characiformes; family Alestidae; genus Bryconaethiops; species Bryconaethiops microstoma. The sequence goes on from JBBJLS010000109.1 coordinate 18,373,742, forward strand.
GGGTCAGAATGTGGCCTGTGCCTCTGGCTAGAAGCTGTGCCTCTTTTTGCTCTATACACACTCATTATGTCTCTCTCTCTTTCTCTCTCTCTTTCCCCCTCGCTTTTCTCTTTGTTGCTTTTTTCTCCTTGATTGCTGGCTGCTTTCATGTGTGCTCTCTCTCTCGGTTGTCTAACTTTGTACAACTCCAGTATAATGCCAGTACTAATGCTGGCCCACTTAACGCTGATTGAAAGAAGACTTCCAAAACATCTCTGTCCACTCTCTATATGGACGTCCTAGAGGGCTGTCAAAGATGAGCCTAGCAATGACAGTGAGGGTGGCAGAGTCTGCATGAGAGGACAGCACTCCACTGGGGTCCCTGCCTAATGCTGAGGCAGAAACAGATGGCAGAGAATCACTGAGAGAGAGAGAGGGCATGCTAAAGAAATGAGCCAGAGCCAGGAGAGGGTGAGGGAAAAGTGATGTTAAAAGGAGCACTTCAAGTTTTACTGTCTTCTGTGGAACAACCACAGGACTGAAAGCCAGAATTATTCCACAGAAGTAATGCCTGTTCACACCTTTTTACTGAAATATGGAAGTCCATTTGATAAAAAAAAAACTACAAAATTATTATCTGTAACCTTTTTTCAGAATTGGGTAAAACATATTTAACTACTTCATAAAGTCATCATTCTTGATGAAACATCTAATTTACATATTTTCCCCTCATCAAATGCAGCCGATCGGACATTTTTGGAGTCCTGTTTGCTTCTTTAGATGTGCTTTGGATTTACAAGGTCAGTGTAACTAACTCTACTCTATTAAAATTAACAAAAGTATGCAGCATAGCAATATTAGTAAAAACAGTAATAGCAACCACCTTGAAGCCTGAATACTGCCCATACTTTCCCATACTTACATAACGAACAGAACATCACACACAGTTAGAAATCACATTAGGCTGTTTATTTCAGATTCCCTAATGACTCAAAAGCTCACTAATGATGGTCTGCGGCAATCAAGTGAGAATTTAGCATGCACTTTGTAGTATGCTAATTGGGGGGGTTGCACAAGAAAGCTTCCATTACTTGTTAGCTACATCAGCCTCAAAGTTCCAGTTCATAACTTCAGAAGTAAACTTATTTGTGGGATCCGAGAATGTTTATTTCTCCTTGCTGCTCATTGGCTGCTGCCCTGTGATGCATCTCGCGTCGAGCTTGAGTGTTTCTCTGAGTGTTCTCGTGTTTTTTGTTTTGTTCTTCTTAAAGCCCCATGTTTTATTACTGTACATTAAATTAATTTATTACTGTATTTCACCTGCTTATACCAAAGAAAACGTGTGTGCATGAATTACGGTACAGTCTATATAGGGGTAACATCAGTATTTACATTGTAGCACTGTGTATTTTCTTTTCGGGATAAGCGGGGGTTTACTGTATATATATATATATGTATAT
>JBBJLS010000109.1:18386755-18396957 GCA_037577275.1 Bryconaethiops microstoma
ACACACACACACACACACACACACACACACACACACACACACACACACACACACACACACACACACACACATCCAAAAAGATTCATTTGCCAATCTTACAGGCATTCACATTTAAATAGCTATCCATTAATCTATCAGTTCATTCAAGACCAGTGAAGCACATACCGCATAGTGGGATGCACAAATCATAATAAAGTCTTCAACTGGTTATGCCTTAATGTGTGTTTCTGTATGTTTGCGTGAGTGCTACCACTACTCAAAGTGGCTGCCCCTCGAGACTGTGTGCTCACTGATGTGCTTTTGTCTTCACCATGATGCCTCTAGATGGCCTGTCCCTGCACAGGGCAGCTCTGCTTACATTTTAATGCAATTGTCATGAATTCCCTCAGCAGCTACAGAAAATGTTTTTGAGTGAAAGGGCCCATTTTTTCATTTTCATGTAGCGTGTAAACACTGTTACAAGCTTTGAAACTGAAATAAGTTTTAAAATGTGTCAATCACTCCCTATTTATAGAAATGAGGCTGTTTCTTATGTTACACATAAGTAATATGTATATGTATAAATATATGTAATGTTACATATATTTACATGCACCTATATTTAGACCCATTCACCTTAAAGTTATAAGGAGTGTTTTTTAATTGAGGCATTGTTAAGAGCAGCCAAGCTGAACAGGGGTAATTTGTGTGAATCAGTCCTAATGACAGAAGTAAAAACAGCCGGTTTAAATTTAAGATTTAAGCAATACTGAGCGGATGAAAAATGGACCGGTAAACATGAATGATGCTCTTGGAACATAAAACCACACCAACATCATAAACTGACCTAACGAAAATAAAATAAAATTAAAATATTGGGTATGGCTCCTTTACATAGAAATGAGCAGGTGCTCATTTCAGTTTGTTGTAGTCCTCTCTTCAGTTTAATAACAATTGCAATGTGAGTAAAAGTTTTTATTTCTTTGCTGACTTTCACAGTATCCAAACATCTACTGTCATAATCAGATCAGGAGTCCTGAATGTACTATTAATATACCATGAGCGAGCACATAACTTAAAGAATCAGCTTTCATCGTCTCGAAATACTTCTTTTCTCAGGGCCGCATTTCAGTGGTATTAGATTCCAGCACTTGACTTTTAGAGGACAGAGGGACTGTAGTGGACTATCTATTTGTCTTTTACCAGTCTGGTCCATGAGTGGGAAAGTGTAGGATATCTCTGGGATAAGATGGCACCTCCTAGATGTGCTAGAAGGTATGAATGTGGTTGAAATCAAAACCTTTAATGGACAGGTCACTGAACAATAGTGGTGTTTCCGCTGAGTCATATCTGTTTAAGTGTGTGTGTGTGTGAGTGTGTGTGTCTAGTGTGTGTGTATGTGTGATCAGTCGCAACCCACAAAAACCTTATTCAAATGCCCCCCTGACTGCAGGTTTATCATTTGTTTTGGTTTCAATATTGCTACAGGTGAACCACTGGCCTGTATCTCTGGACAAATCAGAGACCGTATTTTCTGCACATATGTGTAACTCAGGGTAGAGCTACTTGGACATAATAGAATGCAAACTGTGCTTTATGCTTGCTGGAAGTTTATGTTGCATAAAATTGACTGTCAGCCTCTGAAGGTTGCCAGTTAAAAGGCTTTGCTTCAGCTTGCAAGGGTGCGTTCACTGTCTGCTTATCATCAGCTCTCACAACAATAGCTTATCTATTATTATAAAGCATTCTACTTGCTTTTCATACATTAGCCCTTACAAAAGGCAGTTGTGTGGCCCATAACAATAGCATAGTGCATTATTTTTCAGATTTTTTTATGAAAAGTTACCATTATTCATTATAAACCATCATCTCGATTCCTGTCAGGTTTGTTGTCGGTGAAGCTCATGATACAAATAGATATGCATTTTTTTCTGTAGCTCTAGTGTTAAATCTTGAAAATATGACAATCTTGAAAAAATTGCCACATTTCAAAACTGACTATGAGATTAAAACAGAAGATATTTTACAAATGAGCTGTATGAATCCAAAACTATTAATACAGATCATAGGAAATTAACGTTACACAGTGAAATAACAATGGTTTTTCAAATATTTACCAAACACAATTGGTTAAGGATGATTCTGTTGTAACTGACAGTTATGTTGTGCAGAATACAAACGAAGTGCAGAATACAAAATGAAAACAGACAATATACCTTTAGTATAATGCATCTTTGTCTTTATGTAACTAAGTACACTGAATTAGTAAAATGACTATTATAATTCTAGTGTTTTCCATTATAATTAGTCTTTTAGTCATTCAGTATTTAGCATCCTGTCTTTAGTGATATGCACAAAATGATGTCAATTAGAAAGAATATGCACACATACAGTATTATCCCTCCCAAAGCACAGGGCACATATCAGCCAGTGGTTCTGATGGTGAAAAATCACACCCGTGAAGAAGTCTGTCTCCTGTATGTATTTTGGGAGGTGATAACTCTACAGTATTGGGCAGGAGGGTGACAGAGAGAGTTATGGATAGTCCATATTGCACCTTCCCTGGCCTCGGCACAAAGTCAAGCATAATTAATGTGCCATTAAAAATTCATCTGTGCTGAAAAAGACATGCAGAGGAATCTGTGCATGAGAGTACAGAGCCGTTTCAGCCTTGCTGACCCTCAATTAAACATGGGGAAACAAGCTTGCTGCCGCATGGGTACTATTAAACCTACTACTGACACTTTTACAGCCCAGTGTATGCTCCTCCGACTGAAGAGCACGGGACGGGGGTTGTTTGTCAGCCAAAGCAATGCAATCACTGACATCATTCTGGCTTACTCCCTCTCACTCTCTCTCACTCTGCCCTCTCAGCAATCCCAAGTCTGTCAGCTTGGAGACGTAAGTCACTGATGTGAGACACACATATACGTGTGATTATTTACAACTCAATAAAACCTGATCCAAATCAAAGCATTGGGAAGCCTTCCCAAAATGATTCAACGCTTGATATTCTTGCTGGGGTTTTTTAAATCATGGGATTGAAAAATGATAGGAAAAACATGTTTGTGTCTTCTCTTTGAAGAGGTCATTAAATAAATTCTACCGGTAGTGACCTACAGTGGCTATTGGTTATTGAAACCACTGCTACTTTTACCTGCTACCTTTATAGGAGATGTTTCTATGCATATTAAAAAGATGAAAAGTATGTATTCAGGACAAGTAAAGCACCCCCCCCCGCCCCCCAAAATCTCAAAGATAAGTGTTAGAAGGAGCTTGCAACCCTTATCTAAAGTCTAGTTTTGGACAAAATTCAATCTCATGTATATATTTTTAAATATATTTAAGATGATGTTTGAGATACCATTTACAAAGTTTATGCCACCATGCTTTCAGACTACTTGTACTCTAACACTGCTTGTTTGTTGATTGTAATGTTTTGTTCTGTTTTCCTTCTCTTGAAATGAAACTCAAGTGAAATTTACATATGCAAATATACAAACTGGAAAGTGAAATTCCAGAATAGAAACATACTATATATTTAGTGTTTACACCCCCCAAAAAAATTAAACCCAGAACACTATCATTGCCAACAAATGAGAAACGTTGCAGTAAATGGTGATTCTGTTATTAATTAAAGATCTAAATATCAGTATTGTTGTAGATCAATGTAGATTCTACCAAAGCCCCTCTATCTGGCAAGTGTACCTTTAGATTATGTTTTAAAATTGCTGCAGAAATGACCTTTTAAGTTACAGAAACAGGAAAAGCCTTGGCTTTTCAGAGTGTCTACCCTATTAGATATACAGATGAGACATACCCAAATCCGCAATAAGCCGTTTTATTTGACAGCAAACAAGATGAAGCTTCTTCTGATAATTTTACGGCAGATTATTCATTAGATTGTTGATGTTTCTTGTGATGAAATCTCCTCTAAAAGGCTTGGTGAGTGCCCCGCTGAGCCGAGGAAGTGAAATGATGGGAAGATCCTATGAAGGCTGTCTTGCTCTGGAGCACGAGGGCAAATGGAGGTGAGAATATCCAGCAGCATCACATTAGTCTCACAGGATTTGCTCAGCTTATCAGACCGCTGCTAACAGACCATGCTGGAGGCTTGTGTGATGCTGCTGACTTGAAAGGGTATTTTATGGATATGGATAATGGATATGGATGGAGGTTACTGAGGTTGTAAGAGATGGCCTAGAATCCTTTTGGTTAACCAGAGATAAGTTTGTAAGCACTGTTTATTTTAAATATGTAAGCCATAGAATGGTTGTAATTCTTTGCAATGGGCCTTAGGGCAGTGTGGTGAATTTATAATACAGTCATTCATTAAACTACTGGCTGATCAAGAAACAGCCCATTTTAATGCCTTAAAAGACATGTGGGGTTTCCATACTTTAATTCCTCATGTACATAATAGATTGAAAGCAATTACTGAATAGTCTTTGCCCTGTTACATCCCCACTTCTTTCCTGCCACTGTTTCACCTTAGCTCCACGCCCTTGTTATCTTACTCACCCGCGTCTAGTCTGCTGTTCATTGTTTCGTGTTTATGTATTTATAGCCCTTGACTGCCCCCAAAATTATGCCTGCCAGCCCCTGCCATTCTTGACAAGAGTGTGATGGCTGCACTTTCCTTCAAGTTTCAGGATACTACAATCACCAGGGACCTGAAGTGGGACCTCAGCTCCATCACTAAGAAAACCCAAAAGAAAATGTACTTACTACATTGACTTCATACTGTCTCTGTCTTGACTCCAGGCCTTTTATTTTATTAAACAGCTTTAAAAAGTTATGTTTTGAAAAGACAGAAATACGTACTTTTTCCAGGGAAAAGAAATGAAGTTTACTCTTAGAACTTATTTATGTCATATCATTGGACCTTACGGACCATATTGTATTTTTGAGGAAACATTTATGTGGTTTGTGAGTAGCAATTACTAGTATAGTACCTTGTTTCACGTAATCTGTCATCACCAATTCCGTAATATCTACCACCAAACATAACATTTACAAACTGCAGCAATTTAGTAAGTCTTCAGAAAAGTATAGGTGGTCTTAGTGATGCATAATTTGCAACTAATCAGTTCTTTGAGTCCTCAGCTCTTTAAGGGAACCAATTTGCATTGTAGAGGCATTTCTTCTGTTTCGTTGTAAATGAAGACAAAACGAATGGTTAGATCTTATAATGCTTTAGCTGAAAATCACAGGAACCCTCTTCAACCTCTTTGGAACATTCTAGTTCTAGCTCATTATACCCAAAGCTGCTCCTTGTGTCACTTTGTCTCTGGGTTTGTTCTTAGCAGGCAGATTTATGTAATTCTTAGCCATTTTCCAAGTGTGCTTGGTTAGTTCTGATGTTTGATTTCACTGGCCTTGGTTTGTTGATCACTGCTTGATGGATTTGCCTGCATTTTGCCCATCATCTTGCCTCTCAAAATTCATTCAGTGAAATTATCTATTAACATTTGTTTATTTTTAAACAACAAAATTAATGCAATTTTAGTTAAGTTGTTTATGAGATGGTAGACTAAGGGTTTATTAAAAATGAAATAATAGATGACATTACTCAGCTAGATTTGAGAAAATAAAAGCTGTCAATGCTACTGAATAAAGAATCATTTGGGAGCAGAATGAGTCAGCTCTTATTTGTGAGCTGAGGTAATTAATCAGCCTCACTGATAAGAGCCAGAAGGCCAATCGCTAATTTGTGTTATTCTACCCACTCTACTTGATCTGTGTGAGTTAAAAATTAAATTGCGGAGAAGATCACAGCTAACCCATTGTGTCTTAGCCATCACCTGTTTCAGCTCCTCCCAAAGAATGTTAAAACAATCAGGCTCCAGAAATATTTCTTTCCTCACATAAATGCACTGCACTCAAACACTATTGATTTACTTCACACACTACTTCTGTCAGATTCTACCCAGTTTTGTTTACTGCACTTTAAATACTTTGTTATACTTACAACTGTATGTATGTATGAATGTCTATAGGCATGGATGATTGCATGTGTGTAGCTGAAACGAACTTGGGTTCTGCAGCAGGACAATGATATAAAACACACCAGCAAGTTCATCTCTGATAGGCTGAGGAAAAACTAAATGAAGACTTTGGGATGCGGTGGCATGAGCTTAAAAAGGTGGTGGGTTTTCATGCTTGAAAACCCTCCAATGTGGCTGAACTACAAAAATGAGTGGGCCAAAATTCCTCCACAGCGCTGTTAAAGACTCATTGCAAGTTATCGCAAACGCTTGAATGCAGTTGTTGCTGCTAAGGGTGGCCCAACCAGTTATTAGGTTTAGGAGGCAATCACTTCGTCACACAGGGCCATATAGGGCCTTAATAATAAAATCCTTCACTTAAAAACGCATTTTGTGGGTACTTGTGTTGATTAATATTTCAATTAGTTTGGTGATCATGGGAAAAAAATAAGGAACAGGAAGGGGGCAAACACTTTTTCACACCACTGTAGAGTTATTATCACAGCAGTGATATTAATGCTGGTGCTTGAAAAAACGTGTAAAAAGCAGAATGAGTGTGTGAGTAAAGGAGCCATCTCTCGGCTCCTTCTGTCTGGGTCTGGAGTCAGAAAGGCACTGCCTGAGACAAACACTTGAGAAAGAGCATGTGACCACTTTGCCTATTCACAGTGAGATGCCCTCTTGTAAGCACACTACAGCGCGGTGTTCTTCAGACCAAACTCTGTCACTCTATGATTAGAGACACTTCAGTGGCGAATTGCTTATTAGAGAAAGCCGGTTCTGAAACATACGACAACAGCAGGAACTTTGTCTTTTGCCCTGTGTCCTTTTATTCTTTCTGTCAATGGCTCTCCATATTCTACAGTTCTTAAGAGCAGTTGTCGGTCACTTGTGAAGAGACTGAAAGAAGCAAATAAACTGTCAGCTGACAGCTCTGTAATCTCCAGCAGGAAGGTCTGTTGGATGACTTTACACTGCATCATGCTTTTAAGCTAATTACACAGTGATATATATGCCTAAGTGTGGTGCTCCTTGGGTATCATTTGACAGGAGTATACACTGCTAATTGGACTTGACCAGCATTTATAATGCGCAGTAATTAGTTCCATGCATGTCTCATATACACTTATTTAATTATACGCATTTACATAACTATATGCACTGTAGATCAAAAAGTTCAAAAGTTGATTATGGTCAGTTCAAAAATAAATCATTTCAGAATGAGAAACAGTAGCTCAACTAAAAAAAACCACACTATTCGGTTTTTAAAAGTCATTCAGTATTTACCTTGAAGCTGGTAGTGGCAAGTCAACAAGATACGTTCTCTTGTTTGCTGACCAGTACACCACTCAAGCTTGTTTTTGTTGCTCACGTGTCTCGCTAAATACTGTGATTGGTTGACGTGCACATAGTTACATAGCGCTTTCCTGCTCAAGCAAGTGGCTTTTGAAATATACATAGTCCTGTTTAGGAGGTACTGTTTCAGAACGGTTCTACACAGCTTGCCGTGGAATTGGTTTCATCTCATGTAGTATTTATTAGATAATTGGTTGAACTGTCAATACAAGCACTACCATATACAATTGTATTTTTTTGCACATACATTTTTCTGTACATGTCTCTAACAGTACACTCCTAAAAAGAAATGTGCCAAAAAGTGAGGTGATGTAGTAGAAAAAATACTCATGTACCCTTTTGCCACATTCAGTTTTAACAGTGATAAAGATATAATGATAAAGAAATTACAGTGGTATTATTTCTATGACAAGAGGCTCATTTTCTTTCGCACTTTTGCCACTCACAACAATGACTCAACACAATGAAGTAATGCAGAACCTGCATCACTTCATTATGCAGTGCTTGAGAAGTGTGGGTTGGTGGTGGCCTAGTGGTAGGATACTTGCCTCTGAGAGGTCCTCAAGAGGTCGTGTTCGAATCCTACCTCCAGCACACCACCACTGGGTTCCTGAGCAAGACCCTTAACCCCAAGTTGCTCCAGGGAGACTGTCCCCTGTAGTTAGGGAATGGAAGTCGCTTTGGATAAAAAGCGTCTGGTAAATGTAACTGTAAGTGTAGAAATGTCAGATGTCTATTCCATTCTGACCTCATACTTTGTCATCAGAGCAGACAAATGAGCATTTGTGGGTTAAGTGCATGTAATGACTCATCTCCTTCAGTGGAGCTAATGCTGTGCCGACACCACTGGAGCTCCATTATACTGATTCCTGAGACCTCTCAGGGATACTCTGGTGCATTACATAGAATTGATCAGCATAGGATTTAGCAATTAGCTTGACATGGAAAATGACATGACAGCACTTACTTAGAACACATAGAAGAGCAAAGGATATTGACTCTTCTGGACCACACCCATGTACTTCGAATTAGAGCACTGGCCCTTTGCCCTAATTCTGTTGCACATAGATTAACACACCACTATTACCGGCCTTCTGTTAGACCTATACATATCCATTGATAAATCTGAATCTGAATACACTAGTCTTTGGAATTAGTTTGCACCTTATTGGACCTAGTTGTCCCAGGTGAAGCCTGCATACGCAGATATGCTTAGAAAGATAGGATTTCTGTCCAGCCTGAGAATAATCCAGAAAAATAATGGTGCCCAAATGTTTTTTCTGGAATGACAGGAAAACCAATTTCAGTTCAGTAAAGAATCTCTTAATATATTTATTTTCAAAAAAAATATTTTTTAACTTTAACCTGGTGCATTTCCTTAAAGAACCAAAACTATCCACGGAAATTATTTAGGGAACCAAAAGTGGCTGCCCACTGAGAAAGTAGTGAGCAGCCTCTTTTGCAGCCACTTCTCACTGAGAAAGTAAATGAGGCAGGATGCAGCATGTAAGTTCACTGAAGCAAGTCAAAAGCAAACTAAATTCCCCATGCATTTCTTACCTTGGCAGCAAGGGATGAGCTGGGCTTCTCCAAAAGATCCCAAAGTTTCTTCCTCTTCTCCGTACAGCATGTGTTGTCAAATTCCTCGCCTTCTCTTTCCCTCATGGTTTCAGCCTCGCGTTTCAGTTCCTCGTTCATTTGCTCTTTTTTCTGGTGGTACCGAGCCTGGCAGCAGGACTCCAAGTAAATTTCATCAATCCCCCAAAAGTCCAGCTCCTGGCTGAATGACAGCGCACACATTTCCTCCATCATGTGCAGTTTTCCTGTGCGGTAGAAGTTCAGGATGGACGTGAAGGCTCCTGGATGTCTATCGAAGAAATACTCATTATCATCTAAATTGTAGTCGTCGCACACCTCCATGATGGACTCGTGGGTGTTGCAGTCTCGTAGTTTGCCCAGTCTTGTGCGTGGGAGTCTGTCCAGTGTCCTCCACAGCACCTCATGAAGAAGCCCACCAACATTGAGCCTCACCCGGCGGGAGCATGCCTTACTCCGGATGATTTCCACAGGCTCCGGTGGCAGGGAGGTGGTGGAGTGAGAGCCGGTCTTAATCATCTCTCCTTGATCTCTCTCACTCCTTAAACCAGAGCAAAAATACAAAAAAGAGCCCTGCCAAAGGGCTCCAAGAGACTTGACCCTTGTAAGATAGTTCACCGTCTACATTTGGACCTGCTCTCCATGGTGGCAGCTGGAAAAAAAGGCAGGGACGGGGTGAAAATTGAAAATGGTTTTAACTGTTTCACACACACAAAAAAAACAATAGAATAAAACTCACACACAATGTCAGACCCTTTATCCACGCTAATCTGGAATATAATCTCTATGAGAAGAGCCATTGCTTTGCCCTACTGGATGTGCCTTCAAATAGTCGCTGTCCAGTGCTGAAAGCAGCGCCCATAACAAACCCCACCAGTTCTACTCAGTGCGACTCCACGTTTTATAATCTCTTTTCTTGTAATGAAGTTTATGAGGATTACCCTAAGCGTGAATCACAGACGTCCTTTAAAGCATTGACTATGTGCGCCCACTTGACATTTGAAGGTGTTCCTCTGTCCTACTCATCTCCCCTAAAGCGATAATAGCCCTACTAACACAGATAAGCAGGTTATGTTTGTAGTTCCATACAGAAATGAGAATCTGCTCGCTGCTTTTGGAAACAGGATAACATTTTAAATAGGGTATTATCAACTGGTGGGAATGTTTACAAAATGTCAGTTCAGTAACACACTGTAGACACGGAGACCTGGAGAGTAGTCTGAGTTGAGTGTATAGTAACATGTATATATATATATATATATATATATATATATATATGTATAT
>JBBJLS010000109.1:18406499-18424723 GCA_037577275.1 Bryconaethiops microstoma
TATATATATGCATGCATACACTTAGAAATTCACAAGAACATTTTATGGTTTGTTTTTATTAACACACACATGATCTAAGCAGACTCCATGAAAGAAAAAATGTAAAAAAATGTGGGAATTGATCCCCTTTTTAAACTCTTCTAAAATAAGTATAATGGTTACATTTACATTTAAATCATTATAGAATTATGATTTATAGAATTCAATCATTTTAGACAATCCGTTTCAATTATAGAAGTTTTATAGAAAAAAAAGAATCTTTGACATCTGGCAAACAGAGGGACTTCAGTAAACATTTATTGAAGACACTGGCATTGGATGAGCTTTTCAGAGAGACATGAATCACAAGTTCTGAATGTTAATATTCAAACAAATACTGAATTGTTCCAACATGTTTAGTCCGATATGTGGATCAAATACAAACCTGTAGGAAAATTAAATCACAGAAAAGTACACCAACCATGGGTTCACAGGTTGTGATACATTTTCAGCAGCTGGCAGGTCTGTCAGTGGCCTTATTAAACCTTCCCCATGTCCTCTTCCTGAGTCTCCGGTGTCTTATGAGGCTCCCTCACGTCTTCTGGAACAGTACCAAAAATCGCCCCAGTGCGGCGCAGCACGAAAACTCCCGCATGCAATCCGCCTACGTTCACCCAAACAGTGTGTGATTTCCTCCACAGACCACACATCCGTACAAGGGCCTGTACAAGAAACATACGTAATGAATACACATTGTGGATTTACCATGATTACACACACTCTGCTTCCTTGGTTACTTGTAGGTTACTCATAGTTACAGCAACATTACCTATTACCTACAACCAGACTTTTGCAACCTCTAAAAATATCACTACAAGAGGCCTCTTGTCCTTAAATAATATGATATAGCTGCTGAAACAAAAACCAAGACATTTTGTAATAATCTAGTCAAATCTGCACTCTCACAACAAAAAGAATGTGAACGTGTTTTCACCTGTTGGCTTGAAGAAAATACATGTAAATAAAACGCATTTTGGAAAGACATCATGGGTCTCAGAAAAACAAGCTCTAAATTCTGACTTAACACCTGTTAATTGCAATTATTTATAAGAAGACTCTTTACCCTTTTCATTTTTTACATTTTACTATTTATTTATTTACTTTTTTATTGTTTCCATTTTTATCTTTTATTTCTACTTATTTGTGTTTTTTATCCAACATTTTATCATGTATTATTCTATCTATTTTTAGTATTATATATATTTTAATTATTTTATTTATGAATGAGCTACTGGATATCGAAATTTCTCCTTGGGGACAAGTAAAGTTTCTATCTATCTACTTATAGACTCTAACAAAAAATGTTCTTTGGGGAAACAAAAAATGTACTTTGGGGAAACAAAACTAGTTTACATCAAAGAACACTTTTGGCACTTTCTGAGACATTATGGCTCTGAAGAAACATGAACATTTCCAATTAATTTTACCTTCTGAAAACATTTTTTGTCCTGAGTCAGCAGTACAGCCCTTCCTGACCCTGGCCTGCAGATCCGTGCCATTTCTCGAAGACAAGAAGGATACAGATCCCAGTTCTTTTTCTTGGAACCCATTCTTCAGGATTAGACAAACACATATTTATTAGGATTAGACAAACAAAAATATTTATTAAGCTCTGAATACCTATTAAAATGGCAAAATACTGGCTTCAGAAGTGGTTGAAGAGCCTCTGTTTAGTTTATAGAAGAAACAGCATGGAATGACGTTTTCTTCAACAAAAGCAGCAGTGCAAAAATGATAAAGGTGTGCACAAAATTCCAAGTAAGTTTTTCACTAACACTCTACCTCTTTCCAAAAGGCATGTCAGTGATGATGATGTCCGCAGAGCTTGTCCTCATGGGTAGACGACACAGGTCCCACTGTGCAGTGTCTATAGACAAACCTGGAGATGCACTGAATGAAAAGATAAAACAAAAGTGTGAACATCATATCTGTTTTTTAACCTGTGGGTAGCAACCCCTTGTGGACAAAGGTATCACTGCTGCCATCATCCTAATTTTGTTAGAATATACATTTGACCAAACATAAAAATATGATACATTATGGAATATATGAAATATGACTATGAAACATTATATTGTTGTGATAATGTGCAAAAATAAGATATTGTATAGCTTGTTGATCTAACATACACTAGCTGGCTAGTTGGCTATATTTTTTATGTTTCTCTTTCTAATCATTTTGAGTTCATCCATATTTAATACTATATTATATTTGTTTGCAATTTTTGGTTAAATCTTGTGAGCAACGGAAGTTTTTGCGGTTGGAGGTACCTCCCATATGTTGCAAATGGTGGAGAACTCTTGACTTCTTTGTTTATTAAAAAAAATACACAAGTTAAGCAGGGAATCCTTTCCTTAAGTGACCACAGTAATCAGGAATTAAGTTCATATGTAAAACCTTAATGCAATGTCCAAAAAGTTGTGAAAAATAATTTGAAAACATATTGGTCTGAGGGTCTTTTAAATGAGAACAATAATACTGTGTACAGTCTCACCTGCCTGCATCTTGTCTTCTCTTCACAATATGGTTAATGTTATTAACTGTACGACTAACGGCCATGTCATGGTTGTCTCCCGAAAGGAAGAATGAGTTTGACCACTCCATGACTCCCTAAAAAGAGATATAACAACTTAACTGAATTTATCTTAAGCATTACACAACAGACAAAAACTCAAACTGCACTATCAAACAAAACACACTGACATTAATCCTCACCTCTAAAGGTATGGCTCCGGTGCCACACATGGGGTCTACTATCACATCTGATATCTGTGGCTTGGAAAGTCTACAAAATGAAAAGGAAGGATTGGCGATACAAGCTATAACTCTTATTTTCAAATGTCTGTGCACCTATCAGGTGTCTGTCTTCAGTTCAAAATTAGATTGTTGTTACTTACTAAAGAAAAAAAAAATCTTGATTCTACACTGGTAAAATGTTCCTTGGTTTTAAATGACTGATATCACACCTAAGCATGCCATAAGCCAAGGTGGAGCGTAGAGTGGTCGGCCCAAAGTGAGTAATGTTTCTTCTGTGTAGACTCTCTTCTGTGAGGGCAATGCCAATCACCACCTCAATGTTGTGGATATTCAACAGTACCTAACGCATAATAGTGGGAAAAAAGCACTCAATTTTTAACCTAGCAAGCGATGTCCTAAGAAATCTTTAAACAGCATTGAGGGACAAGGAAGTAGGCTTACATTACTCATCGTGAAATCATCTCAAAATTTACCATTTCTACTTTGTCAGATACATGAACACTATTACATTTATGGAACTTTAAGTATCGATTTCAAGCTGTATTGGTTTCTTTGTTTCTTAGCAGGAAAGGCAATATATTTTATTCCTGGTAATGCAAGTAATTTTCTACTTACTTCCACATCAAACTTGGTCATATCTGCTTTCCACTGAAAAAACTCTTGCACAGCACCACCAAAGTCTCGTGCTGCCTCGTTGGAGGTGAAACTGTGTTTGTCTCCGGCTCTGTTACACGTCACACGGAATCTCAGAGGTTTATTCTCCATTTGTTCTTGGATATCTGACCCCTGCTCTCTCTGAGGGCCTGTCTCCTGCTCAGGACAAACATCACCATGCTCCTCTTTCTCCTCTGGAGCATCAGGTTCATCCTGCAGCTTCTCATGTTCTGCTGCATCACTGCTTGGCTTTGATTTGGGTGTAGCAGCTCCTCTTCTCCGATTCCTTTTCTTCTTTAACAAGTTGTTCATTTTCCAGACCTCCAAAGCATTAGTCCAGGGTAATGTAGGTGCTAGATGCTCCAGGTCTAATAAAGCTTCTTCCTGTTGTGAAAAGTATTTGTGAGGGCCATTATATCACCAGAAAGCTACAATATGAAATGTAGCTTATGTCATTTTCAAATAAAACATCTGCAGTTTCTAAATGGAGATACACATACTAGTTGTACAAATAAGTATAAAATACTTATATTTACATTATGATTTACTTACCTTTGTCTCTTTGAAGTGATAATTATCATAATGCTCAACAACAACAAACAGATTGTCTACAGACTTTAGATGATGAACCTAAAAAATAGAAAAACACTCAATTTGTTTTAGATACATAACACTGATGTGGAAAACATTGCAGAACAACTGTCAAAGGCTATAGCACTTCTGTTTAAGGCAGCTGTAACTGTATACGAGTACTTAGATGAAACTTCTCTGGAATCTACCAGGTAAGTAATTCAATCTCACTGTTTTATTATTGGCAAATCCCACACAGCATCTGAAGTTAAACAAATAAATGAGTCAAATCAGACTATGACACAAAGCTAGTTTTAAAATTTCTGCACCCATGTAATTAAAAAGTAAAATGCTTGTAAAACAAACACAGTTTCACAAGAAACCGATTACATTGGCTCAAACAACAAAAAAGTCTCATACAGATTACAGACTACTGCAAAAAGCATCACAGGTAATAGAGACATGGGTCCAAATGGGAGATGACGGATCAGTGTGCAACCTGGTGACTTAACAGTGCCAATCCTGTCTGGTAAGGCTTACACCAGTCTCTAACCAGTGTATTTCTCCACTAACTGGTTGCATATTTAATCTTGAATGTGAATGTGACTATTTCAGCATTTTGTCTTCTGTCCCCCACCGAGATTTAGAATTAATGTGTATTAGTTTTGCAGGCCCTTGTAAGTGCCTCAGTGTTCCATCACGTCTGTTGAACCCATCACACACAAGTTTTCATTTCTGCACCTTACAGTTGTCTTACTGAAAGGTGGGAGTGTCTGTGTTGTTTCCTACTGGTGGCCTAGTGGTTAGGGAGTTGCCACTGTGATCAGAAGGCCATGGGTTCAAATCCCAGGAGTGCTAATGGCCCCACTGAGGCACCCTTGAGCAAGGTACTGTCCCTACAAACACTGCTCCCTGCATGCTGTGTTTTCCTGGCTGCCTGCTGCTTCACTTGGTAAATGGGTTAAATGCAGGGAAAGAATTGTGTGCTTTGCTGTTTTCACATATGACAAATGGACACTTTACATGCTAAAGTAGACAAGAACATCTCAAGTAAAGTATCTCAAGACTGATGTAATCAGACCAGCACTGTCAGGATATTACAAACTGTAATAAAAAAGAACTGTACATGGTGAATGTACAATGCTTTTGTCCAAGGACCTTAACATCTAGCTGAAACGAACGTGATCTGCTGCTACTGTGAACAATATAAGAAAGAACCAAAAGCTTGCCACCATTTCTGTATCATCAGGCACTAACCTTAGGGAGGATGTCTGTAGTTATTTCAAAATATATTCTGCCTCGGTCTTTGCTGACTCTGGCATCTGTTCCGATCTTCTCCCGGACCTCCTCTGCAGCTGTGTGCTCAAACCCTGTGGGCACTGTGGCTCCAATGGTGACAGAGAAGGGCTGTGGCACCTGATCGCCATCACCTGCAGACATTACTGCTCCTGTGCCTTCCTCCATCTTTTGTGGGACGAATTATATCTGGGCACCAACCTAAAGAAAAACAAGTAAATAATAAGAAAGAGGATCTGAGATCCCTGGATATGAGATTTAAAAGAACTACAGTAACATTACAGGATTTTACAAGTGGGCTAGAGGACACCACATAAATACTAGAGATTACAGATGCTGAGCCATAAACTACAGTTACTGTTACTGTGCTGTTTGT
The DNA here is from genome assembly GCA_037577275.1 of Bryconaethiops microstoma. Classification (NCBI taxonomy): domain Eukaryota; kingdom Metazoa; phylum Chordata; class Actinopteri; order Characiformes; family Alestidae; genus Bryconaethiops; species Bryconaethiops microstoma. The sequence continues at coordinate 18,412,192 of JBBJLS010000109.1, forward strand.
GCTGTACTCAGTAGTTTACTGACACAGTTTTGCTGTGAGCTAGTCAGGTTAGCTTCTGAAACTCATGTGGCTGCTAGCTGGTGGATAGGCTGTTTATCGTACATTCACTTCTTTAATTCTTCCTTGTATTTGGGGCTTTGATCAGGACGATCAACCAAGTGAAAGCAACACACTGTCAGGGGATAATAAAAAGAGAATTTGAGGCGGTTTTATAGTCTGTCTGCTGTTTTAACTTTCATTCAAGCTCACCGGCGTCCAGGAAGTCACCAGCACGCAGAACCTCCACAGCCTGACTGCTGTTAAAAGTCACACCACGTAAAACACGCAATTATAAAAAGAGTTTTTTCTCCGAATCAGACAGGAAAACATCTTTGAAAGTGCAGGTTTTTGTAATAAACACGTATTTTCTTCTGATTTAAATTATTTTCATTCGCCGTCCGTAAACATAAGCTGCAGGACTGTGTTATTTTTATAGATAAATGTATAGATATTTTATTATTATTATTATTATTATTATTAATAATAATAATAATTATTATTAATAATAATAATAATACAATATATTATTATAATACAATATATTATTGATATTGTATTATCAATAATAATAATAATAATTATTATTATTATTATTATTATTGATTATACATTTGCACCATCTATGAATCCTAAATGCATATCTGTTGCAGTAACTATTCATAAGGTGTGTTTCATCAGTAAGCAACGATACATTCCATATCTTTTATTTTGTTCTGATGATGACCATATTTCTAATATAATAATAATAATAATAATAATAATAATAATAATAGATGTTGTGTTACTATTATTATCATGATTATTATTATTATTGTTATTATTAATAATAATATTTATTAATTATTATAATTATAAATATAATAATAATATTTTCAGTGTTAGTTTTAGTAGTAATCATCATCGTTACCATTATTATTATTAGTAGTAGTAGCAGTAGCAATCATCGTCATTGCTATTATTATTATTACTAGTAACTACAGTAGTGTTAATAGTAATCACCATCGTTGTTACTATCACTAGTATTGGTAATTGTAGTAGTGGTGGTAATAGTGGTAGTACTAGCCCTGATTTAAAGCTGAGCTACTATTTTGAAATTAAGCCCTGCGAGTGTTTCAAAAACAAATCCCTCATCGTTGCTGCCGTGTTCACTGTACTCGATCATGGGGTCCAGCAGGTTGATTGAATGCATATTTTTCAGTGAATTTCATCCTACTTTAGGTCCGAAGATCACATATCAGGTGAGAGAGGGCACTGTTGTATTGTGGGTGATAAGTAACAGTCCAGAAGCATGTCTGACTGTTGAACAGGATTGTGCAGGAGTGTTTGGCACGAGACGTGCAGGCAGATGGCTGTTTCTATATGACAGCATTCCTGTCAAAACATTTACTGTCTTAACTTTATAGCCTTTACTGACATTCAGTTCCTCTTTTCCCCATTTCTTACTGCAGGTTCCTGAGGAATACATTTCGAGGGAGCTGTTTGATACTGTACAAGTCTATATTATCACCAAACCTGAACTACAGAACAAGCTCATCACAGTGTAAGTGTTCAGTGTCTCTTGTTTTCTGTTCTCTTTTACTGTGGTGTTGTCTCTGACAGTGACTATCACTGTAACCCTGTGATTGCACTTCTTCATCTTCACACTTCTTCATTTGAGCTCTGAATGCCACTTTTCTTTTCACTGAAACATTTCGCTGGGGTAGCTGGTGGCCTGGTGGTTAAGGAGTTGCCCCGTGATCAGAAGGTCGTGGGTTCGATTCTCAGGACTGCAAGTGGCACCACTGAGGTGCCCTTGAGCAATGGTCACCACACACTGCTCCCTGGGCGCTGTGTTCCTGGCTGTCCACTGCTTTACTTGGTAAATGGGTTTAATGCAGAGAAGAATTTTGTGCTGTTCACACTGTGTGCTGTGCTGTGTTGTGTTGACCTATGACAGAATGGACACTTTATACTTACGCTTTACTTTACAGGACTGCGATGGACAAGAAGTTAATTGGGTGTCCAGTCTGCATAGAGCATAAGAAGTACAGTCGGAATGCTTTACTCTTCAACTTGGGTCTTGTTTGCGATGCAAGAGCTAAGACCTGCGCCCTGGAGCCAATTGTAAAGAAATTATCAGGGTATTTAACAACTCTGGAGGTAAAGGTCCTCTACAGTTCAGCATACTGTTGGAGAATTAAAGAAGCTGAAGTTCACTGAAAAATCTAACTTGCACAATTGTCCCTTCAGCCCAAACAAAACTGATTGATCAAGACATGTTTGGTGTCCAACCTAGCTTCTTAATCAGAATCTGAAAACTTTATTGAGCCCAAAGGAAGTTGCTTATATCCTGACTGCAAAGACACACAGAGACAAGAACAATATAAAATATAAAACCTGAATAAGTTCAATTAGGATCTGTAGAAATAAAACTCAATATGAAAATACACTGTGCTATATACATAGTTGCTGGAAAAAAAATACAGTTAAGTAAATTGCTAATGACACAGATGGCGGTTAGGATTATGTTATTGCATGTAGTAGATATCAGTAGTGAGATTCACATGGTTAGTTTTGGAATTTTGGAAACCTACCACGTCCTGGTCAGTTTGGTGTAAGGGTAAAAGTCCATTAACTGGACTTTTTGGTTGGACTGTGCATTTTTGTTCTTTATTAATGTTGACACGTGTGTGTGTGTGTGTGCGTGTTATAAGTAATTATTTGTGCATATATTTACAAAACCTTAGGCAATCTGGGTTTGATCAAGCATGTCAGCATTACTAAAAATGTTTTTATTGTGTTTCAGTACTATTTTTATTTTTTCTTGTGACTACACAATGTTTTGATGTAAAGGAAGCTGCAGTTGTGCAGCTTTCTTTTTTGTTTATTTTTGATTTCAGCATGACCATCTTTGTGGAGATGTGGAGAGAGCTGGCTTAGTGGGGGATGGGCTTCTTACCCCTCCCCTTTAACCCCTTATTGCTCACTAGCTGCTCAGAGAGTCCACAGTGTCCTGTTTAATGTGATTACAGAGTTACAGGGGAAATAAATAAATAAAAAATACCAGAGCCGATTCCCAATCTGATGGAGTACTGGCCACTAGGGTCTTACAGAAAGAGGCTCCTTAAAACTGTTGCATTTCTTTTGGTATTGGCTTATAGACAATGTTTCTATGCTGATATCAGAAAACAAAAAGTAGTATTGCACCATCTCCTAAGCTTAATGTAATTCTGTGAGTGCCGTGTTAATGTAGTTCTGTGTATGACAGCTGGAGAGTGGCTTCATTTCAAATGAAGAGAGTAAACAGAAGCTCTTGCCCATCATGTCTACATTACTGGAGGAGCTCAATGCAACAGGAGCCTGCACTTTACCTATTGGTCCGTATCACACTTTCACACTAACTTACACTCAGTATGTACAAATAGGCTTTTTACCTTTTGGAGTTTCTTCTGTCTTTTTAAACAGATGAGTCGAACACAATCCACGTGAAGCTGATTGAGCAGAGGAAAGATCCGGTGATTGTTCAGGAATATGATGTGCCGGTCTTCACTCACAACAAAGACCACTTCATCAAGTCCCAGTGGGATCTCACCACCCAGCAGGTCTGCAGCACTGTTTAGTTATTTGGAACGGTGGTTACAAAAACTAAAAGATGAAAACTAACAATGGAGATGTGTGTCAGTGGATAGGGCTATGTTGAATTTTGAAATAGGTTCACAAAGTCCAAACTAAATAAAAAATCTAGATTGAAATGAAATATGTGCTTTTATCTCGTACAGGCAACTTTGCTTGTGTAGCCATTGTTTCACTGTTTGTGTGTTGTAGATCCTGCCCTACATCAATGGGTATCGCCACATACAAAAGATCTCTGCTGAAGCCGATGTTGAGCTCAACTTGGTCAGAATCGCTGTTCAGAACTTGCTGTGAGTTCCTTCTTTTGAATCGTCAACATTAAATAGACATGCTGTGTTGAGCTATTGAGTGGGGACTAAGTGTAGTATTTTACAGGTATTATGGAGTTGTAACATTAGTGTCAATATTTCAGGTATGTATTAGTCTCATTCTAATTGTGTTTGTACTTTATTGTTTTGAGTTTATGTGAATATTCTGTAGTTTGCAAATCAATTTTATGCTAACTATTTTTTCCTTAGTACTCCAATGTTTACTGCACAACACCAAAAGTCCAGAGCCTTATAGATGATAAATCAGTTCAAGAAGAATGCCTTCGTTACATCAATAAACCAGGTATTTCTGGGGCTTAACACTCGTTCAGTGAATGTGTCTCTTAACCAGTGAAAATGCCTTTACTTAACCTAACTCTGTACCAAATCTCTAGAACAAATGCACTGATGAGGATAATAAAATGTTATTATTTATTTAATATTACTTATTAACATTAGTATTCATTTATAAACATACTGTAATAAAATAATGTTTTGAAATTTTCAGAGTGCGTAAGTGTTTTTCTATTGTTTTGTATTGTTTGTGCTAGATTGTGAAATCTGGAAAACATTTATGTTTACAGTTTTTGTTAGGGTTAGGCTTTTGGTTCTGATGAGGGCTAGGTTAAGTTTTTTTTCGTTACAGTAGTAGCAATACAAACTTGTATGTACGTATGTGTGTACCTCTGTAGGACAGAGAGCCAGTCTCAGGGATGTATTCCAACTATATTGTGGTTTGACTCCTGGAACAACAGTGCGTGATCTGTGCTCTCGTTATTCCCAGCAGTTACAGAGGGTAGATGAGAGGTGAGAATGTATTTTGTAATTTAAATGATTTCGTTTAGTAATATCATTATAAATTTAGTCTGCGATATGTAAACGAATGAAAAAGCAATCGCACCAGAATCTCTGTCGTATCTCTCCAGTTGATTCTGTTTGATTGAACATTTCATTTTGACGAGATAATGTAGATTTCCACAGTCTCAAAGTATATTCCTTGTCAAATGCTAATATGTTAACACAAAACATGCATGTACATTTCAAAGCATTGTTGCTGGTTACTTGGACCTGGAAACTTTATTATACTCATTGATTGTTGAATGACGGTTATCCATTTTTGCTGTAGTGATAATAAGTGCACACTTGAATTACATGCTTTTGGAATTGTTTTACCTGTTTTTATAGAAAGTTGATCCAGTTTGGTCTGATGAAGGGATTGATCCGTCGCCTTCAGAAGTATCCAGTTAAAGTTGTTCGAGATGAACGGAGTCGTCCTCCCAGACTTTACACTGGTTGCCATAGCTATGATGAGATCTGCTGCAAGACCGGCAAGTGCTTGTAAAGTTTTATTTTAAACATCGTTGAGTGGGTATGAGCTAAACAAACTGAAATGAAAATATTTGTTTGTGTTTACAGGAATGAGTTACAAGGAACTGGACGAACGCTTAGAAAATGACCCCAACATTATCATCTGCTGGAAGTGATGTAATTTGAAAGAGGAAGAATGAAGTCATGTTTACAGAGATGCACCGCAATGCAGACATCCTGCAGTTAGGCTGATGTACTCTGACAGTCTGTGGGACAATAGAAGAGACAGATGAGCAGTGTGTGAGGACAGAGGGACAGGCCCAAGGCCCAATCTTAAACCAAATACTGATCAAATATACACAATCTGTCCATACATTTGTAGACACTTACTCATCAAACCTTTTTCCCATGATGATGGTTCAAGTGCAGTAACATCATCTGTGGAAGGCTTCATACTAGCTGTTGCAATATTGCTGTGAGGATTTGCATTCACTCACAAGAGCATTAGCGATGGCACTCTGACTCATCCCAAAAGTACTAGACTTCCGGTACATCAGGTGATCCAAGAGAAAACAGTTCTACTGCTCCCTAGCCTGATGCTGGGGCATCCCTCGAGCTAGTGCTTGCCACAGGGCCTGATGACCTGTTTTTTACGCTCTGCACACATGATCCAAATGACACTGTGCCTGCTTATTAGTTAATGTGATTAATTAGATGTGCCAAATGAATAGTGCATGGTGTTTATAAAGTGTGGGCTCATCAGGAGCTGGAAACACCTGCCTTTGGCTCATAGCTGGCTGCTCGAAAGCGGCCTGTTCTTTTAAAGTGCTTTCCTATGAAGAAATAGAGCATCTGTTTTAGCTATGAGTGCACCATAAAGTACTTTTAAGAAGTGTCTGAATACTTTTGGGCATAAAGTGCAATTTAATAGTTTGGTCACAGTACACAGGGCTTGCTGGATTGTGACTTCTTGATATAAGAGTGACAATACATTGCGTTCCATTGGACTGCTTGGCAAGATGAGGCTAATATGTGCCTTATTATGTTGTTGTAAACAAAGGGTGAATAGCTTTGATGTCGCAGATGTAGGAATAAATAATAAAGTTGTTTTTTTCTGTCGTCTGCCTCAATGTTTCCTAAACATCTTCATATATAAAGGTGACCAATATAGCATGCAAAGACCGGGATGTGTTTGGACTTGCGCATGTTTGGACTGCCAGCATTGCGCATGTCTTTGTTTTAAAGTTGCCATAGCAACGACTACGTTTGGTGGCAGAAAGAAGCCAGACCTACAGAAGTACGACTTAACGAGTTTACTTCACAGTCGAATCGGTGATGGATACGGTGCTTCTATATTCAGAAGCTGAAGCCTACATCGAGAGTTTGGAGAGAATATCACTACGGGACACCGGGAGCCCTAAGTAAGTAAGCTAACGTTAGCTACACTGTGGACAAAAGTATTGGGACGACTGACCATTACACCAACGCAAGACTTTAATAAGGAGCTGGTCCCCACTTTGTGGTTATAACAGCTTCCACACTTTTGGGAGGCTTTCCACCAAGATTGTGGAATGTTTCGGTGCGAATTTGTGCCCATTCATTCTGTAGAGCATTTATGAGGTCAAGGCGATGTTGGAGGCCTGGCCCACAATTTCCGTTCCAGTTCATCTCAAAGGTGTTGGATGAGGTAGAGGTCAGGGCTCTGTGCGGGCCACTCTAGTTCTTCCACACCAAACTCATCCAACCATCTCTTTATGGACCTTGCTTTGTGCATTGGGGCACAACCATGGTGGAATAGAAAAGGTTGTGTCTACAAAGTTGGAAGCATTGCGTTGTCCAAAATATCTTGGTATGCTGAAGCATTAAGATTGTCCTTCACAAACCCTGATAAACAGGTGTGTTCTAATACTTTTGTCCATTTAGAAATATCTGTCCACAGGCTCTGCTTATTGGTCTGTGTTGAAGTGCTAAGTGTGCTTTTGCCAGGTGGTTTCGCCAACATGAGTACATTGAGAAGCTCAACATGCAAGCTATTCTTAATGCGAGTGCTCAACAAGAAGAGTTCACCAAAGACCTTTTTGTGTCACTTGGAAAGGTCGGTAAATTTCCAGCCAAGCTGTTTTCACAGGCAGTGATCTTGTAAGAAAGTGATATTTAATAAAGATGTGTCTTGATAAATGATGAATGGAGAATGTGTTTTGTCCAGATACCCACACTAGTTCACGGAATGATTGTCGTTGAAATTTGGAAACACAAAGTGTTTCCTATTTTGTGTCGGCTCCAAGACTTCAGTCCCAGGAGCACATTTCCACTGTACATGGTGGTACGTACACACAGCTTTTCCTTAGCTACTAATATTGTGTTTCATGTACCACATTATATGTCCAAATGTATCCAGACACCACTTTTATTGATTGAATTCAGTGGTATTAAGGTGTCATGGTTGCTGAGGTACAAACTGTTGACTACAACAGATGAGTAGGTGCCTAAAGTCCTTTGGACATTGAGTGTATTTTTTATTATCTACTATGAGCGTCTGTCACATCTGGCATTTGTCACATGTTCACAGATTCACCATGAGGCTACAATCATAAATCTACTGGAGACAATCATGTACCACAAGGTAGGTACGTCTGTCTACCTGTTTTTTTTTTTCTTCAACCCAAAATAATTCTTTACTGAGCTTGAAGTACATTACTATACTACATCCCATTACAATAGATGAATGCATTGGTTAGATAGGTAGGAACCTAGACTAGCTGCACAACTGTTTGTAGGTTAGACAGTATTATTGAGTTTATGTAGTTTATTGCCCTTATCTATTCAGAAAAGAGACAGGTTCAGACGATAAGAGAGTATTTTGTTGTGTAAGAGCTAGTGATTCAAATTTAGAGTTGTTGGCATACTGAGAACATTAAGAGGGGTTTTGATTGTGATTTTGCAGGAGTCCTGTGAGGCAGCTGAAGACGCTGTTTTGGACCTGGTGGATTACTGCCACCGTAAACTCACATTGCTTGCAGGGCAGTGTGTCCGGGGAGAAATCCCAACTCAGGACAGAGTTTCACATTCAGATATTTCAGATATGACCTCCCTACAGGTGAGAGCAGGAGCACCTGCAGGAGTATCACATAGAGGAGAAGATGTGTAGGGGATACTAAGACGTCTTCAACCTTAACCATAATCAAACATTCACAACTGATAAGTTTATAGGACTAAGGGTAGATAATTATTATTAGAGTAATTCATTTTTATAGCTAGTTATTTTTAATAGATTATAGTCAGTTATAGGGTAATAACTGTATTCATAATTATTCATTTTAAATTGTGTAATAGATTAATTATTTTACACTATTAATTGAAAAGAAATGTGCTTTAACCTGGCAGATCTCCATGGCTCACTCCTAGAACCTAAGAGTATCTGAGCCAGATTGCATGGATTTCCATGTAATAATTGAATAACATCTTATGATGTAATAAGTTATATGAGATTTTTTTAAAGAAATCCTCAAACAACAGAGATCCTCAAACAATCCTCAAACAGATATTATAGATGTAAAAAATGCTTTTTGCTTTGCTCAACAACATTGCAATGTGCTTATGTGTTATGTGTCTGTTACAGGATCTGTGCAATCAGGGTAGGATGTTAGAGTTTGAAATCTCGCTCAAGGCTCTGTCTGTGCTTCGCTACATTACTGATCATGTGGAGAGGTAAGGAGGTCATACCCTGCTGTTAGGATGACAACAAATTATGTAGCAGAAATTCCACTGAAGTTATGATATTTATTAGTGGTGATATTGATGCTGTCTCTTATTGTTATTTTTTACACAGTTTGAGTCTTAGTGTGCTCTCAAGGATGCTGAACACTCATAATTTGCCTTGTGTGCTGGTTCAGCTTGTGGAACATTGTCCCTGGAGCCGCAAAACTGGAGGTTAGTAACACAGATCCAGGGCTAAAAGGGGTGCACAATAATACCGTAATTATATTGGCAGATATTAGACAGATACTGTTTTGATGACACTGTTCTAATGTGGTAATATCTGCATTTGGTTCATTTTACTGTATTAGTAAGCATATAAAGCTAAATCTCATATTTCTGAGTTAGTGTAGTTCCAATTTTATAAATGTAAGATTTTATACATTTTATAAATGTATGTGTATTGTGTATAACAGATCATATTGGGGTACCCCTAGTTTCTATTATAATGATTTAATAACTTCTAATTATTAAGTAAGAATTTACTTTGCAGGCAGGATGTATACACACAAAAACACACACAAGAATACACTTTATGTAAACATATATGCTGTTTATGTTTATATTGACTGTATGAGAATTTTAAAGACAACTCTCCATATGAAGAGAATGCCTTAGACACCCTGTGTGATGCCATAGTTTGCTCAGTAAGAGAAGTGCACTTTCAAAATTTTTATTGAGCCAAATGTTTGCACATGACATATCCACCATCCGATCCGAAGCTCCATGAAGACTGACCTATGTCTCCCTCTGCAGGTAAACTGGAGAAGTTTGAGGAGGGGAAATGGAGAGAGGTTTCTGCTGAGGACCGGGTAAAAATGACCAAACTGGATGGCCAGGTGTGGATTTCCTTGCTCAACCTGCTGCTTAAACCCAACTGCCATCGGAAATATGACTTCAACAACTTTAACAAAAACCAGCTCTTAAAGGTACAACATCCCATAGACATCCTCTAGAGCAGTATTAGAGCTCTATTGTGTCATGTCACCCTCTAATATAATAGGTCCGGCATCCAGCATACAAGGCATCTCAAAATAAACTTGGCGACAGAGACTATTTTGCTGGCAAGTTAGTTATTCTGTCCCAGGTAGATGTGCTCAGTTTGTTTCTGAGTGCCTGGTCCAGTGTGTCTGGTCACTGGCGCTGGGATCAGGGGCTGTGCTGGCTCGGACTGCCGGGTTAGCTCCTAAATGCTTTGTGTTCAGGTGATATTTTAGACCTGATGTTGTCCGATGATACAAAAATTACTTATTGCATGAATTGCAGAGAACGATACTCCTATCATCTGTTTAATCTGTCTGTTTTCAAATGTAAACTTTCCACTCACTGGGCCAAGAAGTGCATTCTCGTTGTAATGTGCTGCATATATATATAATGTGCTGTTCCTGCCCCACCATCACCCCTTAATCTTTCAGGATGTGGTCCCTGCTTGTCATTCTTACCCTGTGCCAAGCCATTGTCTTCTAAAACCCTATCTGATCACCTGATCTTCCTTCATGCTGAGGAGAAAAACACCAGCCTGCTGATTCTTATTTTTAGAGGTGTTTCCCCTCTTTTTCCTGTCCTCTTATTTTTCAGTTATTTTTTTCAGTACACACACACACACACACACACATATCTATCTATCTATCTATCTATCTATCTATCTATCTATCTATCTATCTATCTATTATTAAATTATCTCCCAGTTTACACATAGTCTTATCTTATGTGTTATCTTACGCTGAGGATGTGTGGTTGTCATTTGGTTGCATGTCCACAGCTGCGTGGATATTTGATGGAGGTTGTTATCGATCAGCTGCCAAATCTTGCGGATCTTCAGCGTTTCCTAAGTCATCTAGCTGTTACAGACCCTGCCCCACCAAAGAAAGAACTCATCCTTGAGCAGGTGAACTCCTACCCCACGTACACACACATAAATATACTCAGGAACAGCTAGCCATTGATGCTTTACAAGATTAAATTAGACTAAAGCTTTGTGTTTATACACTCTGGTAAACATATACATTTAGCTTCCAGAAATTTGGAATGAAATTGTTGCTGAGAATTCTGGGAAGTGGAAGGCCATAGCCAAATACCAAGTGCAGAAAGTGTTTAACCCATCTGAGAGTGAGCTGAGAAAACAAGCAAACAGGTGAGATTCAAATTCATAAATATCTTTCAGATTGGGGTTTGAATTAAAGGCCTTTTAATCCACTCCTGTCCCACAATTGTTAAATACAGAAAAAAGTGTGATCAAGTTAGTAGGATTATGTGTGTATGTGCTTGCCCCTCAGGTTGGCTGAGACATATAATCTTGATGTGATGGAGAGTCTCATCCCAGATAAGCCGAAATGTGGCACATGTGGAGCTGAGGGAGTGAAGCGCTGCTCTCGCTGCCAGGGAGAGTGGTACTGCAACAGGTGACTTTCATCACACCTACACACTTTAAAACACAGGTTCCCAACTCCAGCCCTGGAGCCCCTCTGCCCTGCATGTTACAGTGTTTAATTTCTCTAAAACCATCACTTCAACCGAGGAGAGTCCTCTTATTAGCTGGTTGTCTGAGGTGTGTTTGAAGGGGAAAATACGTGAGGACATGCTTTGGGAACAACAGCTCTAAAGTAATTTATTTTATTCAAGTGGGGTTTCAGTACTGAAATGTGTCTAAATTATTGTCTCTTGTTATCAACCCAATGATGTACAGATTATTTAGAAAACACTGGAGTGTTCCTTTGCTTAACCAGTGTAGCTCTAACCATTATCAGTACATCAGCCCACGTCCAATAGAGTGAACTAAAAGCAGCCACGACTTGTCTGCCTGGATCTTGGATGAATTCTGATTTTTTGGAGATAAATAATACATTTCTTTCTATGTAGAGAGTGTCAGGTCAAGCACTGGCCCAAGCACAAACTTGCCTGCCAGCTGATGGCAGAGGCCACAGAGAAACTACAGAAGGAGCTCAACATCAAGACCTGAGGGACACCACAATTTACTGAGAGGAAGGAGGTGGACACTTCAGATGCTTTATCACAGAGAAGATCGAAGGGACAAAAAGACAAACTCCACTGACCTTTATTGCATGGGTTGCTATGGTTATGTCGTTGTGTTGGAGGAAGAGGTGGAGCTTCTCTCTCTGCTCTAGTGAACTGAGCCTGTGTGTGTGTGTGTGATTGAGGAAACCCATTGAGTTCAACTATGTAAACAGTCTTGAAAATAATAGAATAAAACTTACAAACATTTATAAAAATAGCAAAAAATAAACTGTTTCACATTTTACAGGATGCTGCTGGGTATACATTTTGAGTATTTGATTCAGTTTTCAGTGAAAGCTTTTATAGTTTGAAGTATTGTCCTGAGTACACTGCTCACTTGTGACTTGGGTTTATGTTTATTAAATAAGTTTATTAAAATGCAGTTGCATTACCTCTCTCCCACATGTCTCGTTTGTTTTAAAACAATGCATGTGGTGTAGGGTGGGGGGGGGGGGGGGGGGGGGGGGGGGGGGGGGGGGGGAGGGGGGGGGGGG
>JBBJLS010000109.1:18426859-18445674 GCA_037577275.1 Bryconaethiops microstoma
CCTACGGGCCAAATTTATTGCCCCTAAGTGGTCTGGTACACAGAGAGATCCAAATCACTCCTGATTAAACACCTATTGATACTTCATTCCTCTACTTGCATTATTTTCCTACAATTATCAAACATACAAAACCCACACATTACATGCAGCTTTTCCTGAGTGATTCCTAAAGGGTCCTGGCAAGCAGCTGTCACTGCTTACCATCTGGCAAAAACGCCACTTATATACACAGTCAGTGATGTATATAGGACTTCTAGAAGGTTACAGCATTGTTTTCCCTCACAAAATTGGTCTCACCCGTTGTAAATAAAAACATGATTGGTTACTTTCTCTGTCGCTTTCTAACTATCTTGGTGGTCTATCTGACACTTTAGGCCTTCAGTCCAAACCATGAAGACCTGATTGGAAGCTGTTTTAATAGATTTAAGAGATTAAACCAAAATGTAATGATGAAATAAGAGCACTGCTATAATAGCAAAGTTTAAATACAAATGTGTCTGTTCAATAAAAATTAGCCAAATATTATAGCAATATATTAGTTCTCATTAATCTAGAAGGGCTCCCCTCTATTGTAGATTATTTTCAGTATATTCATGCAGACATGTGCAGTGATTTTGTCCAAGCAGGGCTAATTGAGCTTATTGTAAAACCTGGCTGTATCACATGGCTGCATATGCGTTCATTCACATCAAAAAGTCCATATTGAGCACACAATATGAACAGATACACTGAGCTTCACATCAATACAGATAGACAGGCACCTGAAGTCTTAAAGTTACACCTCCATATCTGTTTTCATCTTTCAAATAAGCTGATCTTTTGACATCAGATATTCACACTCTGTGACCTGTTCCTTCATCTTTTTAAAATACCTGTTCAAAAATGTTAACATTATTTTCATTAGTCTTTCATTAGTGATGCACAGTAATATTGTAATAACAGAATTCTTCAGGTGTTTATTATAAATCACTCATCTGCATTGGTACTGTGTTTATGGTAGGATTAGACCATTAGACAATTATGCCACTATTAGCGATGTGACAGATCTTATACCAGTGTGTAAAATGCTGGAGGGAAAAAAGAATCCAGTCCTGTAATAAGTCCACTCTGATTGGCATACACGCTGTGTGAGTGTATATTGTTAGTTATGTATTTCCTCCTGGTTGGTAGTCGAGAGTTTAAGTAGTTTGAGCGGGCTTTCAGATGCTAATCTTAAACAAAGTGCTTCAATTAAAAACAACTCCTTTAAAAGCTCAGTAATTTTTAAAGAAGAAATAACAGATCAGCCATCTCTGTTTAGAATGCCAAAGCATTAATCCCTTAAAATCCAGGCTTGTTAGATTTTAAGGCTTATTATTCAGTAACTACAAAGACTACAATGCAAAACGACCGAATTATTCTTAGGTTATAAGTGTGTAATATACATTTGGATGCCCTGGCTATTTTAGGGGTTATCAATATTCTGCACTGTAGAGCACCTTATTTTCAGTATTATCCACATTACTAAACCTGTCTGTTTTTTCTGTGATCTCTATTGTAATTCATCTCAGCTAATAGCTCAGAAATATCATGCCATATGGACATTCCTATGTGGCAGGACGCAAAACTTCAACCTAACTCTTAGCATAAACTGAAGCAGCGTAGGACATATGATCAGACATCTGTCCACGTGTTCTGCTTTTGTAACCTGTCTAGAATTGTCCAGATCTCCTTTTTTGGCTCTATATGGTATAGTTTCTTTTATTATAAATATTACTGCGGTCATGGGAGCGATAACGTAAATGTTTACAAATATTTGAACCTAAGAGAGTAATGTTCTGTTGGCGTCAGGGCGGTTTTGCGTTTGCATTGTTAGACGAAGGTGTGAGGGAAGAACGCCTGCTTGTATGTAAGTGTGAAAATGCGTGTGGGTGAGGAATGAACTGTTTTGAACCACAAAAAAGGACATGCGCTGTTAACATGTTTCCTGCCGAGACGCAGCTATGTTTTCTTTTCTTTCCTACCCACAATCTCTCACTTTCTCATCCCCTCCTATAATACTGGTTGTATTTTTGCTTACCTCTGCTTTTTTGTCCCTCTTTGTAATCTTTTCCTTTCTCATCTCTGCACACTCTTGTATGACTCTTGGAAACTTTAAATATTTCATTTGACTCATGGAATTCCTGAACTCTCTCTGTTACTGCTTTGAGTTTTAACATGTGGTTTCTATTCAGTCTGTCGCTGTACTGCCTGCTCCATTGGAGGAAATGTGAAATAGGTCACATTTTATAAAAGAGCTACACTGGATCAAGCACTGTCATACACAAGACAGTTCTTCTCTTCTTTGACTGATATTGTGGAGTAGAGGTCTGGAATAATCTGTTTTAATAATAGTTTTAGCCCTTATTTTTTGCATACGACTTCCTGGGTAACAGCCTAAACAAGCGAATCTTAGGGGAAGTAAAGTGTCTCTTCACAATACATGACGACCAAAAAGCCCCTTCTGGGGGTAAATTTCAGTGCCTCTGTTTGGGCTTGATTCTTAATCATGACCTTCATTTGTGGTGCATTTGAGCAGGGCACAGGTATACAGTTGGATTACTGTGTCTGTGAGTGAATGTGTGTGTGAGTGAGTGTTTGTGTGTGTGTGTGTGTGTGTGTGTGAGTGAGAGAGAGAGAAAATAATTGTTTTAGTTAAAAAAAGTAAAGCTAGATAAACATAATTTTTAGTCTCTGGTCCTGTAGACCTCTATAAAAGATCAGTTTAATCATTGCATGTCAAATTCTTCTGTCAAAATCAGAAATCTCAAGCTAATTGATTTCCTGTAGTCTCTAGACCTTAATCCCTTAGCTGAAAGGAGAGAGGATTTACCATTCCACAAAGGCTAAGCCTTGCTATTTTTTTCCACTGGAAAATCAAAATTGGTCATGTAGCCTACAGCATGTAACAACTGCAGATGGACAAGGAGGGCAGTGCAGAGTGAAAAAAACTACTAATTTCAGGGAAGCAGTGAAGCAGAAGTGGTAAAACCTCTCATTTGTGTGGAACCATTACATTGTGTGAAGGTTCTTTATTGTAGTGTTTATTATATCATGAATCTCTATTCCTGGTTCTTTACAGGCCCATTCCTGTTATTTGTATTTATTTATTTATTTATTTATTTATGTGGTCCGCTTATGACATTTAAATAGTTTTTATACCAGAAATAATCATAATTCATCTTTACATGGCCGTTTTGAATTCACCTCTCTTAATACCTTAGTATAAAACAGGTTTTTATTGTTACTGTAACATAATGCCTGATATGTGTCAATGACTTTCCTTCAAATGAGCTGCTCTATATTGTGCCTCATTCTAAAAGTACTCTGGACTCAAACACCCTATAGCTTCATTGTGAAAGTGCTGTAGGATGATTCAGTGTAAGTTAATATCGGGTTTTCATGGAAACAGTGCATCATCCTGAAAACAGTGAATTCATAATGGGCTGTTTCTCCTACTTAGTTTCATTGCATGGACCAGTAGACTGAGTGGATAGTATGTTTTGAAATGACAACAGTGTTTACTTACTGCATGACATACTTTAGTTCAAAGAAATAGGACAAAAATTCCCATTATATGGGCCCTTCAAAGAACCATGCATGAAAAGGTTATTTACAGAAGCGAAAGTGGTTCTTTTTTGCATAACTTCAAGGATCCTGTTTTGGCACCTTTACTTTTAAGAGAATTAGGTTGCCCGGACATTACACATTGGAGAAGTTTACTGTCATTCTTGACACTATCAGGCCAAAACAGAAGTTTCCCTCAGATACACTGGTAAATGTACGGTGCAAGCCATGTTCCTTATTCTGTTTAAAAGGGAAACTGTTTTTCTTCTGTTTTCACATTTCTCTGTTTGAGGTTTGGAAACAGATAAAGCCAGAGCCATGAAACCATAGTCAATCTGTGTTATATATACATGTGTGTGTGTGTGTGTGTGTGTGTGTGTCCATGTGTGCGTGTGTGTGTGTGTGTGTGTGTGTGTAATCAAAGTATTTAAAAGACATTAAGTTCACCAGCTAGCAGTAGCCCTTCTGAAACAGTGAAACAGTTCAACCTCTTTGGGTCAAAGAGTTATACTAAATGCATAATTTACATTACACACATAGAACTTTTAATGCTGCTTTTAATCTCACGCTCTGTTCTCTTTACTGCAGCCTTTCTCCACACATACAAATACACATGTCCCTTTGCTTCCTTTCCCTGTTATTTTCTTACGGTTAATCAGGCCTTTGGATTTTTTGTCCTTCATCAGCTCAGTAATTTATGATTCATGTACCAAACAAATGAAACTTAACCCTTTCAAACTGTATCAACTGATGATCTGACGATTCTCTCCATCAGACTGTAGGTTTACCTGCCATTACCGCTGTAGAGCTCTCATAAAGCTGGACTGCAGTCAGGATCGAGGATCCACCACTGATCAGTCTGATGATGGCCAGGACATACCTGAAACAGACACCAATGTGGTAAGGCATATATTTTGTGTTGTATTTCTTTACATGTTTACTATTATAAGCCGATGCTTTGCGTGAGCAGGGCTGAGAACAAGACTAATAAATCTGACATTTCCTACAAGTGAGCACGGTGTGACATGATCAGTTATTACTGAGCATTATGAAGAGGGTGCTGCAGGCTGCTTTGTGCAGTACGCTGTGTTCTAGTTACTGAAGTGTACCATGTCTGTAAATCTCAATGAATAAGTATCACTATTATCAGTTAAATGTATCATCATCCAGCATTTCCACAGGCAGATTTTGTTCATTATGTAGTCTTAGGGCTCAGTTTATTAAAGTGCAGAACATAAGCAGAACATGACAAACCTTGTGTGTGTATGTGTGTTTGTGTGTTTGTGTGTCGCCATAACACTGGAGGTAAAGCAATACCTTCCTGGATTGAGCAATAGTCAAGAACATCATCATCTAGTCAATTTACAATTATTCAAAAGAGTAGTCAAACAATATATTGTTCTGCCCCACATACAGTGACATGTAATATATTGCATGCAGCAGTGTAACATGATGTTAGTGTTGTGGCCATTTCTGTTGTGTTGTTTTATTAAGTGATCTCTGAATGAATCAGGAGCAGGGCTACATCACAATCTCTGTGTACTTTTCTGTGAATATGCAAGAGTGCACATAAGACATTCTCTTGTATTATGTGGAGTAAATCAGAAAATCAGTGTCAGCACAGAAAACTACATATCAGTGAAATAAACAATGAAAATAGCTAAACAGAAAAGACAGAGGAAATTCTGAGAAATTAAGATGATTAAGAGAAGAGACAAAAAAGAGAAGCATTGCAAACCTGTCCTGCCCATGCCTTCAGTGTACTAGACATTTTCAAGGTAATTTCACATATTTCCCCCTGGTATTAAAAAAGACACATTTATGTTAGTAAATCGCTGCAGGATGTTAATTTGCATAGCCTCCTCTATTTTTGTACCCCGACAGTGTCACGCCCTAAAATACAATTCATGTATTCAGGGTGCACTAAAACGGTGCAAACAGGCTTCTGCACACACCATCATAAATTAGCTCTGGGTGCTTTGGAGCATGCAACATGCATTAACGCCACTGCAAGTATTCAGTTAATCTATATTTAGAAGACGCAACCCAGGGCCTCTGGTCTCCAGGTGTCCAAGCAGGAATTATTGTAAATGGAATAATAGTAAAGTAACTGGAAAAGATCCTAATGTTAACAGGGATTTGTCATTCTGTATTATCTCTTCTTGTAAGGAATTTTGTTCTATGCTGGCTTGCAGGAGTTTTATTGGGTTAAAATGCACAGAACACATCTCCAGCACCATTGGTTTTTGTGAACATCAAGTGGAGCTGAACTCTGGTACCATAACTTAATGAAAATGATTAGTTCGGATGAAGTATTTGTGAAGTGAAAATATGCTAACACACAAAGTCTACAGCAGCTCTGCTCTTTTTCTTTCTGCAACTTCATCATCATTCTTTGTTTTATTGCTGCTTGCTCATGTGATCTTTTTAGTTTTCTGCTTATACAAAGTGTCCCCACCTCTTTTGCTTATTAGGTGGCAGACAAATTGTTTACATCAGACTGCATCTATTCTGTAGAAAGTATAAGATAAACCAGTTTCAGCTCTGATATGTAGTGATCAGGATCAGATCTCAGAGGAAGTTGCTTATGTTATGACTGCAAAGACACACAGAGACACTGAGACAAGAACAATATAAAATATAAATTGTAAATAAGTCCAATAAAAATCTGTAGAAAAAAACTCAATATGAAAATACACTATGCTACATACACAAATGCTAAGTATTAATACTATAGATAAGTAACTTACAGTTTAATGAATTCTAATGACAGATGGTAGTTAGGATTGTATTATTGCACTTATCATTAGCTAAGTAATATTGACATAAGTAGTGATACTTCACATGGCAAGCATATTGCACATAAGATATTGCACATAAGATATTCCACATAAGATATAAGACTATTGCACATAAGATATAAAGTGAATTAGCACCTATTTAGAAAATACCACATGATAATGCACATGGTAACAGAACTGCACATGCGATATCGCTTATAATTATCATGTTTTAGCACCTGGTAAGAACATTGTACAATATTGCACATGGTAGACTATTGCACATCATAGTAAATAATGCACATAGTTATTCACAAAGCGATAGTTATTTAAACCCGGTAAGAAATTACACAACAAGGTAGCAACATTGTATTCCACAGATTATTGTGTGGATAAGTGACTGAGTGGAGTTGTAGAGTCTGATGGCGGTGGGAAGGAAGGATTTCTTGTGACGTTCAGTGGATTACTTTAAGGTGGTAAGTCTATGGTTAAAGGTTTTTTGCAGTTCAACCAACACACTGGTGAACAGTGGTGGAATGGGTGAACAGCATTGTCCTTGATGGACTGAAGTCTAGACAATGTTCTCCTTTCAGCCACAGTTTCCACGTTGTCCAGTTCCTCACCCACCACTGAGCCAGCTTTCTTGATCAGTTTGTTGAGTC
Source organism: Bryconaethiops microstoma (assembly GCA_037577275.1). Classification (NCBI taxonomy): domain Eukaryota; kingdom Metazoa; phylum Chordata; class Actinopteri; order Characiformes; family Alestidae; genus Bryconaethiops; species Bryconaethiops microstoma. The sequence goes on from JBBJLS010000109.1 coordinate 18,433,887, forward strand.
TCTTTGTGTCTGCCACTTTCATGCTGCCACCTCAGCACACCACAGCATAGAAAATGTCACTGGCCACAACAGACTTATAGAACATCCCCAACATGGTGTTGCAGACTCTAAAAGATCTGAGTCTACATAGGAAGTACAGCCTACTTTGACCCCTCTTGTATGTGGCCAGAGAAATCTTAGATCAGTCCAGCTTGTAGTCAATGTGCACACCCGGGTATGTGTAGTCCTGAACAATCTCTACATCTCCCCCCAAAGGACAGGGGAGTGACAGGAGACCATGATCTTCTCATGGCCACCACCAGTTCTTTGGTCTTGTTGATGATGAGCTGCAGCTGAATAAGCTCACACCAGTCCACAAAATTGTCCACAGCCATCCTGTATTGCAAGTCGTCCCCATTCCCGATACATCTAACTATTGCTGTTATCTGAGAATTTCTGCAGATAGCAGCCGTCTGTGTTGTACAGGGTACCGGGTGAAGAGGAACGGTGAGACAGCTGTTCCCTGAGGAGCGCCAGTGCTCCAGTAAGCACTGTATCAGACTTACATCCCTGTAGCTGCACGTACTGTGGCGTATCAGTCAATTTGTCTGTAATCCATGCAACTAAGGGAGCATGAACCAGCACAGCAGATGGCTTGCTCACAAGCCAGGCTGTCTGAATAGTGTTGAAGGCACTGGAGAACGTGATCCTCAGGGATGCACTGGGCTTGTCAATATGGCTGTAGGCATGGTGCAGCAGGTAGATGACGGGATTGTCCTCTCCATTCTTGACCTGGTAGGTGAACTGGAGGGGATCTTGCACTGGCCTAACCAGGTGGCAGAGAGTGTCCAGGACCTTCATGCTGTGTGAGGTGAGTGCAACTGGCCTGTAGTTTGATGGGTCACTGGGGCATGCCACGGCACGGGTACTTTCTCTGTACTGAAGCTCGTGTTAAAGATCCTCAGCATAACTCCATTACTCGCTGGGAGGCGCAAAACTTGAGTACTTGTGGGCTTATGCCATCTGGGCCCACCACAAGTACTTTTTCTAATATGATAATTATTACATGATCACACAGAAACATATACACCTACAAGGATACGTCTGTCTTGCTGAAGAGCTAAATCTACACTGAGTCTTCAAGTGGTGTAATGGTGGGGAAATTATTTTCAGGACATTCATATATTCTATTCTTGAAAAATGATTTATTTTGGAGAGCATGTATTACATGTTTCAAACGATCTAAAATAAATGCAATATTGTCAAACCATTTTTTAATAAACTTGGTTTGGTTTATATATAAGTGAGGCTGGTCCTACCTCAGTATACAATTGTGGAGAGAAAAAGTATATGTAAGGCTTTAAATATACTATCAGTGTTCATTTCTGCCCTGAAAATCACAGAAAAAATCAGTACATTGAAGCTGCTGAAAAAATAAGCTATTAAAATTAAACCCATATCCCATAACTGTCATTTCATATTATTTAATATTCTGTTATGCAGCAGCGCATATTTTGACCACATTAGTTCGCCTGCATTCACAATTTTTGTGTCCTAATTGTGATTGAAGCTTTTGTACAAATTGTACAAATGATTACTGTACTTGTGTAAAGGATTAATTGCTTTCATACAGACAAGTGCTATTGTTTTCTCAGGACATAAAATATTTACACACTGCTGTCATGTTTTAAAACACTGTTCAGCTCTAGTTCAAGGGCTTTTTAATAGTGACGTGTACATTAATGATATCAACGAGCACTCCTCGGCTCACCCACCAGTCGTGCACTTAGTAACCAGGGCTATTACTGCACCAAACCTTTTACTGTAAAAAAAAAAAAAGAAAATGTGCTGATAAGTTGTCATGCATGGTTTATGTAGTCATTTTTTTTGCTTTCCAAAAATGTGCGAAAATCATTTATAATTTAGAGTTAATATTTTAGCCATTTAGCTCCATTTATCCTGATTCAGTGAGGACTCTTCCATGGGTGACCTCTAGTGTTTTTTTTTGTAGGCTGGCCTGGCTCTGCCCTTGTAGTTTTTCAACTGTTTCTCCCACTTTCCAGGTACACCATCATGTTACCTTTGCCTAATCATAGGATTTTTTAGTCTTTAAACAGGAAAATATCTTTAAAGACAATTGTTCTCACGTGGCGTCACTGTAGGAGGCAAATAGTAATGTTTACAACTGATGTGGAAATGGTTACATTTCTCATTTTGGACGGACTGAACTTTTTACTTTTTAGACTTGCACACATTTTTAACAACAATCGCAACAATAATAACAACAATGATGATGACTATTACTACTACTACTACTACTACTACTGCTAATAATAATAATAGTCAAGTGAAGTAGTTTTATTGTCATTTCAACCATATACACAGCAAAACAAAGTGCCTCCAGGACCATGGTGCCACACAAGAACAGAACAGAACACCACAAGACCACAAGTGCAGCTAGGACAAAAGAGAGTGCAAGAAAAACACAATAGCAACATTTTTTGATAGTATTTTGACAGCTACTGTATTCTAACAGCAGAAAGTTGAGAAATGCAGAACAGCCGTTACATGTGCAGATTTAGACAGCAATAAATATGATCGTGCAAAAATAGCAGCAGCAGGACAGAGAATGTGCAGTGTAAAAAATAAAATGCTACTATTACTATTATTATTAATTATTATTAATACTACTACTACTATTAAGAATAATAACATTATTATTATAACAAAAACAATAATGATCACTACTACTATTATTATTAACAACAACAATAAAATAATAACAATATCGTACTTTTAATATGAGTTTATGAATTATTAGACACGTGAACAGAAGAAAAGCAAACTGGCCGTTTTAATATATGCACGTGTTTTCATCCAAAATCCGGAAACCCCCCCTGGGTACCCCCCGGGTAGCCCCCCGGTTTCCCACGCTGAGCACGGACGTGGCATCATCGTCGTGTTGGAACTTCCTGCTGAAAGCCAATCGTGGCGGGCTGTGTGGGTTTGTGTATTTTCAATCCTGTCCTGCAGGGCGGGCCGGTGCCGGGGCGGGTGGAGATCAGACTCTCAGACTGGGAGGATCACATGTTCATAGCAGCCAGCAGGAAACACGACCGTTACTGAGAGACTCGATCCTGTCAGTATAACCGGTTACAACTCGAGCCTGTCGGCGCATAGTGTTTATTTCTATATTTTTATAAAACTTTAAAAAAGTTTTCACCATGAGCGAAGTGGCTGGTCCGGTCCAGACCCCGTCTTTTGAGAAGACCTGGGGCAGCTCGACCAGCAGCGGGTACTGCAGCGAGGAGGATTCGGACTCGGAGCTGGAGCAGTACTTCACCGCCCGAACCTCCTTCTTCCACAAACCCAGGAAACAGAAGGTGGAGGAGAAGAAGGTGAGGCTGTTTGGAGACCTTACAATCGTGCTGGCTCATTTGACACAGCTTCCGTTCTTTTCATCAAGACATTTCCTCAAAGTCTTGGTGCACTTTCTGTGTTGAAGGGTGAAGTGGGCTGCTTCTTCAAATTTTCCGTTCCACCATAAACGCAGTGGTTTAAGCACAAAGTGGAACCAAGCTTTCTAAGAAGCCAAATGAGGTGTCCTCATGTAAAGGCTATTTAGGATTATCTCTGGTTCTTCTAAACACAACAAAACTGTGAAACATCACTTATAATAACAGGAGTACAGGTTTGTGAATTTTCTCACATGTGGGATTATTACAGTGTTATATTGTCTTTACAGTTTTAATCACACCTTTATGAGACAAGTTGACTGACGTATAGTCCTCTCTTTCAAATTGTTTAATTTACTAATTTATTCTTTAAAAGTGGTTTCAATGCTTGTTTTTCTTTGAACAGTGTCCGGTTTCTCCATTATGGTTGTATAGGAAATGAACCACAGATAACAGGAAGGCCCTCAGACTGGTTTTTGGGGGGGTGGGGTTGAGGGTGGGGGATGCAAGATGTTTCAACACAGTTAGATGATTCACTTCCACAACAAATATCTCTGATTATTTAGTCATGAGTGACACATTTTGAAACAACTCATTTTGAAACCACAAGTATTTATACAGGTTCAAGTCTAGAGCTACTATATAAATAACTTATTTCTCTATTCATCATATTCGAAGGTCTGTGTTAAGTACACTTTTGAACCCTAAACGTATTTATTCTTAGGGTTAAAATTTATATTCTTGTGTACTTCTCGCACAAATGTATGATCACATGAGATCCTAAGGTCAGACGACATTCTCATTAGGCTTTTATCTGATTGGATATTGATTTTTCTCCTTTTTTATTACCACACATTAAGAAAGCAATTAAACTTTACCAGTATTGATCTAGGGATGGTAACTAATGCACAGATTATTAATAGCAGGGGTCACTGAGAGTTTAAAGCAGTTGGTTAGGATGGGTGTTCAGCATTTTGCCGTGTCAGTGAGTGCGGTGAGTTGGGGTCTTAGGGTCACATGCCTCATTCGGATCAATAGGCCTCTTTTCTCATGGCTCGTTTAGGTTTTTGAACTGAGGTTGGCAGTGTCATGAACACACAAGGCCAGTTTATTCTTAAAAAATAATTATTTATGTGTCTTTGAAGACCTCTTTTTAGTCTTGTGGATTTGTTAACGGCTATGTATTAAAGGGTTGTTAAATACTGTGCACCTTAGTGCATTAGAACTAGTTTTAAAATGTTTGTGTATAAATAAAGGAACAGCTCGGCCGTTGTATGGGAGCAACAGGTTCTGAAAAAATCGGATTAACTTGTTGGTATATAAACAGGAAGGATGACGAAACTGATGAAAAATGACACCGTCTGGCTTGCACATGTGAAAAAGGCACACAAGGGAAGCTTTCATACTGTAGGGAGAGGCAGGAGGGGGAAGTGGCTATTTTTACACAAACCAGCTTTCAGAATGCGGTCCCCAAAGCCAAGACACGCATGACGGACAGCTGCAGCAGTTTACATGGCGCCATTCTCTTGAGAAGTGGGATGGGCAAATTGGCTAGCAGTGACATCATGGATTTGCACTGTTGCCTTCAGCAGGAAGTGTTGGGAGTCTGATGCAACTTACTAACTTACTTTAGGGAGTAAGCACACAGGAAACAGATACTATATTTGTGTTATCCAAAAACACCATTTTAAAATGTGTGCATTCTGTTAAATAAGGATAATAAAACATAAAAAATAGGTATAATGAAGAGCACTCATATTTATTAGGGATTCTCAAATATATCAGCCTGTTTTTTTTCCCTCCAAAGTCCATAATATTTCCAAAAAAGCTTCTACTCAAGCTTCTTTGGCACAGTTAAGTTAAAAGTCCGGAGTTATTTGTTTAGTTACTGGTGTAGAACAACATTATTATTTTAGAAGAACATTTATGAGAAGTGAAAAAGAATGCTTAACAAACTTCACCTAAAAATGTAGGAAGTGAGAGAAGAAGCAGACAATGATGTATGTGTGTGTGAGAGAGAGAAAGATGGAGGGTGGCTTTCTCCAGTTGTTCCTCTCAGAAGCTTAGGCTTTATTTCTGAATCATCCCGCACTACCACATTCATTTGACTATCAGTTGTTTTTCTGGGTATTTTACGTGATATCCTGAGGATATGTGGTGCTGTTTAGTGAAGGAAGTGAACAGTAAAGGAAATGTAAAACATTTCAGAAAGCAGATCCTGCCCTCAAACGTATGAGAGAGAATAAAATACCTTTGACTACACATTTTATTAAGCTCCAGTATTCATGAAAATAGTTGATGCATTTCTGTGACATTGTGCAACGGATAAGACAGTGGAGGTTCAGGTGTAATTCCAAAAAAAATGTGACCCGACCGGTTTTTACCAAAACCACATGTTCTCGTGAAGTCAGTCAGGAGTTGTGCGTGCGTGCGTGCGTGCGTGCGTACGTGCGTGCGTGCGTGCGTGCGTGCGTGTGTGTTAGTGTTAGTGTGAAATGCGTGACTCATCTTGTGACTTTCACACCATCCCAACTTCCTTTCTTTGCCTGGGAGACGGCTGACGTGATCAGAAATCCTAAAGGAGTTTGTGAATGCTTTTAGAACCCTGTACCATTAGTGATTAAAGACCATGTAATTACCTAAGATATTTTCAATAAATTCACCTGTACAAGAACGAACAGACATTAAAAAATTAGGAAATAACAGGAACATTGTTTTCTCTCTCTATAAGGATGAAGTAAATGAGAGTAAGAAACCAGAGTTATCAATTTCAGAGATTCAGCAGAAGGTCAAGGAGTATAATGCACAGATCAACAGTAACCTCTTCATGTCTGTGGTAAGGACTAAAATCTCTAAATAAAACATTCTCAGTAATATATGTACTTTTTTGTACTCGTTTTCTTTCATCCCCATACTCATTGTTTTTTATTAACTATAATAACCAAACCCTTATATTTTGTTTGTCTCGCACACAGAACAAAGATGGCACCTACACTGGTTTCATAAAAGTTCATTTGAAGCTGGTCCGACCCGTATCTGTCCCACCTCCTCGCAAAGGCACTCCATCCCAGGGCCCAGCAAATGGGAAAAAGGGGTCATCAATAAAAAGACGAACATCTTTCTATCTTCCTAAGGACACTGCCAAACATCTGCACATCAGTTCTCGGACCCGTGCTAAAGAAGTGATCCAAGCCCTGCTTAAGAAGTTCACCGTCATTGACAATCCTGCCAAGTTTGCCTTATTTGAGCGCACTGAACGTCATGAGCAAGGTGTGATATCTTAAAGAGAATTTGGTATGAAATGTACCCCAAACATCAACCAAGACATGTTTGGTGTCTGAATTATGCTTATTTAGTCAACAGTAGATAAACAGTAATGGAGGATAGTAACTAATAGTTATATGTTTGACAATAGCCTGACATAGTAACATTGCCAAACTAGAAGAAACAAACTTCAGAGAAAATTATGTAAATTGAGACTTTTGACTAGGCTTTCACTCAGCATTTCCTGGATTTTAGAGCTTGTGCATGGGCTGGTGTGCCAAGCCAGTTCTAACCCTAGGTATTTTGCTGTGCAGGATTATTTCACAGTGTTTATCCTGGGTAGAATAAAGATGACTAAGTAATCCTTTCTCTCCCTGTCTCTTGTAGTGTATCTGCGGAAGCTGTCTGATGACGAGTGTCCACTGTACTTGCGTCTGTGTGCTGGTCCCAACGAGAAAGTGCTAAGCCTGGTGCTGAAGGAGAATGAGACTGGAGAGGTCAATGTGAGTACATTACTGCTGAGGAAAAGCACATCCCAATGCACCTGCATAACGTCTCTTCCGATGAGTTCATACCTCACAGTGTAACATTCAAGTTTGTATTTCATATAGGTCCTTCCTTTAAAAAGCTTTTATTATTATGTTTTAGAAACAGTCCCCACAATTATCAAAAGTTAGTCAACAATAATATTTTGTTTAGAGCCTTTTTGTTTTCAATCTAATATTTGTGTTTAAATGTTATATTGAGGCTCACACTAATTTTTTTATTTTTTTTTAATATGAAAAGATACATAAAAATCAATATTTTACTAATGGTTCCTACCTTCTTGTCTTATGATCTCCTTTGCCAGTGGGATGCGTTCTCTATGCCAGAGCTGCAGAATTTCCTGCGCATTCTAAAGCGAGAGGAAGAGGAGCATGTGAAGCAGATTCTGCAGCGCTATGCTCTTGCCCGCGAACGCATTCAGGAAACCTTGATTGGCTCCAACCCCGGCTGAGAGCAGCCCTGAGATTGCACTAATGACGGGGGGCCACTAGGAGGCCTTGGTCTCCTTTGCGTCCAAAGATCCAAAAAACTGGCATCAGTGTGATGACAGGGAGTGAGAGTGAGCGAACGAGTGTGTAAGCGCGAGGCCACAAGCAGATGTGGGTACGTGGAAGAGCGAATGAGCTGTGGCTGAGAGCGAGCAAACTGGGAAATGGACGAGTGAAAATAGAACAGACTTGTGAATGATGTGTGACTGAACGAGTGAAAGTTGAGTCCTGCAGAAAGAGTGTTCTTTTTGTGTGGAGAGTGCACTGCACTCAATATCTGTGCAACTTTAGAGTTACTGTAATCTTTTTTGGGTTACTCCATGTTAGGTTTTATTGAAACGGTTTATTTTCATTTTCAGGGTTTGCTTCTTGAACACTGAATGCAACCAAACTGGAAATGTTCTAAATTCATGTTGAGGGTCTATTCTACATACATATACACACACACACACACACACACACACACACTTTCTTACCTCTTTTTTATTTATCTGCAGTTATTCTATCTTTTGTATGTCTTTTTATATGTCAGTGTCTACATGTGTCTGAAGTAATGGGTCTTTTCTTATTTTCTCTTATGCACAATCACACAGTCTCTATGGAAAATATCTGCACAATAAATTTATTTTTTTTCTCCCTACACTGCCAGTGTCTGGTCTTGAATGGAATGCTTAGTGCAAGCTTTTGTGTAAGGTGTCTATTGTGGCTGATATAAAAATGAAATCTGAAATAATGAGCTTAACCTTCATTTTGATGTATTACGGTTGTTATTAATTCTGGTCCTGGAGTACCATTACCCTGCATGTTGCAGTGTTTTCCCTGCTCTAACACACCCACTTCAATGCAGGAATTGTTAATTACTTCATTAGTTGCCTCAGATGTGTTGGGAGCAGGGAAACCTGTGGAGAGCAGTGGTATTCCAAGACCAAAATTGAGTATTACTGATTTGCTATATATTCTACCACTAGGTGGTGGATCTGCTCCCAGTAGGAGCACTCTCTCCAGCAGATGGCAACATACAACTAGATTCCATATAAATCAAGGTACCATCATAATGGTCCCACAATTCATAGGTCTTGTTTAATGAATATGTATTTGAAATGCAGTGGCATGCAATGAATTCTGATAAAAGACGTTTTAAAAATTGAACACTTAAGTGTTTTGGCCTGTTTTTCTTTAGTACTTTTGTATTAAGTATTCTGACCCATTTCCCTCTCACGTACATCAAGAAATGCGAAGATTCTGGAGGGACTTGTCAAAGAAAACATTCACATGCCTGAACCCTATAATGAACAAAATAAATACATAAATGTAGAAAAAATCTTCCACCCCAATGAGATCAGAGCCCTCAAAAATAATTATCACAAATTTTGTTTTAATAAGGAAAAAGTGCTGGGGAGGGCTATAGACTGGTTGCAGCAGGTAAAACAACGTTATATGTCCCAGTGTGGTGGTTTTTAAGAAACCGTACCAAATCGGAAACCTTATTCGTCTGAGAAACTTCTGCATTTGCTGCTTAGCCTTTATGGTCGAGTGGAGTCGTCTAAGTGGACGTAGAACGCAAAGCATCGCGTGAAGCGCGTCGAGCACGAGCCTGCTGTAGCCCACTGGTACCATTAGTCATCCTCAGTCGCTCGGGGTGGAAGAGGGGGTCTCTCTCTGCACGGGGGGCTGAACGACAGAGACTCAAACGCAGGGCGAGTTGTAGGAGGTGAGGAGAGAGAGTGGTCGTTTCAGCACCAGAACGAGTGGACAGCGCAACAGCTTTTCAGTTTTCTGATCGTGATCTGAAGAAATCGGACTCCCCTCCAGCCCCCACCGCGCACCCCTCCACTACCCACCCATCCTTTCGCTCTTTTTATTTTTTTAATTCACACCCCAAGGGTTGGAGTTGGTCGTCTCGGAGCCCACGGCAACTCGGCTGGAGAGGAAAGCAGCGAGGGGCAGTCCACGCCTGGGCTAAGTTGATAATGCGGAGCTGGTGGACGCGCAACAAAGAACCAGGACCAGGACCAGGACCAGGACCGAGGAAAGGTGAGTGCAAAATGGGTCAACTTTGAAATGTAACTTGCCTATGTATTATAAATCTTGGTAGGCAGTCACACATCTGGCTGAAAGGCTGCTTCTGCACACATCCCTGCAGACATGCATCTTTTCTGTCCCCAAAGAAAGTGGTGATGACTAGAAGAAAAAGGTTTAATTGATGTTGGAATATCCAGTGTGATGTTCTGCATTGTTCTGCATTTAATTGATGTTGGAATATCCAGTGTGATGTTCTGCATTGTAGTGCAAATCGTTTACATGTACACTCTATTTTAAAATCATATATGTACAATAAGTCAGTGAGAAAAAATCATGTTCAAGAAAGAAACTGCCCTAAATCCTGAATTTGAAGTAGTTTCTTATCCCCAGTGCCAACAGGTTTGTTAGTGGTCTGTCATACCAGCAGGGGATTCAGTGGAAGGTCCTATATGAAGCAGCATGGGTGTAAAGATTGATCACTCCATGCTCAATGTACTCAGTATACCATTCTTGCTGTTTGCAGTGTGGAAATGAGTACTGAGTGAGTTTACATGTATTCAGTGGTATTTGATTATTATTGTTTTCTAAGACCCTCCCCCCATATGGATATATGGATTGTGTAAACATGTTGGCTCAACATGGAAAAGAGAAAGGGGATAAGGAGACATAAGCTGTAGAATTCTGGGCCAGCCAAGATGTTTTCTTTTTTTTCCTGCCTTGCAGATGCTAAAGCTGGAGGCAGTCTGGAGCATATGGTTTTGATTAAGGCTCATGCTGGACAGTGAAAAATGGCTTGCACGACCTTTTTGGTAATGTTGCACTGTCACCTGAATAAAAATGAATAATGAATGAGGAAAAGGTAATGCTGCTGGTGTCAGTTATTGTAAGAAATGGCCCATGAGAAATAAGGGGCAGGGGCAGCTTTTTATGTGCCAGTCATGATGGAAGTATTAGTAATGCTAGTTAGTAAAACTGCTTAAAACACACACACACACACACACACACACACACACACACACACACACACACACACACACACACGCACACATGCACACAAATGTATCAAATGTAATTAGATAACTTTTTCAGTCCGTAAATTGGATGAAACACTTTTTTTCTGAACAGCAACTTTGTTTAAGCACAGTTTGTTGATGACTTTCCTTTAAAACCTCTTAGGTTAGAGTGAATCCTTTGAAAGGAAAGTAAGAAACAAAGAGCAGAAAAAAAGGACTGAAATTTGTTTAACATAAACAAACAATGGAAACAAATAACCAAAGTCCATTATGTTACATAGTTTTTCTTTTGGAAATGCTATATATAATTTAGATATGCTACCCTCAAGTTAACTGCACTGGTGAAGAGTGGTCTACTCTGTATGCTTAATGCATGCGCCATCTACACATTTGACATTTATTATTGATTACTGAGAGGAGTTACTGTACTCCATCAACTCAACAGCGGCCAGATGCTAAAAAGCATTTTGCTGTTTACTACTCAATCAAACCTCACTAGGCCCCACATGAGGATCAAACATTACTTGACATATGGTGGTCTGCACTGGCTTGGCTGAGGTGCGTTTCTCTCTGATTTGATGGAGAGAGTTCTTCTACCTCTTAAGTGAGCTAATGGTGATGAGATTGAATGCCATGTGAGTAATACAATTGCACTAGGAATAAATCTAATGAAATTAAATTGATTGTCTAACACTGGACACTGTTCACAAACCATATGTCCACGTCTCTGGGCAGGGGATGGATAATTTGGCATCTGGTTTAGAAATTAAACTGCTGAACAAAGTCAATGCAGCATCTGTATGTGCGAGGACAACATTGTCTTCAGTAGATTTCCAGTCTATGTACTGAGAGGCAGGATTCTGTCATGGACAGAATGGCAAGAATGGCAATTTCATGTTTTAAGCAACCTCTAAAGTGTGTTTGATTGTCATACGAGAACTTTTCTGACTTTTAGGTGAGAGAAGCACTCTAAAGAAGTACAAATGACTGTATTTTGCTATAATAATCAGAAGTCAGTTTA
>JBBJLS010000109.1:18448581-18488867 GCA_037577275.1 Bryconaethiops microstoma
AATAAGAAACCCAGAATACATTGATTACCCAAAAGAAAGTATAAATGAAAGAAAATAATGACAATATAAATTTTCCCCGACACATGGTGTGATGGGGATAATTATCCTGCAGAAACTCCCAAATGCACTTTTTTCTGTCTCTAATTGGTAATCTAATAGTTGTCTGGTTAACAGGCACAACTGCCTTGTACCTACACTCAGAACCACCTGCTGTAGGTGGACTTTATAGGTTTACAGTTATTGTCTGCAGCCCATCTGTTGCTGTACAAATTGTCGTCCATCCTCTATTCCAGTTGTAGTCAAACTGGCCCTCAAGGCACTCCAGATGGTTCACATTTTTGCTCCATCCATAAGCATTTCAAGTTTAAATATGCACAGTTTACTTCAGTCATCCTCGCGCTTACCCCAAAACCACTGTTGGACCAACACTGATATCTGATATGTTCATATCAGTATAAGATGCAAAGTAGACCTGTCTACACTGAGCTTAAATAAACCACGAACTCTTGCAGATCCTTCAAGCACCATTAGTGTGCAGATTCTTAGGGTCAGTATCTGCTCGCAAATCAGATCAGTGACCGTAATGTGCACAGGGTTTTTGTTTGTGTGTGTCTGCATGCATTGGAGATGGGACATCTTTGGTCAAATAGAGTATCTTCCTTCCAGCACATCTCCGCCGCTTTCCCCCCTGGCTGGAACCATCTGCTCAGTGTAGTGTTTGGCCACAGATTTACTTACTAATTGTACCTCCAAAACTACAGCAAAATGGACACAGTGATAATTACTCTTGCTGTCAAAAGAACCATCTAATCCACAAATTTAGACATGGAATACAATGGATTGGAAAAATTGTTTTTTTTTTACATGTTTTTGGAACAGTTATATCCATGCTTTTGCCATGAGATGTTAAAACAATGTAAAGGGCAGATGTTGTTTTGAAATGCTTAGAAGAAAATGAATCGGAAATGGAACAAACTGAAGTTGCAAGGTTTCCTTTTAACAGCGATGTTATGCAACAGCAGATTTACTTGATTGTGAATGTGTGTCCCTGAGTCCATGTATGTGTGTGTAATGGGACATGGCTTTAAAAATAAAGACAACCAAAACTACTTTCTCCCTCTACACTTAACTCATGAAGGTCTTTGTATCTAGCTGATGGGTTCAAATTGAGTAAGAAGCTGAACTATAACACTTGAATATAATGCAGCACTGTGGCCAGTCAGGGCTGGATTTATGCAGTACTGCAGATGCCTTGGTTCTCTCAAGCTTGTGATCTCTTAAAATAAAGGTGCCAGAAAAGGGTTCCTTGGAATGATGCCATAAACACACCTCCTCTGAGGAAAAGCATGCCTCCTTTGATGTGCATTAATCCCGCTTGAGCATCTATTCAGCCATGCTTCAACCGGCTGTGTTCAAGCACATTTCGAGACGAATGCTTCTCCTCCTTCTTGACCAGGTCCATGCAGCCAGCTGATTACTGCTATGTTGCATAGTGAAAGGAAAAGGACCTGCCGTCTCTCCAGACAAAGCTGGGTCTCACAGTGGCATAAAAGAATGACTTTTGGTTCCTTAAAGAACCTCTCAAAGGATGTTTCTTTAAAACATCTTTAAACTACACAACTCAAGGTTCTTTAGGGAACCAAAGGTGTGTTATTCATCGCATTGCTCCAAAAAATTTTGTTCTCATGCTACTCTCCCTCTAGCTCCCTTTCGTTACACCTCTAAAGAAGTCTATTTTTTACACCTGCTTGTGGAACTGAGCACGTAAACTTAAATTGACTTTTAGCTCACAAGATCACTTGTTTTCCACATGAAATCAGTTCTACAATGAATCCTTTTCATTTGATGTCATTGTAAATAAGAGGATGTGATGTAGCAATCAAAGACTATGATTCGGTGTGCGTCAAACCTGCAGCTTGTGAAGACTTTTTTCCTGTCGAGTGGTTTGTTGGTTTCGCTAATTACCTCAGACAATGTTGCTTTGAAGTCATTATCTCCATGAACACACACACACACACACACACACACACACACACACACACACACACACACACACACACACACACACACACACACAGGAGTGGAAGAAAGAGTGTGAGTGTTTACAGCAGACTCTGTCTGATTACTAGTACCCTGTGCTCAACAAACAGTCTAATAACTCAGAGCCAGAAACTGGATTACAAACACTGGAGTGAATATCAACACTGATCAGCTCATAAACAGAGCAAGAGGTTTAAGGTGTGATTAAAAAGCAGTGGTATTCATTCCAAAACTACCCAGACTGTTCACAGTGAGATAATTTCCATCCTGCATGTGTCTAAGCTCAGGACATGAAAATGCATACATTAATTTGTGTTCGATTTACACATTTATATTGGCTTCTTTCACACAAAGCCATTGCATATTGAACTGTCCTTGCCTTCATGTTTTCTCTAGTTGTGTGCAAAAGTAGAGATAAGACAGATGTTTGGCTAAAGAAACAGTGACGTGTTGGAGCCATGATGGCCCTGAGGGCTGAGCTAGACTAAGGAGTGTGTCCTGCCTGCTGCCCCACAATCCATCAGGGCCTGACAGTTCTTCAATCCATCTGTAAACACAAATACAAAGCCTCAATATTTAACTGGTAATACAGTTGATTATTTTAAACAGCTGGTGTAGAGACTGACTGAAAGATTTTGAGTAAAGCCAAATGGACAGAGTGAAAAGAAAAGGAAAGGAAAAAGCAGTGCTCTTGAGTATAATGTAAATCAACAAGATGCATTAAAGGGCACATTGTGTAGAAAAACACTTGTGTTGAAATAGGAATTTGATGTATGAACATTGTTAAACATACTTGAACAATTCTCTCTTAAAAGATTTTGAACTCACTATTTTTGTAATGTGAAAACATTTAGACATGGACAAAAGTATTGACCATTACACCAACAGGGACTTTAATGCCATGCATTCAAATACATTGACTTTAATATGGAGTTGCCCCCCCACATCCCGTCCCCTTTGCAGCTATAACAGCTTCTTGGAAGGCTTTCCACAAGATTCTGGAGTTTCTGTGGGAATGTGTGCCCATTCATCCTGTAGAGCATTTATGAGATCAGGCACTGATGTTGGACAAGAAAGCCTATCTTGCAGTCTCTGTTCCAGTTCATCGTAAAGGTGTTGGGTGAGGATGAGGTCAGGGTTCTTTGTGGGCCAGTCAAGTATTTCCACACTAAATGTATCCAACCATGTCTTTATGAACCTTGCTTTGTGCACTGAGGGACAGTCATGCTGGAATAGAAAAGGGCCTTCCCCAAACTGTGTCCAAAATGTCTCGGTTTGTCCTTCACTGGAAGGGCGGGCCCTACCTCAAACCCTTCTCAAACCCTTCCCAATACTTTTGTCCATGTATTGAAACAGCCAATTTGGCATATACAGCTATTTTGGCCACCCATCCATAAAGTTTTAAGGAGTGTTTCACTACTGCGTTTTGGAGGAGCCACAATACAGAACAACTGACTTGAGCGGTGGTTGTTTATAAATATCAGTCTTAAAAGAAGACTAACAAAACCATCCTTAATTCAAAGGGACCAAGAAATGTTGGAAAATATGGATCATAACTGGTTTTACCATGCAAGAGTATGCAAACCTCTTAGGTGAACCTCAAAAAAAAGATAAAAGCAAAATTAAAATAAAAGGGGGGTGGGGAATGTAAACAAGCTATATATTTAAATCAACACAGTTGCATATTACAGTTTACTTTCTTGAGGCTGTAACTGCACTGTGCTGTATTTCTCATGTGTAAATTATGTACACACTTGAAGCAAGTACATTCAGTGCATTACATCTTTCCAGCGCTGAGGCCACACTTCTGACGTGCTCATTTGAAGGTTTTGCTGATGGTTTGCGGGTATGACGGCTTCTGGTCCTGAACACATTAGGCTTGACCCTATCCATTAAGCCTGCTTCTGTATTACCTTCAGAATGCAAAACAGGGGCTTTGTTTTTACAGGATATCTTAAGCTCTCCTCTTGCAAATACGGCTTGTTTGCTCGGCTGCACCTTGTGTTTGATTTAGAATATGCTTGACAAGCAAAGGGATATTTTCGGAAATCCTCTGCACTGAATGATGAGTTACATGGCATAGCAGTGAGCTGGCAGTGCATTGACAAACACTATGTGCCATGTGCCACATGCTGTACCTTAATTGCTTATGATCATGGACGAAAATACTCATGGTATTTCGTGCATGATATGTCAGATAGGAATGTTATATTGTAGTACAACTCTTTATTAATATCTAACCATATCTCTTTCTACTTGTAGTTTCCAGCCTATAAAGTTGTTCCACATGCCTCCTCTTATACGCATTCATCCGACCATGCTTCACTTGCTGTGCAGTACATTCAGAGAAGAACACTAGCCTCTCTGACCATGGTAATGCAGCCAGCTGTTTGGCTGGTGTGTTGCTTAGTGATATGAAAAAAACAAAAACAAAGACTCTTCATTTCTTCAGACATAAGCCATGACCATAGATGAATACCATGGCTAAGCATGGATTTTACTGTGAGCACCATTTGGGCACAAGTATCTTGTTTTAGAAGGGAGGCATTAAGTATCTTTCATACTTTTGCATCATCTGGGGTGTCTTTTTTGGCTCAGTGGATTTTATGTAACATTCTTCGTGTTATATTAAGGCACACAAGCCGGTCTCACTATCGGATTCGTTCTTTCCATCTTTCTTTCCACTATAAAGCCATTTCATTCTAGGCTGTATGGAGTGGCTGATAGATTCCCTGTATGCTGTGAGCAGCATGTGATGGCCAGCTCCTGTGAAAAAGAGAGTGTGAAAGAATGCACTTTACCAGAGTCATCAGCATCATGCACACATAGACACTTTCCTTTACCTACAGCTGAATTCAGCTCGCAGACATGAAGGCCCATCAAATCA
Organism: Bryconaethiops microstoma; assembly: GCA_037577275.1. Classification (NCBI taxonomy): domain Eukaryota; kingdom Metazoa; phylum Chordata; class Actinopteri; order Characiformes; family Alestidae; genus Bryconaethiops; species Bryconaethiops microstoma. The sequence goes on from JBBJLS010000109.1 coordinate 18,453,509, forward strand.
TGCCCTCTATCCTCAGTCGGCACTCAGGATTAAATGTTTCATATTTATACATGGCACTGGAAGGCAGGCCTGCTCACAGACATTAAACTTCAGTAATGTGCTCCGCGCAAAACTGTGCTAAAAATATCAAGAAAAAATCCCAATGGGTACAATTGTCTGCAGCATTTGTTTATAAATGCGTTAATTGATTTTATCTTAATTATTCTCTCTCTTGAACTCCATGTTGGGAAATACTAAACATTATATGTAACCCATGAGAATGTAACAGTTATGGCAGAAGTCATTTAATGATAGAAAAATGCTATATTTAAGTTTGATCTCTATAGAGGATGTGTATTTATTTTCACTTAAAAAACTAAAACAAGCCATGTAATATGCGAAGAGGAACTTTTGCATCATTTGTTAGCACCTGTAAGCTGTTAGGACCCCACAGGACCACCGGTGAGCAGATATTATTTGGATGGTGAATTATTCTCAGCACACCAGTAACTCTGACCTGGTAGTGGCATTAATCATAATGCAGTAAAACAGATGGGCTACAGTCTGTAATTGAAAACTACAAAGTGTCCTGTATTGAGAGTAGTAAGGTGTCTCCTCATTTCACTTGGTTGGTGTTGCTTGGTGGGAGATCTCCCATCACTACTCTGCTTCACAGTTTCTAAATGAAAAAAATCATTCTACTCATGAGAGAGAGCTGACCATGATTTGTACAGGATGACGACCTACGGTTGACAGAGATTCTGGGTCCTCTATTGGTTCCCATGATGGGAGCAGTTAAGGAGATTCCATGAATTGGCCACATTATGGAACAGAATAAACAAATTCTGTTCCATGAAATTTCAGCCCTTGAACAAAAAGCTGGTTGTGGAAAAAGGAACAGGGCTACATACAAATGGTTGCAGTTTGTTCCACTCTGACCTCATCTGATTTCACCACAGAGCTCTCTACACTCAGGGAGAAGTCATTTCATTCAAACAGGTCTACCACGGAAAAAACATGGAGACTCATTGTTGAAAAAAAGAGTGAAAGTGATGAGAGAGAGTGAAAGTGAAAAAGAGAGTGGGGGAGAGAGAGAGAGAGCAAGAGAGCAGGAGAGCCTATAGATTTTCAAGCTTTGATAAAGGGATGTAATTATTTACTTTGAACTTCCCAATTAATAATGCACAGGCTGCAACCTGCGGAGCGGGGCACACCACGCAGCGCTCCTCATCTATAACTATACCAGGAAGCATGTGAACTGACTGATAGCCCTGCGAGGGAGAGAAGACTGCAGAGATATTAATGGTGGGCCTCTCAACCTTTTTCTCAGTGTGCAGTGTGCACAGATGTGTGATTGGGATCTGCACGAGATTTTGGGCGATTATTCGGCGGGTAATTACCCGCCTAATGTCATGAATCTAGTGTACCGGCCTGAACCCTGATATTTTCTGTTTTTTGTTCTCATTTGGTGTCACCTTCTCAATTCTTCAGATAATAGTTTCTTCTATAAGAATGTCCTCTAAAAACAGAAACCAAAGGTTCTGTGACAGTCGGTCACACTAGCTTTCAACTCTCCTCCCCACCCGAATAGGTAATTATGCAGTGAGCTCTTTTGAACATTAGAGGGAGTATCATCCATCTGACGCAGAGGACACTGCCTCTACAAGAAAGCAGTTTTTAATATCAAATTGTGGTCCTAATATTGTTGAAAGTGTGTTTTGCAGAAAATGTAAAGGGACAAAACTTAGCACAATGTTAAACAGAATTCCAGAAAAGGCTCATGGTTTGATGGCCTTCAATGTACCAAGGAAGAAGTCCGTCGGGGACTAGAGTTTTATTTTGGAGCGTAAACTGTCTATATTATGACATTACTGTCAAATGTTATACAAAGGGAAAAAAGCCAACACACAATCTTAGACAATGGTAAAAATGTAAAAACACATTTCTGTTCAAAGTAATGCATTTGTGAAAACATTAAGTGGTCAGTGTGTGGAAGGTAATGTTTCCTACTGGCAATTTATTGTTGTCATGGGCTTCATATAGGCTGGCCTTTTTATTGTATATTTAGAAGGACATGGCCTTTGGGGAGTGAGATAAAGTGACCATCCTTCTGGCTTGAACAGTTCACTGCACAGTAGGTGAACTCAGAGCCACCTAATCTCTGGACAGTTTAGAAACTGGGGGGAAAAGCTTAGAAGTGCTAAGTGGAGTTCCAAACTCTGCACTGGTCTGAACTTTTTCTATTGTTATTGATTACATAAAAAAATGAAAAGAAGTTTGAGCCATAATACATGCATTTCTCAAATGAAAAGAGATGCTATAGAAGCAATAAAACTATAGGCCAGGGACAAACTAATGGATACTTTCTTGTTAACAGAATAAATGTACATCTTTAAATTGAATGGCTTAATAAAATGACTCAAAGTAGAATGCATAAAAACAAACAAAACACCTCTAACCTATAAACAAAATAGGCGATTCTTTCATTAGCTATTTAAACAATTTCCTCGGGGATAAATAAAGTTTTCTGATTCTGATTCTGATTCTGTACACATAGTTGTTAATATTAACCTTTCATATTGTTATTGGTGGTAATATGAAATACACACAAGCTGTGTAAACAATATGGCTAAACATATGTAAAGGTGCAGTAGCAGCAAATACATTAGGTGCATTAGGTGTTGGAACATTACTGTGTGGATTTGCTTGCATTCAGTCTCAAGAGCATTAGAGAGGTCGGAGACTAATGTTTGATGATTAGTTTTAGATCATAAATGCTGTTCCATAAAGGTATTGGATAGAGCTCCATCACTCCAGAGAATTTCCACTGTTCCACTGTTCTACAGTTCCACTGTACAGTGCTATGGGGCTCAGCACCCCATGTTCTCTTCTATTGTCAATGCTTTTCCATGAAGATTGTACAAGCTGTGTGTGAGCAATTGAGCAGTGAGTAAATGTCAAAGTAGTGAATTTATTCATTAGAACTAATTAGCAGGAGTGTCTGGATATACAGCATAATATATCTTATAGTACATGCTTGCAATTAAATGCACAGTGAAAAGACGTTATGCTCCAGGAACATTTATTTTAATAAGAAAAGGTGTAGTGCATGTAAATGAATTGGCTTGACCCATACAATAAAACAAGCTGGAGACAAAAATGTATTACTCATTTAATTTTGTTTTGTTTTATCTCGGGTACAATAACATTACTGAGCAAGGCAATATATGTAAGATACAGACTGTTGCAAATGTTAGGTTGTTTGAGCTTAAAATGGTACAAAAGCCAGCTGCTCTGAGCCTTAGATAATCAATCTTAATTCGTTGAGCTGTTCTAAGAGTGTGTTCTTACCTGAAATTTTGATTCCAGTTTCTCTCCACTAAGACTTACAGTAGTTGCTCTTTTAAGGCTAAAATTTAGTCGAGGATTTCTTTTATACCCAATACAGTTACATTTTAAGTTGTGAGTAAAAATTTTGTGTTAAAGTTCACTGTTGTGTGGCAATGATAAGTACTCTTTTCAGGGTGAGGTCGTTTATTGTTACTGGCCCCAGTATGTACTCCAGCATGTTCTCTTAACCATTGTGTTTCTGCTATTTATGTTCAGGGCTTCAGAATGAGTGAACAGACTGTAATGTAACAATTTCAGAACATGAGGACAATCAGTTTGTTTTACATTCATTTCCTGATATTACTAATTACCACAATTCGTAATTATATTATTTTTTCTTTTTTCTAAACCAAACAATCACAGTCACATAAAACATTTTTCATACCATTTGAAAATGGTAGCATTCTTTAACATTAAAAAAAAAAACATTTAATGAATGGACCAATAAAAATGATCTGAAATGACCTTGAATGAATTCTTGTTAACATTGGCGGTCATGTAAATTCGAGAACATGTTCTCTTCTGCTACAACAGTGATACAACAGTGAAAATACGTTCGACGGTGATAATTTTCTTCTGCAATTCACAGTTTGTGGCACAGTAAGTTACAAGGCTGTTACCAATCGGGTGAAAAGTTCTAACCTGTGCAGAATAAATCTCCAGCTAGTCTACTAGCAGCAGGGAGCTGGAGGTAAGGAAAAGGCAGGCTGACATTTTAAGATGAGGTGACCGATTGCAGACTTGATGAGATTACTCTTAACCCTATTTCCAAGGGCAATAACTCAGCACTGGAGCAATATCATGATTGATGCTATATCATATTCTCACTTCAAAATAGCACATGGGTTCTTTTGCGTCCAGGGGTTATTTCATGCAGCCTCACAGCTACATACAACTCACTCTCTTCTTTTTTGATGGTTGGCTTTGTAGGAGCTCCAGGGCCCGCTCTCTGATATTTTCTAGATTTCTATGTCACACCTGAGTAGAGGGAGCCATAGATTTGGAGGTGGTGCCGCAGCACACACATTACCGTGCTCTGCAGGTGGCTGGGTTGAGCACGGCGAGTGGTCAGTTCAGATTTAGGGCTTCTACACACTGTAAGCACAGGCTCGCAGTCTCAAACACCCCTGACTGGTTGCTGATAATAAGCTACATGCAAGAATCTAACTGTGTACTGATTTTTTTCTATTTAATGAGCCCATATACTACTTGTTCTCATATTTTCTTTCCCTCCTGTATGACATTTGTCTGTACTAAAACCAGCCATTCATTTTTACATGGACAATTTCCAACCTGTCTTTAGTCCTTATTTATTAAACAAGTGGCTTTAAGATGCAGTTTCATCTATTCTGATTGCCCTGTATTGTGAATTGTGCTCCATCGGAGACCAACTCCTAAGCACTAATTGTGTTGCTAGTAAATCAATTAACTCTGAATTATTTATCAATAGTATTGCCCCAGCAGTTGTGTATGTAGCATAGTGTATTTTGTATAGAGTATTTTCTGCAAGGATTTTATTTGACTTTTATTTGACTTTATATTTTATAATGCTTCTGTCTCTTACTTCCTCTGGGATCAATCAAGTTTTCAGATTCTGATTGTGATTAATTCAAAAATCTGGGCTGAGGCATTCCCTATGCCTTAAATATAGATGGACAGAACTCAATGATTTGGAGGATATGTAAATATATTTGGTTTTGTGATATCACTAAATCAACGAATTTCAAAAGGGCAGTTTTTGTTTCTTTGTTTACTTGTGGTCTGTGTGGACTGGGGCGTGAATGGCATGTTTTGAAACAACGCTGACATATCAAATAAAATTCTTTCACAAGATGATTATTTTATATATCATCTCTTATTCTTTTATGTCTATGATATGGACCCTTTAAGGAAGGCTCGCAGAGACCTTGTACAGCACAAAGAGTGGCGAGGCGGTAGGATGAGTGCTGTTTGAATGCGTTTGTAACTCTTGTCAGGGCTATATGGGTGTTCTTTCATTGTGTATCCCATGGGGGATACTATTGTTGTGTTGCGGGGGAAGGTTCAACATTGAGATTAATGAAAAACACAATCTTAGGCCGGAAAAAATGCATTCTCTCAATCTACTCTGCATCATGCATGCCAGCGGCTTGCTGGTGACTTCGGCTTGTGTGCACTCATGCATGCAAAGCCACTGAGATTTCCTCCTGAAAGATCCCGAAATGGCCTTGGGCACTTTGCCTCTTCCTATTCCTAGTAAAGCCGCTACATTCATCACAGACAAACACATTTGCAAATACTTGTTGCAACATGTGAAAAGCAGAGGTGAATAAAAAAAGTTCAAAAAGTGTCAGCGACATGCCCTGAATGGAAAAAAAGATATTTTTAGAATCCATTAGACAAAGCTGGATTTCTAACATGGAAATGTACTCTGAAGTTTTTTATGTCTTTGTGGAATTGCAAATGTCTTGAGCTGCACTTTATTATTATTATTATTATTATTATTATTATTATTGTAATCATAATCTTTATTTATATAGTGCTTCTCATTTAAAAAATCTACAGTTTGTTTTTAGTTTTTAAAAATGCTCTCTCTCTACAAACGTCATATCCATTTAATAATAAGGTTGTTTCAGATTTAAAATCATTTATCCAAAATCATCAACCAAAAATACTGAAGCTGAGGTGTATCTAACACTCAAAGGACTTAGTGTTGTTATTTAAAAGCAATAGCTGTAAAATGTTGAAATAACTGCTCATTTGTTTTATTTATACAAAACAAATTAGTAAGAGGATGAGTTTATTGAGATCTATTACATTTTTCTCTCTTATTTTATTTTAGCCATTGACAAATTTTTAAGGCGTGATTGTGCTCACTTATGTGTACCATTGAAAGCAAGTTTTTGTTGCTTTATCCAATCTAAATGATGCTCAGCTTGGATTTGAGCATCTCAGTCTACACACATAGAAGGTTGAAATGGAAGGGCAGTTACATCTATGGTTTTTTTTTACATCTATGCCTTTTTTTTGCAGACACTAGCAGTTAGACACCACTGAATTCGTTGTAACTCAGATAGGGTCCCATATGTATATGCAGACACACAGTCTTGACATTTCTAACATTTTCTGCACATTTTCTAACATTTATGGCTGAAATGCCTTTGAAAAAAACTAATAATGCTTATCAAGTGAGAAGGGGAAAACAGAACCTTTAAATATGACCAACAGCTCTCCTGTGAGTGGAGATGAATTCAGACTCCAGCTTCTGACAGTTTCTTACATCAACAGCAGCATACAGAACCTGCCTAATCAGTTTGAGATTAAGGACAGAGTTATTTAAAAATTAATGGGAAAGCCTGCGGCAACAGCCCTACATTCACGGTCAATAATTTAGCTATAGTGCTGCACAGTTAGCACCGGGGTGGGAATACAGCAGACCTCTCAGAATAGAGCATCCAGGTATTGCTCACCCACTCTGGGAATGAAACCTGTAACGGCCCCAGAACAGCCATGATGAACCATTAGAAGAGATAATATGAATAGAACAGACCCAGTGGATAAGGTTGTATGCCCTAAGCTACTCTTAACAGGTCTAGGCTAGTCAGCTAAACACATGACATCTGTTACAGTTCTAGATGGCAAAATGGGTTCTTTTTTGTGTGTGCATGTTACAGATGGTGCAGAGATTAGATTGAAATTGTTAAGATATTCTTTTTAAACATTTCGTTTAGAGATTCTTGAGGAACCAAAGATGGTTCTCTTATGGTATTGCTTCAAAGAACCCTTTTGGCACCTTTATTTTTAAGTTACTGACAAAGTGGGAGACATTGACTATAATGAGGAAAATGGCCAAATTATTTTCAAGAATCCTCACAATAGACTGCCAGTGCTTAATGAAGAACACGAAGCTCCAAAACTTCAAGACATGTTGGACTTCTTTTACCCCTGAGTGAACAATTATATTAGAATTTGTTCACAGTCAATTTTTGATTATTTGCAAATCGCACAGATTACACTGACAGTTTGGAGAGATTGCTTCGGTGTCGCAGCTCACCTGAACATGGTTAGGCAAACAGCAGCTTTACAGGAAGCGCACTGTACTTTCATTGTCCCCACGCTGCTTGGTCAGCGATTTTCTGCAGCCTCCAGTGCTTTTGCTCATGAGTCTTTCTGTGGCCTTTTAAAAAGGCCGTTAAAGGAGCGACGACTGAGTGCTCCCTCCTCAGCCTCACAGCAATCACCTGCTTCTCAGTCCGTCAGTAGACATTATAGTAACTCCAGCGACAGAGGCATGGGGTTGTGGGAGCTTGGGGAACTAGAGCAGAACAGAGTCGCTCACTGGTAGGGCTGGTGAGGGAGCAGTCGGTTCAGACCCTTTGACCTATAGAGCCCTCAGAGAGGACCCTGATGTAGGACAGGAGGTTGGTTGTCATGGATCATCTGCAGCTCATGCTCTGATGGGAAGCTGAAGCTTGAGTCATGTATTCACTGGGTTCAGAGGCCAAGGAACATAGCGAAACCCTTTAACTGGGGGCATGCTGGGCAGTTTTAAATGTGACTGAACAGGTCATAGCTGCAACATTCCATTAAATTTGGTTAGGCTGTGGATCTTGTTGGAAATGCTCACACTAGCTCAGGCTCCGCCCTTGCTTCTCCCATTCAGAATACATGGGAAATCTGAACAACTTCAGAGGCTGTGGTGCAACATGAGGGTTCAGTGTAACATCAGGAGGTTACGTGTTTCAACCACACAATGCCACAGCCATCCATAACTGGGAGCCCAAGATGAGAAACTGCTTGTTGATGTTAGGGAGAGTTTACATTTTTGATAGTGTATATACATCTTTGGCTCTTTCCCAAGATGGACTACTACATATTTCTACCTCAGAGTTTATGCTTAGTTTTTTGAAAGTCTTGTTGTTCAAACCTTTATATTCATGTCACTTTGTTTTTCACTTTGTTTTTCAACAAATGGTGTCTTAGCTTGTTTTAGATTGCCCCAAATGAAACTACTGTGTGCATGTATCAAATCTCAACGTGCCATTATATAAGTGAGATAACATATGTAGTTGATTTATATAGTGATGTTTATTAACAGTGATCGGTTGACAAAAATTTGTATTTCCAGCTTTCCCTTTACCACAAAAACAGTCAGTCAAGACATGCTTGCTGTTTAACATTTTAACCTGACACATGTTTCTTTTTTGGGTAAGAAAAACTGTAAATTTAACTTTTGAATCAATCCTTGCCAATCCTAACCTCTATATGCCCGATGTTGGTCTAAGTTTTGACAGCTCTTACAGGTGAAGAGGTTAGTCCAAACATGCCCTGACAGCCCAGCCTTGACTGTGCAAGAGGCCTTTCTCTTCTTAGTGCCTGTCCCCCTGACAGAGCGATGATGTTTTGAGTTACACCTCTTGCTATGCTGAACTCTGGGCTTCCTCTGGGCTGCGCTGCTGAAGTCAGAGGCTCTCTCTGTGCCAGGCATTAGAGAATTTAGGAGATCAAAACAGGGATTAAAATGGCTGGCAGGCCTACATGCCAGAGTGGAGGAGGCTTTGACACACTGAGGCGTTGTTTCTACAGTAATGCAATGATTAAACATGACTGCATCACCACATTCATCCAAATTTCAGGTCTGAACACTTTTATGCCTTTCTCATTTACTACATGCTGAATTAAAAAAGAAAAGATACAGTAAAGGTTACATAATTATTAGCACATCCAAAGCCTGCGCAAGCATGACTGGCACACGCAGAGATCAGTGGCAGTGGAGTCACTTGTTCCAACTCTTGATTTCAGACAGCGAATCTGAAAACAGAGCCTTCTGTTGTTTTTCCTCATGAAGTTGCTGGTCATGTAAACAGACAGTCTCAGAGTATTTTTATGACAGCAGCAGTGTGTTTACACACAGGGGTCTTCAGGGCAGGCTTTCACTGTCCAGTTCAATAACACTCTCAACTGTCTGTGAAAAACCTTGCCAACACCTCAGTTATGAGCACTTCAGCAATTTGTTTACCTTATTTTTATTTTTTTTGCAACCATTACACAAGACATTAAATTACAATGTCTTGTGTATTCTAGTCATTATACCATATTTGTTAAGACTTTCTGTAGACACACAGGCACCCGAGAATGAACCAGTGGTCTAGTTGACCTATCTATGTTCTGCTCACAACTCAATTTCCTTGCTATTACGATAACAATAGCCACAACATTACTTAAGTGTTTGTGATTGCATGATGTAGTGAGTCAACCGCAAACGTTTATAGTCAAAATCCTGCATGGTGTAAAAAAGATGATTATGTGAGTGCAAGTGTGCGGGTATTAGTATCCTATGTTTCTGCAGTGCTCTGTGCTTGTTCCCCAGGGACAGTAATAATAAAGGTATAAGATAATACAGCATAAAAGCAGCTCTACTGCCTACCGGGCACCAGAAAGAACAAGCCTGAAACCACCTTACTTCTCATAGGCTTACATGTGTTCAGGAAGATCACGTAATGTAATCTGCTTTGTTCTGTGACTTTGCTTGTTCTTTCCGAGATATGATCTTAGAACATTTGGATCCCTGCCTGGTAATCATCAAGCTAGATGACAAAAGCCCCAGCTTGAAAGCCACAGAACTTTTCGTGTCTCAAGGATAGAGGGTTTATTATGGCATATCATCTAACTTTCATATGAGCCTGGCAACACTGAATATCATCTATTTTACTAATAAGACACACTGAAAACCCTGTCAAATCTATAACCTCTATCTAGAACTGATGCACAACAAAAACATATTTGCACATCAAAAACATATTTGGGACAAATGTGTAAGTATACAGTTGTAAGAGCCTGTTTACCTAAATGATGTTTGTAAAACAATACAGTGCATCAGTGTGTAAGCAGAATTTTCAGAGATGTTTCTTTCAAATCTTGTCTAGACTTCAAAACTTGTATGATTTTTCCTAACTTCCATTTAATGACATTTCAAGCAATGAAAATTACAAACATGAAGTGTTTGGATGGCTAGAGTTTCAGATCTTCAGTCAGCTGGATAGATAAGACCATGGCTGTTAAATATAAAATACTCTGAGAGGCGATAATATTTTTTTAATTCTCTGAAATTGTCTTCATCTGATCTGGATTAAGACCCAATTTTTGCACATTTGCCACATTTTGTGTGTTTTTTTCACTGCCACAAAACGATCTCAGCACTAAATATGTTTTGCCTGTAAAACATCATACAATGTTAGAATAAATACAAAAGAATAATTTTTTTTAAAGGTATTAATATTTTCAGTAGATAAATATCCAAAGAACTCTTTCTGGACCTCATGATGCGCTCCAGCTATTGCATGCTTTTGTGAAATTCCTTCAACAGAACTTGATTTAATTTAATAATGGATTACTTAGATAAACTTGGAGCTGGATAATAACAGTAAATATGAGGTTGTCACAATTCTCCATCCCTCTCAAGTAAGGATAGGCACTTAGGCAGATGTTCATTGCAAGAACTTTTATTAAAAAACAAAGCAAAAGGCACGGGGGCCTGAAATCAAAACTTAGAACTCCAAACACGAAGAGATGGGGAAGACTGCACAAACCCAGGCATGAATGACAGTAGACCGACAACACAGGTTGGTCCCAATGGAACTTAAATACAAAAACACACCACCCCAACGCCCAATCAAAACTCAAAAACCCTTAACTTCAAACCACACCCAGCTGTGACTCATCTACAGAAATCCTAACCCCCTCTTCACAATCAAAGTGCACCCAACACAAAACACAAGCCTCTAGCGGCCACTGATGGGACATGAGAGTAACCCCCCTCCAATGGGACATGACAGTAACCCCCCTCAACATCTCAAGGGCGGAGGCGGGGTAGGTGGAGGCAAAGGAAAGCATCCCGTGAGCCCCACCCGGTCATCTGTCTCTGGACTATATCCTGGCCTGTGCTCCGCACAGCCAGGGTGACCAAGATGGGTCCCACCGGATGCTGTTGGGCCGAGCCCCCTCCAGGGAGCCCCTCTGCAGGGAACCCTTTACCGTTATTGGGGGCGAAGCCCCCTGCCAGTAACTCGTCGTTGTTCTCGGGGGTGGAGCCCCCTACCGTGAACCCTCCACTGTTCTCATGGGCAAGGCTGGGGAGCCCCTCCGCGGGTAGCCCTTCAATGTCCTTGCAGGTGGAGCCCCCTTCCGGTAGCCCCATACTGTTCATAGGGGCGGAGCCCCTACTGGGGAGGCCCTTGCTGACCTCCAGAGTGGAGCCCCCTCTGTGGAGCCCCTTGCTGTCCTTCAGGGCAGAGCTCCCTCTGGGATCAAACTCCTTCCAAGCGGCCTCTACGGCCGAGCCCCCTCCAGGGAGTACCCCTGGAGCCCTGCAAGACCCCATTACCCCACTAAATCAGGGGATTCCACCCCACAGAGCTCTTGGGGGTTCCAGGTCCCCTCCAGGGTTTAAACAGGGGTCTGGGGTTTTCCTCCTAAGCCCCTCTTGGCCTGCTACTGGCCCCTCTAAAGGCCCCTCTGTGGCTACAGGCCCTTCTAAAGGCCCCTAAAGGGCCCCTCTGCGGCTAAAGGCCCCTCAAATGGCCCCCCTGTGCTAAAGGACCCTCTGCGGTTACAGGCCCCTCTACCAGGCTTAGCTGCTCAGCTAACGGGCTTAGCTGCTCGGCTTCTAAGCTACACAGAGCTGGCATGGATTTTAGCGGCTCTTCTAACGAGCCTACTGGCACTTCTTGTGGGCTGCCTGCTACGGGCTTTAGTGGCCCCGCTATGCTACCTGGGTTAGCCTCGACCGCTACACTACCCACCTGGACCTCAAACCCACTTGCAACACACTCTTAGGCCTCAGACTCACTAGTCACCCCCACTAGGGCGTCTATCCACTCTAGAACACTCACCAGGAGCTGTCTTGGCACTGACATGGGACGCAGGAATCTTGGCACAGGCACGGAATGCAGAAGCCTCTCTTGTGCAGCTTCGATGCTCTCTCACTCTGCGGCGGCTGCGAGACCCTCTTGGTCTGCAGCAGCTGCGCTCTCTCATCCTTCAGCTGGGCCTTGTGGCAGCTGTCACAGGGAGCTTGTTAGTCCGGTGAGCACGCTCATCAGCTCAACCACCTGCCGCTTCTGTTCAGCCAGGTGCTGAACAAGCTGCAGCCTGTTGTTGTCAGCTATGGGCTGGTCAGGCCACGTAGCTTCTGTGGGAGGTGCTTCTCGCCGCGACTGAGGCTGGAGTGGCGCCTCTAACTTTAGCTCGCTCAGGGTTTTAGTGCCCAAGCCGACCACGAGTGAAGCTCGCTGTTCCTGCCAGGGCTCGCCTTCTGAGGCGAGCCTGAGTGGTGCACAACAACTCAGCTGTTGTAAACCGTCTCGTCCTGTCCAGTTCACCCCCGAGCGGAAACCAGCCTGTCTCACTCCTGGCAAACTCCTCTTCATTCTCCAGCAGGAAGGTCATCAAGGCTCCAAGGACCAGAAAGGTCGTCAAGGCTCCAAGGACCAACACAAAACTTAACATGTGGCAGCCTCTAGCGGCCACTGATGGGACTTGACAGAGGCCTCCTTAAGGAGAGTTTTGTAAATACTTAAGCTAACACAGAAATCAAGCCACAATTTGTTATTCAATTGTTTATTTTTCTATTTTAATAATGTTTATGTTTTAAAAGTGCTTTCTGCTGAAATAAACAGCTTTGCATATTATTTTCACCGGTGGCTAAGACTTTTCCACTGTGTAAAATTGTTCATATACACATTGTATAGACTTTATTTTTACTGCATCGCACAGGTGAAGTGAAAAAAGGTAAAAATTATATTCTAAAGCTTTCTCACACCAGTGTTATGTTCATTTCTTCAGCAGAGTTATGTAAAATGATGCAAAGTGAAGTAAATGGGATAAATGAGTTGAAATGACTGGAGCACTTAAACTCTATTCTTTGTAAATGTTTATGGATGGATTGGCATTCCACCCATGCACTGTTTCTGATAAGCCTTCATCAAATGCTGAAAATCCAACCATTCATACCCATCTCCATGACAACGTGGGACCAGAGACTAGCATTGAGATCCACCACCCTACAATGTAGGCCTACCCGGCAATTTAGAAATCTTGATGCTGTAGCGGCTCAGCTCACATAAAATTACTTATGCATTCAACACATCATGCGACACACAGAAAGACTTGATTAAGTATGATTAAGGCATGTAACTGATATGGAAATGTAGATTGTGTTTTGATCCCATATACAATATTTGGCTACACTATACGACTGATATAAAGTGAGGCGTGGTGGTGTTGTTGCACTGAAAATTTCTTATAGTAAAGAAATCCTCTATTCACAGTGCGAAAAACAAGGCTCTCTCTCTCTCTCTCTCTCTCTCTCTCTCTCTCTCTCTCTCTCTCTCTCTCTCTCTGCGGAAAGCTTGAGAGAGCTGGGGCTTGGCTGGGGAGATGCGAGCACACAGCAGCTTCATCCTCACACAAAGACATTTCCACTGAGGCTGACACTCCAGATGTTAAATTGGACCAAATGGGTTTATACACCAATTGAGTCCACTGATTAGACCTTCATTAGACATAATACACAGATCTGTGTGGGTTTTCTGAGGAAATAAAACCCAGAAGGGGTTCTGAAGTTATTTTAATTAGCAGTTGATTAAGTGGAAATTGTGACATCTAATAGAGAAAATAATGAGAGTGCATAAGGTAAAGGTTAATGGGAGACAGTAGTGAGTAGGGTGGTGAGAGAGACAGAGAGTGAGACGGGGTGTACAAGAGAGAATAAGTGAGAGAGCAAGAGGGAGAGAGACTGACGGAGAGACACTTCAGTGGAATGAAAGCCTCTAATCAGAATGTAGGGTCCATGTGAATCAAACAAAAATTTACAAATATAAATGGTAATCTTCAGAAATACATGTCTGAAACACAACATTCATCTGATGATAAATGAGAAAGAGAGTGGGAGAGAGAGAAGGAGAGAGAGAGAGAGATGAAAAATAAGAAGAATAGAAGAAAGACAAAATCAGGTCCTCTAAAATGGTCCTTCTCATTATCATGATAAAAGCATAGATCTTCAAGAGAGGATTTAGCGCAAGATTGAGAGACAGAGGGCTGATTAAAGCAATCAAACCTATAACAACATGAAAATTTGTGCTATACTCCAAAAACCCTTTGAGCAGAACCCAGACAAATTCTTTTCTGAAAAACGAGTGACTTCTACCCCTTCGATTTTGTTTTAAGACTTTTTTTTTCAGGCTACTCCCAATCCAGCTTTTGTAAATTGATGCAGAGACACTCTCTGTGAAATAGAGCACCGGCTAGTTTTCATGTGAATTGCTTCTCAACAGCAAAGGACCACTATCTGTATATGTGATCGACCTTGACCATGGCTCAAACACACAAAGTAATGCAAGGAGTATTATTGGTTTTTGAATGAGGTGTAGTCTTGTCTGTGGCGGTATAGTAGCTCTAGTCCTCTACACTCATTTCCCTTTGATGCTTTTCTCTCTCTCTTTGAAGCAACCTCCAGAAGTGATATCTCAGCAGGCATCACTCCATGGTCATCTAGGATAAAGGCCAGCTCTACATCAGGTATTGTCATATGTGGTGGCAGTTATAGTAAAACTAGCTTACCCATATTAGCCTTTGCTAAAATATTCTGTAATCCTGGCATATGCTGGAACCCAGTCTCTACTTAAATCTGAGAATGAGGCTGCAATGGCTTGTCATCACTATTGACAGAGGGTCTTACATTTAGGAAGGCCACTCAGATAAGAGATGCAGCAGAGTCATCAGGCACCGATTAGTCTCAGTGTAACAACTCATCAAAAGATGATAGGTCTGACAGGCACCGACACAAAAGCATGGACACGGGGGCGTTTATGGTTCCTCAAGTGTGAAATTATCACAGATTCTTTTGACGAATCCTAGTCTAGAGGGCGGCACCAGTACAAAGGAAGCTGTGCAGTTTTGACTTGCTTATACCAAAAGAGATTGGACACGCCAGCACATTCAAGAAAGGATTTCAGAGAGAAAAGCTTCCAAAAGTGTGAAGCTCCTTGCTTATGGCTTCAGTCAATCTGGGCAGCATAAGGTTTTGATGATTGCTTCTGATGGTCTGTAACAAATGATTGAGCCAAATAGTGAAAAATAAACCATATAAAATATACCATTCTAATGGGTGATGTAGATCTGCATTAGTCTCTGTATGTGGGGTATTTAGAAGAGGTGGATATATTCAATCACTTCCACTAATGATATTGGAGTCATTCTGCGAGTCAGATGAAGCTAGAGGACTCTCTTTCCATCACTGTATCGTGGATCATTAGCTAAGCTCCCTGTGTTTAGGCCATTAATGAGGAATCGATAGCAGGAGTAGTGGAGTTGTGATCACCTGACTTGTTTCAACAAGAGCCTTGACTTACACCAGGCATAAGCCAAAGATAAAAGTCTAAAAGTCTTAATACAGCTGAGAGAATATATTCTTTGCAGAACAGGGCTGTCATTATTAATATTATCTACTGACTACTTTGAAGATTTAAAGATGAATAATTTTAATAAGAATTAAAGCATTTTAATGTATTTTATATATAAGGAAGTGTTACAAAAAAAACAATAAGCAGCGTGTGTGTAATGTGACATAAGGTATTCGATTTTTTTGATGTTTTATATAAAAAATAACATGTCACAATGTGTTGCAGTGCATAATAGTAATGTGATGTAGTAGGACTTATATAACAGACAGAACAATTGCTGATTCATGCCCTGATCAATCTACTCTGTCCTTCTGGACAAACTTTATGCAAATGATCCAAGCCACAACAAAACAGCCTGTTTGTATATCACTTACATGCACACTGATTAATAGAGTTGCAGCTTACTACTGCAAATAATGAAAATATGTAAATAAAACAAAGTACAACTGCAAATATTTGCTGTACACAAATGATTGCAAATTTTAGCATTTTCAGCTAATCTTGAAAATCAATCATTTAGTCATGTCCAATTCCACTTCTACAATTCTGGTTCCACAGTTCCTACTAGCTAGGACTCCCCCAGTCATATGATACCACCAGCACTGGGAGGCTGAAGGCTAGCACATGCTTCCTCTGAGTCACATGAAGCACCACAGCTTCTTTCCAGTTTCCACTAATGCAATATCATTGGACAGCTCAGCATGCTTGACGGAGAGTGTTTTAGTGCATATGCTAAAAGATGCCCCTGCTGGTTTGCATCAAACAGTGTCAGGAAAGGCCATCCTACCCCACCCAGAGACAGTGAAACCAATTGTGTTGTCTTGGTTTCCCCACCATGGGTGTCTGTAGCATCGCCTGATGATAGAATCGACGCTTTGACAGTTGTGCCACTCAGGAGCTCCTGTTGTGATTTCTATCACATGTAAAGAGCAGCTGGTGTTTGCAAATTATGTAAAAAATAAGGCATGACCAAAATTAAGATACTAGGATTTGATCTAACAATACATACAACACCATATGTCAACAATGCATGTGAAGCTCCATTGCCACAATTATTGCCAATTCGGCAACCATGACTTGAATCATGGCAGCGCTAATGCTGTGCAAGAAATAATTAACCATTTCACATGGATCACCAGTCTCTAACATTGTAGGGGAATGATTTGTCTGGAAAACCTTCAGATGTGATTAGAATTAGAATTATTTCTAAGTGCTTGCTCCTTGCTGACCGTTTTAATTGGTTTATATCAGTAATACGCATACCTCTGCTCACCGAGGATTAATTCTCAAGATAATGTCATTTGGAATGACAGGTCATAATGATATAATGACAGGCCTTAATGAAAGCAATACCACTCCACTCTCAAAAATAAAAGCATCAAATAGAGTGCTTTAGAGTGATATCATAGAGCACACCCTTTTGATTCCCATATGAACCTTTCAAAAGTATTTTTAAAAAGCACATTTTGTAAACAAGGCATGTGAATGTAAAGACATTATGTAAAGATTGTTTTTCAACTAAGGCTTTTTTCACACATCATATTCAAGAACCAGTAGGGAATAGTTCCATGAGTATAAGAGTGTACTTATGTAAGTCACATTGACATTGTAGTGCAGGATTTTTCTAATTAGGAGAGTTCATTTTGAACACTTTAGGCTTGCTGAATGTATTCATGCCCTTTTCACAATGAAGTGCTTACCTGGAAACTCAGCTGGTGTTTCTGTCATGCAGTTGTGCTAAGCAGCACTACCCCTGTCAGAGGCAAGGTGAGGAGTCAGAAAGAGGATGATGTTGGAGTCATCAGTGAATATGGAGGAACTCAAGGGAGCTCCTAGCTCTGCACCTGTCAGCCAGTAACTCCTTTCCCATCTGCAGACCATAATTCCCCCCTTTAGGCCTGCAGATTCTCGTCTCTGCGGCAAAGAAACCGATACGAAACTGGGCCAGGGCTTTCCTTCTGCTCCATCCCCTCTACTCTTGCACACTTCCTTTACTGATTCCCACAACAGCCAAGATTTAGACTGAGAGACTGAATGAGGTGATGTGGTAGACTGATTTTTTTTTAAAGAAAGAAGCTGATTAGCAGAAGAAAGTAGACTAAGGGTATTTGTCATGGTCCCTTTTTCTTTTTGTCAGGGGTGCTTTCTAGCATGAAGTCAAAATCCACAACCTTCCAGAATAACACAGCTCACTGTCAGCTATGTGGCCCAGTTGAGAAATCTACTTTAATAAGAATAGCATTTATTACGTAGAGCTGTTGGGCTGGCTGGAAAGAGTTGAAAAAGTGCTCTAATATACAGTAGATGTCTGCAAGTTGTATATACTAAAGACAAATCCTATTAGCACTGCTACGGGTTGACACACAGTGCAGATCAAACAACCACAGCAAGACACACTATGCATAATACCACGTCGCTTTTTTGCTGATCAGCAATATTCCCCAAAGCCAGACAGATAACCGCATTCACAAGTTCAATGCGCTAACAGTTCATCAGTACAGGACAATTTTTACACTGAGATCCTGTTGTCTCTAACAGATGTCTGCAAGTCTGAAATAAAACATTGAAACCCTCCTGAACAGACAGGCACTGTCCCAGTGTCCTCACTCTTCATTCCGCCTTTGTGGACACTTCCTGACTTTATGTCAAAAATGTGTTTTGGCAACAAAATATTTTTCTCAGGGTTCCTGTGAATATTCTGTTGAAAGGGACTGTGGGATAAGAAAGCAATAATTTACCTATTTATGCTGTTAGAAGGTTTTATGGTTGGTGAACCTGTTCAGATTGTTAATGAAAATCCCATTTATGGTAGGTTTTCCCAACAGGGATCAGGTCTAACTGAACAGTCGCAGCACGAAGTAACACCTAACAGGAATGTCATTACATTTTTTCTTGTAACAAAGTACAGTAACAGTGCAGTTACACATAACATAATAGTTCTTTTATGTTGCCTATGTGTTTTTAAGAGAACAAAATATATTACACGTGAAGCATTTTAAAAACATTTTCTCTATGTTATCCTGTTCTTCTATGTAATTTGTATGCACCATAGCTGACTGTGAGGCTTAGATTGTGATATAAGCAGCACAGCACGAGTGGGGGAAGTGCTGTGAACTCATCGGACATTCTGTACAAGCATCTAATCATGTGAAACTTATGGAAAATAGTGTGCTGAAGAAGGTAATGAGAGAGACTCACCCAAACAGATCAGACTCGATTTTCATTTAGAAATAGCTTTAAAAGCTTTATAATTTTTTTTTCATGGTAGCTTTCTACCTAAATTCCAAAGAAATACTAGCTTTTCTTATTAGGTTCTGTTGGTATAAAATAGTTTTACAAAGTAACGCAGAAGTAAGGTAGTGACTTTTTTCCATGATTTGTTTTTTTTTCACAGAGTAATCCAGGGCTATTCAGAAAACATCAGGACTGTAGCCTTGGACACACAGCTCTTACAACACACCTGAGTAACATAATTATATTTTGAGAGAAGTAGCTAGTTATTGGTCATAAGCTACTTTTTTAAGGAAAGGAACATTTGGTCCAGGAATCAATTCTGCTGAATCAGTATGTAAAATCCTCAGCCTCTCTTTTAATGGCTCTAGTGCACAATTCAACATAACTAAGGTTCACACAAATGCTCAAATAGATCCCCTATTCCTTATAAACACTAGTTCTGTTAGGTTACAACCAGGCTTCAGTCCGGAGATCCGCTCTCCCCCTGAATTCAGCTCCATTCCATAACCCTATCCACACCTCTGCAAAAACCGTTAAAAGCCCAATCAGATTCACCTGAATTCTAACCACATGACGCAAATTCACCAATACAAAAACCCATGGTACTAGGAAAATTTTGAAAAGTTTTGTTTGTGTGCTTCCCTGCATACTGAGTGTTTGTTTATTGTCTCATATCCTGGTTATTGATTCTATTGCCTATTTCTCTCGACTTCGATTCTTGCCTACCCCTGTCTGTTCGACTGCTGTACCGGACTTTGACCACAATAGCTTGGATTACATGATTCAATTCTTCTGTCGAACGAATTGGATTTCTTTGCCTTTCGGACTGTTTTCTGGTTTGGGATTTTTGTTTTTTCTTGCTGTCTTCTGCAAGTTGAAATACACTCATCAGTATTTGTCCCCTCTTTTCTGCTCATGACAAATTACCTATGATGATGATGATGGACGGGTCTAATGGGTGTACACATTTGTGATTTAATGAGAAATAATCATAAGTTTGTATTTTTACTATACAAATTTGGAGTCATTACTTCTCAGTTATTAGGTTTATAATAATTCTAAGAGTTTTAATAACATGAGTTAGGTCAATTATAATAACACGAGTTAGGGCATAACACTCACCTTTCTTTACTCTTCTTTTGCTCATCCTTTTGATTCTGATGGCTCCTCTGTGCACGCTGTACCTCTTCCCTGATTAGATGCCTTTCTTCCTAATGAAAGCCGTGTTTCTGCGCCTTCCAGCAATTTGTTCTTCTTAATGTAATTATTGGCCAAGTTAATGTATTACAAGTGTACTTTATGTCCATGCAATTGAGACACCTGATGTAAAACATTGATTCATCTAAGTGTTGAGGCATTTTACTTGTGAAACAGAAATGTAAAGATTGGCCAACTGAATAATTGATGGTTTACATTGTTTATAAAATTATAAAAAGAAAAATACAGAGTTTAAAGCAGCTCACAGGCTGTAGGGAAAAGTTCAAAATCTCCTGTTTTACAGATGACTAGTCTCTTGACAACAATGAAATGGCAAAAAAGAAAATGCAGTCTTTAACAATACACTTCGCATTCATATCAATTAAAAGTTTTTGCTTTAACAGCTGTACGGTCTTGCCAAGAACCATTTAGGAGGCCTTATTTTTTATGCGTGCACCACACTCTAAAAAAATTCAATGTTTGACTTGATTGAGTAATATCTACTCAGCTTATTCAAGTAAATCGCACTCAAGCAACCTCAAATTAAATGCTCATTAAATGCATTACATCTACATCTAACTAGTGATATAAAGTGATTACATCCAGCAAAAGTAGAAGCAACACAAGTTATGTTTGCTACCAGCTGTGGCAGAATCACACTCAGCAGCTGGATACATAACTACTCGCTCTTACAGCCTACAGTGGTTAACCAAGGTGTAAAAAATCAGGCTCAAAGGAAGGTAGACCAGGGGCAGTAACACACAAAGAGGGTGAATAACAAAGGTAAAACAATACGCAAATTGATAAGACCGGGAGACAATTTTATTCAAATATATTTACAATGTATTAGTAAAACACAGCTGACTCAGTTTCATTCAGTGACATGGACTTGGTAAGTAACATGAACATTTTTCAATTCACAGTAAACATAATTTTTTATTATCTGGCTCATGTACCTGATACGGTATATTTCCAGTACAACTAAAAATTCCTTTTCAGTCTGAAGCTAGTTATTTTCAGAGGAAGCAGTTGGATACCCGCTGTGAGCCATTTCTGCATGTCAAGGCTTGATAAGGGATTTGTTTATCTTCTTGAAAACATTTCTTGGTTCCACTTTTTAAAAAAGGTGCCACAAAGGATTCCTTCAAACAGTATGTGAAAGAGATCTGTGATTGTGAAGAACCTTTTGAAGGTTTAGGGACACTTCGCATAACATAAACATGTTTCACCAGTGTAAAGTTTCTTCCTGGAACTTCAACATTATGTGGAGGTTCTTTCAGCATTAAAAGATTTTTCACTGTCATGCTTCCCATTTACGTTGGGTGATTCAGTGGAGGGTTCTCTAAAGAACAATCAATTGAGAGGTTCTTTAAGGAACCAAAAGTGGCTCTTCTAGTTTGGAAGAATGTAGTTTGAAAAAAAGACATGCAAGCAATAAATAATCTGTTATGCAAGTGTTTACATTTGAATGCGCTCATGTGTCCAAAGCTTGAAGCTCAAATGCCCTGCATTTCACTCTTCATTTCTGAGTGTTTAGCCTATGTTGTTGCTATTACAACTAAAATGGTTAATTTATAGAAGTTTAAAAAAGTCCTTAAATGTTCTTGGTAACCCTTAATAATACTGTTTTTTATTTAATAGGCTGCTCTGCTGGAACTAAGCAGAAATGAAAGAGTAGTGCTGAAATAACACCTGAATCATTCATATTATTTACAGATTACTAATTAGTTACTCACTAGGGAACAGTTAACTAACGATTAAAGTAGTTACATGCAAAAATGAGTTAGGTAAGGAAAAATATTCTAAACATTAGTATTTTAGCAAGTGTCATGTTTGCAAACCGATTGCAAACTAATGTAACATTAAGAAATGCAAGAACAATAGTAACAAATACTGAATGATCTCATCATCTGGCAAGCCATAGGTAGCAAGCTAAGCATTACAAGTTAATCTAATAATTTCACTCACATGATCTAAAGGTGAAAAATGAAACAATCTGTGATCAAGACAACATTGCCGCAGTAAATTCTACATTATTAACTATCCACACAACATAATGCAGTGTTGTTTGATACCTCAAATTTGTTAACAGCTTCATAAACCTCTTTTCCCACACACAGAACGTTAGACACCTCAACAGACTTTGATTCTGTTCTATCTACTCTGGCTCAGATGGATTGGCTGGAATTGACTTTATGCCAGTCACTCAATCTAACTAGACCTGCAGGCTGTGGGAAGGTGATGCTGGATGTTACTAGGCCCGAAGGTAGACCAGTCTAGGGGTGTTTAACTCCATGTAATATGTCATAGTGCATTTCACTGGTAGGCTGATAGGTAAATAAAACCATGTGGAGACCAACAATAAATCTCATTTTGATATATTTTGTTCTTAGAAAGAGAGTGAGGGATTAGCCCTTTTAGTTCATTTATACCAGCCGCCCCTGCATCTAATGCAAAACTCTAGGAATGAGGTCTTTTGTCATATTAAATGAACATTTTATATGATGAAAACGATGGCTATACCTGAAGCCAAAACACTGCTGAGGGAATAATATGAAACCTCAAATCAATTCAAGCCCCCAGTAACCTGGAGGTATTCATGAATGATGCGTACAAATGACGTGATAGGTATGTGTTCTGTGTCTATATTGCTAAAGATATTCTTGGTGATCGTACTGTAGCAAGACTGCAGCTCAGTCGTCGGTTGTGGAGCAAATGTGATAATGAACGTCCAGGTTTGCTCCGCTTCTCTTTCTCTGTTCTTTTCCCACCAAGCATCACTGTGTGGCAATGTGAATTACTGAGCTCCTCCTTCATGTCTGGGGGCAGATGAAGGCTAATGCTCCTGCAGCAGAGCGAGAGAGAGCCAGAGATATGCTTGATGTTGCCTCTTGTCCTCATTTACATGTTTTTTTCCAAACATCGTGCCAAAGTGCTGGGATCAGAGAGCTCACACAGTCTCCTTTTGAAGTTTAAATAGATGTTGATGGTTCCCCTCTTTTAGAGCTGGCAGTGTACGGCGAGTACATCTTTTGCCATGAAATTACCATGAGGGAAGGTGGTTGCAGGGCTGCTTTAAAAAATGCAACACAGCGTTTATGTTATACTGTGTTAAAGTACATACTACAAAACTGGTGCCTCGCCATGCTCACAAAGGGAATTTTCCTTTCTGCTTTTGTGATATGTTCAACAAGATGTATGCTTCAGTCCTCCTGCACTTTAGTCCATAAAATCCAAAACATGTTAGTTATGATAACTGCAGGATGAAAAATGAGCTGAGAAAAGTGGGCCAGTATTGAAGGGTCTTCTCAAAGAATGTCCCTGTTTTCTGTTCAGTGTACAACATTGTAGTGCTCTATGATAAAAATAAATGCACAAATGGCCTGATCATCCTCTCATAGAGGTTTTTTTTTTTTCAGAATGTATAATTCGAACATAGCCTTTGTTGCATTTTATCGATATCTCTTGAAGGGCTCCAGCTCTAATGTGCTTTTTCATTCCTCCATTTTTTTTAGAACATACATGCAGCCCAAGCAATATGATTTAGATCAAAATTTCATCATTGTAATGCATTCCAAATTTAAATGTCTTTTTTGGACATATTTACAGCTTCAATATGGTGGGTTGACTTAAAATATTCATTCTGCTACACGAGCTAGAAAAGAATTTCGTGTTCTTCCTGGAATGCAGTTTTCTTTCAAACTAAATGCCTTCCTGCATCATAAGGCATAATAGCAAAGAGTCAGAAAACATGTACTTTCTAATGGATGGGGATTTCTGAACAGCTCTCACATTCTCAGAGATGATGTAGTCATCTGAATACATTAAATTGCAAACATTTGTAACTTTGTATTAAGACAGTGGCTGCACTGAGCTTTTGATTTAGTCCAGGCCAAATTTTCAGCATTCAGATGAATCCATCCGTGCACACTTGGTTGCAGAGCTGTGAAAGGTTGCTCCCTGGTGCAGCTTGATATCGACCTTTTTTTGCTCGGCTGATTTCTTTAAGGCATTTTTTATACTGTGACATCCCAAACTTCAAAGATCCATGTTTTTCTTCAGGCTAGATGTGTGTCCCCTGTTACCCACCAAATCACAAGACTGCTGATGAAATATTTACCACCTCTATAGCTTATCTTTGTAGTGATTAATTTAGGTCTAAGGACATGTCTTCCAACCACAGGGGTGGAGGATGACGCTGCTGAAGGTCACCAAGTCAAAGACTGTTCGGTTCACTTTCTCACGCACAGGTCAGGATGGTGTTGCTTTATCCTTGCAGAAAAAATGCAAATAATCTTCATAAAATACCTTAACTCTTAAAACTGAGGACAAAAAGGCTTATTTGGAGTGATGCCAAAGACCAGCGTTGTTAAATTTACCATATTGAGGACTATAAATAAAGTCAGTTAAACATTTACTAAAATTATAATTTTGTTAGCAAAGGGAGCAAAGTAACCTAGTAATTAAACAAAATACTGCATGTATGTACGGTTCAAAACATATTTGAATCACAGTACTTATTTCACAAAATAACGGATAAGGTCTTTGTTACCACCAAAACTGATTCATGAACCAACATAATATTGTGCTTCACATTTTTTTTTTAATAAAAGGATGACCGCACAATTAAAATAAACACGTTTAATAGTTAACAAACAAAAAATAATGTCATGGTTTTCAGCAAAACTATTTGTTCAGTTAAAAAGTCGACACAACAAATCCTAACTCAAAATACATGGCAAACTTTGAAGGATGGCAAACTTGAAAGGATGGCACCTATAATGGCATTCCTAAGCAAAGTAAGCACTGTGTGGCTTCTAATTTAAACTCATACCAGACACTCTGCACCTTTTCTTAGAAATTATCTTGTCTATTCTAGGATTAATGACATTTGCTATGGCCACTTTCAATAGCAAGACCAGATGCTGGTCTATGAGTTGGGATCTGCGGGATCTCTCACTTAGTTTCATTATGGAGACCATCTGTTCACACGAGTAGATGCTTCCAAACTTAGACATGATGTGTAAAGGAGAAGCCATGGCATTGATTTGGAGAGTAGAGGTGCAGTTGCAGCGGCCCCAGCTGACTGGTCCTGGTTACAGAGCACAGTTAGATCGCAGTTCAGTGAGATTCCAGTTGCATGTGTCAGCATTAGACAGATCAAGGGTCTCCAAATTCTGCTTTGAGGGTGTTCCGTTAAATCCAAAAGTTCCTAAAAACTGAGCATCCACCCACCTAGATGAATATGGAAAGCTGGCCAGCGTCCGTCCTGTCTGTACTCTCATCTGCAGCCAGTAAATATGCAATAAAATCCTTGTCTCTGGTTTGTAGCTGGATCTATAAGTCGGAGGCTACCTGACTAGCCATGGTATGTCAGGGTATACAATATCACACACTTTTTCAATGCGCTTGCTATTTCCTGTGCTTTTCAAAAGCTCCCTCACTCTGACTGATATGAGTAAGCATGTTTTGGTGTTATTGAAGTTGGTGCTTTAATTCTTTGACTTTTTGTAGCTGCTGTTCAATGTCCATGTTTTTTTCAATAATATTCATACTTCGTTTTGAAATGCCTCTAAAGGTCATACTCTTTAGAAACTGTTGATGCTTCTCGACATAAGAGACCCACTGGCTTAATCTGAATTCACAAAATAAATATTCTTTTTCCATCTTTTCTGATGTTGTTGATTCATTGTCTACTTTTTCTTTTTTTGGCCATTGGTTATTCTAGCTACCTTTTGGAAAAGCAGATAACATTCACTGTTAGCACTGTAGGCTGAAAATCCCAAATGATCTCACTGAAAAATGTTGACTAGAACATGGCACTTTTGACAGTGTCACTATTGCAATTGTATAAACAGAGCTAATAAACAAGCTTTCAACTTTGAATTGCTCTGTAATTGTTCTGGGACACAGTTTTGGGAAAAGGCCCTTTTCTATTCCAGTATGACTGTGTTCCAGTGGTTGGATGAGTTTGGTGTGGAAGAACTAGACTGGCCCGCACAGAGCCCTGACCTCAACCCCATCCAACACCTTTGGGATGAACTGGAATGGAGATTGTGAGCCAGGCCTTGTCTAACATCAGTGTCTGCCCTCATAAATGCTCTACAGAATGAACAGGCACAAATTTCCACAGAAACTCCAAAATCTTGTGGAAAGCCTTCCAAGAAGAGTGGAAGCTGTTATAGCTGCAAAGGGGGGACGAACTCAGATTAAAGTTTATGTATTTTAATCCAACAACATTAAAATCCCTGTTGGCGTAATGGTCAGGCGTCCCAATACTTTTGTCCGTATAGTGTAAATTCACATTCTCTATAGAGTTATGCACAGTTACAGTATGTACAAAATTGTGCACTACAGCTTGCAGAAAAATGAGTCAGTTTTGATGCAGACAATTTAGAAAACAGACACACTTTCCCTGTGATCTGGTCAAGCTCCGCCCCCTAGCAACCGTGGCGCTGTCATAGCAACCACACCTAAACAGAGCGGGCTGCTGGAAGCTAAAAGTTGAGTTGATTTCTGTGTTTTGTTCGTTAAACATGCCTCTTCTGGTGACAGATCACACATGGACACAAACAGAAACCACTCTGTACATCAATATACCACTAAAAGGGGTGAAACCGGCCAGAGTGGACGTGCTCTGCACGGAGGAGTTTCTCAAGGTGAGGCTTTAGCACTAAACTAACTTTAGAGCTAGCGCCCATTTATAATAATAATAATAATTATAATAATACAAAATAAATAATAATAATGATAACAATCATGATGATGATGATGATGATGATAATACTGATGATTATGGTGATGATGATGCTTATATTATTATTATTATTATTATTATTTTTATTATTATTGTTGTTATTATTATTGTCATTATTGTTATTAGTAGTAGTAGAATTAGTATTATTATTACCAACAATAATAATGATGATAATAATACTAATCATAATGATGATGGTGGTGATAATAATAATAATAATAATAACAGCAACAATAATAACAATAACAACAGCAATAATAATAATTATAATAATAATAGTAAAAACATTTGTTTTTATTACCACAGGTCAGTTTTCCTCCGTTTCTGTTCGAAGCCTTCCTCCCCGAGCCCATAGATGATGACAGAAGTTTGGCCAAACTTGGAAACGGCGTTGCAGTTTTGACGCTGCCCAAAAAGAAGGAAGGTCTGTGGGAACATCTCAGCAGAAACATCGGTGAGTCATTTTCTCACGGACCGGTCAGAGTGTGATATTGTGGAAAAAAAAGATGCTGAATATTTCACAGTATGTACTTAATCATTAATAGTAGATACTAAATTATTAGCATAGGATAGTGAACAATTCATAATGGATATTAAATTATTTATAGTAGATTCTAGATAATTAATAATTGATACTAAATAATTCATAGGAGATGCTGGATATTTAATAGTAGATAATACTAGAATAACTCATAGTAGGCTCTTATTAATTCATAATAGATACTGAACAATTTGTTGTAGATACTGAATAATTCACAGTGTGCACTGAATCATTCACAGTTTATACAGAATAATTCACAATTTATGCTGAATAATCAATAGTAGATACCTAATCATTCACAGTATGTACTGAATATTTCAGAGTGGATACCGAATACTTTATAGTAGATAATTCATAGTGGATACTGAATAATTAACACCATACTGCACCAGTAAGTGTCACTGGGCGAGACTCCTAACACTACACAGGTTAAAAAATCATTAAATGTCTTACTTTTCAATGTAGCTAGAAGAATATCTATCTATCTGTTAATCTATCTATCTCTCTATCTGTATTTTTATAAATATTTCAGACAAAAGCAAACAAAGAGAGATTCGAGAAGATGCACTTCTCAAAGCTCAGAAGAAGGCTGTTGAAAACACCAAGGCCAGAGCTGCCAAGGTCCAGCAGGAGAAGAAGTACACACTGGAGACTATGATGAAGGTTTGGAAGATCATCTACTCCCCTTTTTCATCAGACAGACTGACTTCTTGTCTCTTGAGCACAGACAGGCAATCGCTGTTGTACCTTTAGTAAAGCTACAATAACATCCAATATCCTTGACTCAATATTAAAAGGGTGAAGCATGACAGTGCTGAAGTATGACTGATATATTGGGTCTCTAGGTGGAAACCTAGGATGTTCAGGGCTTGCAGCAAACAAGCATATGTTCTCTCACCCTTAGCCCTTAGGTTTTGCCTGTGCTCTATTACATTACATTCATTTGGCAGACGCTTGTATCCAAAGGACAGTTTGAGAACCAGAGGAGAATTCTAAGTGCTACATTTTTAGGTAAGGTAAAATTCAAGAAGATGAAAGGGTGGTAGTAGCCTATTGGGTAAAACACTTGCCTGTGAACGTGCTGACCACAAAGTTGCAGGTTCAAACCCCCACTTTCTACCGTTGTGTCATCAACCATCAGTTGCTCCAGGGGGACTGTCCCTCTAACTAAGGATTGTAAGTTGCTCTAGGTGCCAAAATGCTATAAATCAGAAAAGCAAGTGGGACCAAGAGAACAAGTAGGAACATAATCCTGAATGAGGGCTGGGTGAAGACCCACATGTCACCCTGTAGGCAACAGATAATGATCCAACTTTCATTGGGGCAGCAATGGGTAACTGGTGTAAGTCAATTAGCAGTGGCGTGACATGCGACCTTTTGGGTTGGTTGAAAACCAGCCGCGCTTCTGTGATCTGGACCAGCTGTGAGGGTCTTATTGTACAAGCTGGAAGTGTATGTTCTCATTCTAAATACATATCATATATGTACTGCAGCTTAGAGTTAGTCATAGGACTGTTTAGCCAAGTCCTGACCGTGACTTTGAAGTGGCACTACTAGCAGTTCCGGGATTCGAACTCACAACCTTCCGATCGCAGGGGCAACTCCCTAACCACTAGGTCACCAGCCATCCCATGGTGTGTTTTTCTAATTCCCTGGTTATACGTCTCCAGCTTGAGGAAGAGGAGCGGGCCAGAATTCAGATGATAAAGGACGAAGAGTGTGCGAGAGCTACAGCAGAGCTGGATGCCTGGAAAGAGAAGGAAGCGACTCAGCGAAGGCTGCAGGACGACAAACAGCCGAGAAAGCCTGAGGAGGCTTGTGTGACGAGAGCAGCACAGAAATCCAATAGAACCGAAGGTGAAAAAAGGAAAAGAAGTCCTTCTTAGTTTACCAGTGGTGTTTTAAGAAGAGTTGTTTTCAGTATTTGAACATTCCTGGCTGTTTTAAATACAGTCTATAATGCAGAGCAGATGATCAGTTCAATCAAACCAGTGGCTGGGCCAAAAATCTCACATTAGCTCAAATTAAGTCAATCAGCCAAGACATTTTATTGCATTAATTGCATTTATTGCATTGCATTTTTATATTCTGTTAAAAAAAAATTCTTAAGGCAGCACATTTGCTTGTTCAGTTTGTCTGAAAGATGTCCAGTTCAATCACATTCAAGACAAGACATTTTTATTGTATTAATTACATTTGTTGCATCACATTTGTATTTACATTTACATTTACGGCATTTGACAGACACTCTTATCCAGAGTTTAATGTCCATACTGTCTTAATATACCTAACATTCTAATAGTTACAATTAAAAACTTTTTTTTTTAAATTCTGTTAACTAAAAATCTTAAGGCAGCACACTTGCTTATTTAGTTTTGTCGGAGCTGGAACTGCATGCCAAATGGAGAGTTCACACAGGACACCTTTTTTCTATTGTTTTTATCGGGACAGACGTGTCGAAATTGTGACAAGCAGCTGTTTTTAGTTTAGCTTCTTTCTGCCAGCACCATCACATTTGCTAGTGAGTGCCTGTGCATATGAGCTTGCACAGCTGTGTCCCTTGAGACGTCTTCTGCTGTTTTGTAAAGTGTTATCTATAATTACAAGTGCTTTGGCTATTAGCCTTGGCATGCTGTTGATTAGTAACAGGGAGATGCAGAGCCAGCTGTGGTAATTAGTGAAGTTTACACTTCCAGTTCTTGTTAGCTAAGTTAGCCTCACAGCTCCAGGGCAACACTAATAAAGCAACATTCAGACACCAGTCTTGGCTGACAGATTTGGTACCTGGAAGATATCTAGTTTTTTCCATAACTTGTTGATTGTGATTAATGCTAATGAAGGCGTTTAAGCTAACGGAATCTATCTTAGGTCAAAATTGCAGGAAAAAGGACAAACAGAAGGATCTACCTGCTCCCAGGTCAGCTGGCTGCATTCAGGTCAGTTTCACCCAGCGCGTTTTCCCCACTGCCTTACGGGAGTCCCGCGTGCCCGAGGAAGAAGAGGTGCTTATTTTTATTACTGTTTTTCTTCAGTCGCCCTGTAATTGCAAGTGTATGTCTTAGACAGAGGGGTGGTGTTTAAACAAAGAAATGGAATGTATTTCATTAGAAGTCTTTCACTGAAGGTAGTTGAAGCTTACTTGAGTATCATGTATGTGTGTACAGTGGCTGAGAAAGCAGGCGGAGGTAAGGCGGCAGGCGAGCACTAATCTCACTCAGTTAGACGACCTGAAGGAGGAAGAGAAGAACCCAGACTGGCTGAAAGAGAAAGGAGAGTAAGTTTCACTCAGCATGCTGAAACAGTACATTCCGGTTGTGATGATGTGGGTGTCGAAGCAAACAGGATGTAATCACAGGATCCAAAAGGTTTAATCCTAAAGGACAAGTAACAAAAACAACAAAAACAAGGGGTCTGGTGTACACAGAAAAAGAAACAGCTTTAACAAAAACAAAAGAAAACCAGCACAACCAGAAATGACCATAACAGAGTTCCAAAAGCAGGTTTTACAAACAGCAGAGTGACAAGAGGTTTTACAAAGAATCCTCAAAAACAGACTAAAATGCAAGAGTTGTTTACACTAAGGCAAAGAGAATGCCTGGACAGGAAATGCCTGGCAGAGACAGGAAATAGACACAGGTGAACAAAGGTGAACACCCCTGACAGTATGACAGGGTGACAGTAGCCTAGTGGGAAACACAATGACCACAAATTTGCAGGTTCAAACACCCAATTTCTACCATTGTGTCCTTGAACAAGACACTTGTCCCTGTAACTAATGATTGTAAGTCGCTCTGGATTAATCTGAGGAGCAGCCAAGAGGTGACACTGCAGGAGCTGCAGAGATTCACAGCTCAGGAGGGAGAGTCTGTTCACAAGACAACTATTAGTCATGAACTCCTTCAATCTGGCCTTTATGGAAGAATGGCAAGAAGAAAGCCATTGTTGAAAGAAAACAATATGAAGGCCCATTTGCAGTTTGCCACAAGCCATGTATGGACAAACATGTGGAAGAAGGTTTTCTGGTAAGATGAGACCAAAATTGAACTTTTTGGCTTCATGCAAAATGCTGTGTTTGGCAGAAAGCTAACACTGCACATCAACCTGAACACATCATCCCCACCGTGAAACATGGTGGGGGCAGCGTCATGATATGAGGATGCTTTCCTTTAGCAGGTACAGGGAAGCTGGTCAGAGTTGATGGGAAGATGGATGGAGCTAAATACAGGGCAATCCTGGAAGAAAACCTGTTAGAGGCTGTGAAGGACTTGAGACTAGGACGGAGGTTCACCTTCCAGCAGGACCGCGAACCTGAACCTACAGTCAGAGCTACAATGGAATGGTTTACATCAAAGTATATTCTTGTGTTAGAATGGCTCGCTCAAAGTACAGACCTCAATCCTCTGAGAATCTGTCGCAAGACTTGAAAACTTGACGCTCTGCTTCCACTCTGACTGAGCTGGAGCTGGTTTGCAAAGAAGAATGGAAACAATTGTAGTCTGCGAAGCTGGTAGAGACATACCCCAGTAGACATGCAGCTGTAATTGCAGAGAAAGGTGGTTTGCCAAAGTATTGACTCAGGGGGCCTGAATAGAAATGCATGCCACACTTTTCAGATTTTTATTTGTAAAAAGTTTTGAATAGCATGTATAATTTTCCTTCCATTTCACAGGTATATCACATAAAATCCCATTAAAATATATTAAAGTTGGTGATAAAATGTGGAACTGTTCAAGGGGTAGGAATACTTTTTCAAGGCACTGTAAATGCATTGGTTTTCAGGAAATCAGTTTCAAAACAATTCAATTCAAGGACAACTTTTTCCATACTTTAACAATATTTGCATATTACATCAGACTCTTATTTAAAACAGAAAATCAGTATAATTGTATACCTTTAAAACATGTTCAGTAACTACAGTACAGTGTCTTTTATGGACAGGAAGGTCTAGTGTTATGAGTGAGGACAGCGTTTGCATTTACGGCATTTAGCAGACGCTTTTATCCAAAGCAACTTCCATTCCATTCCCTAACTACAGGGGACAGTCTCCCTGGAGCAACTGGGGGTTAAGGGTCTTGTTCAGGAATCCAGTAGTGGTTTGCTGAAGGTAGGATTCGAACCCACGACTTCTCGATCCAGAGGCAAGTATCCTACCCACTAGGCCACCACCCCACATCTAAGCATCACATCTATACTTAACACCTAAATATCACACTAAACATCACATCTATACTTAACACCTAACCATCACATCCAAATATCACATCTAAGCATCACATTTATACTTATCACCTAAACATCACATCTAAACTTACCACCTATACTTAACATCTAAACATCACATCTAAGCATAACATCTATACCTAACACCTAAACGTCACATTTAAATATCACACGCAAACATCACATCTAAGCATCACATCTAAGCATCACATCTATAACATCACATCTAAACATCACATCTATAATTAACACCTAAACATCACATGTAAGCATCACACCTATACTTAACGCCTAAACATTACACCTAAACATCACATCTATACCTAACACCTAAACATCACATCTAAGCATACCATCTATACTTAACACCTAAACATCACATCTACATATCACATCTGAGCATCACATCTATACTTAACACCTAAACCTCACATCTAAACCTCACATGTAAACATCACACCTAAACCTCACATCTAAACCTCATATATAAACTTAACACCTAAACATCACATCTAAACATCACATCTAAACATCACATCTATAATTTACACCTAAACATCACATCTAAACATCACATCTAAACATCACATCTATAATTAACACCTAAACATCACACGTAAACATCACATCTAAGCATAACATCTAAACCTCACATATAATCTTAACACCTAAACATCACACCTAAACATCACATCTATAATTAACACCTAAACATCACCTCTAAACATCACATCTAAACATCACATCTAAACATCACATATAAACATAACACCTAAACATCACATATAAACATCACATATATAATTAACACCTAAACATCACACCTAAACATCACATCTATACTTAACACCTAAACCTCACACCTAAACATCACATCTATACCTAACACCTAAACATCACATCTAAGCACCACATCTATACCTAACACCTAAACATCACATCTAAACATCACATCTATAATTTACACCTAAACATCACCTCTAAACATCACATCTAACCATCAAATCTAAACTTAACACCTAAACATCACATCTAAATATCACATGTAAACATAACATCTATACTTAACACCTAAACATAACATCTAAATATCACATGTAAAGATCACATCTAAACCTCGCATCTAAACATCACACCTAAATATAACATCTAAACATAACACCTAAACATCACATCTAAATATCACATCTATAGTTAACACCTAAACATCACCTCTAAACATCACCTCTAAACATCACATCTAAACATCACATCTAAACATAACACCTAAACATCACATCTAAACTTAACACCTAAACATCACATCTAAACATCACATCTATAATTAACACATAAACATCAAACCTAAACATCACACCTATACCTAACACCTAAACATCACATCTATACCTAACACCTAAACATCACATCTAAACATCACATCTAATCTTAACACCTAAACATCACATCTAAATATCACATGTAAACATAACAGCTATACTTAACACCTAAACATAACATCTAAATATCACATGTAAACATCACATCTAAACATTGCATCTAAACATCACACCAAAACATTACATCTAAACCTCACTTCTCAATATTAAACCTAAACATCACATCTAAACATCATATCCAAACATCGCATCTAAACATCACATTTATGCTTAACACCTAAACATCACATCTATACATCACATCTAAACATCACATCTATTATCAACACCTAAACATCACATCTATACATCACATCTAAACATCACATCTATAAGCAACACCTAAACATCACACCTAAACATCACATCTAAACATCATATCTAAGCATCACATCTATAATTAACACCTAAACATCACACCTAAACATCACATCTAAACCTCACATCTAAATATCACATGTAAATATCACATCTAAACATCACATCTAAGCATCACATCTAAACATCACATCTAAATATCACATGAAAACAGGACATGTAAACATCACATCTAAACACCTCACATCTAAACCTCACATCTACACACCAAAACCTCATTTGCCTCTTTGGCAGGCCGCGCCGTCTGAAAAGATTTCCAGCGCTGTATCTGCATTACTTGTGGCTACATTCGCCTCTTCTCTCCACTTCAGTACAAAAATATAGAGGCGAAGTTCAGACCCCAAACAACTTTCACCTATTAACAGTGAAAAAGTGATTTTCCAGGGGTTCATTCCTTTATAATAAAAACAAACTTATATTTATTTTAAGGAACGAGCCTTAATCTTTTCCTGCATGCCATTCCCTTTTGGAAAAAATGAGGTTTCTTTTGCCTGACCACAATATTAAAGTCCATTTTCCTTTTATTTTGGGACAAATTCAAGGCTTTCTGAGTAAAATGATACAGTCTTATCTAATCACAATCCTGCTGCGGTCTGTACTTTTTTTCCACACACATCCAACATGAGGCCTCTGAAGCCCTCTCACAATTATTCATTCATAAATAAAAACAATTTAGATTTTATGGGTTTTATAGAAAGTAATGGAATATAATAACTGTCGTCAAAAGGCAACAGCATGCAACAAGGAAACCTGTTCATGAACTGCCAAATATATTTAAAAAAATATATATATGTGTATGTATGTA
>JBBJLS010000109.1:18496027-18525391 GCA_037577275.1 Bryconaethiops microstoma
CAACAGCCTCTTTTAATTTAATTTACAGTAATAAAACTACTGGGCTTTAAGAAGAACAAAACGAAAAACAAGAGAAAAACTGGCAATCTGTGCGTTCTGCAAAAGAACGGCTGTCCAATGCACAGCGGCCGTCGGCCTGTCTTTCTCGGCCAAGACGCAGACCTTGCACAGCTGGTGAAGAAACTCCAGACTGTTTTTTAGTCCCAGTCTGACCCTGCTCTGAGTACAGCATATTTAACCATCCCAAAAACTTTTTCTCTGTTCTCATGACAGTACAAAAACATTTATACAGTTATAGTTTATATGGAAATGTAGCTGAATTTACATTCATATTTATATGACAAAATTAGAAAATTATAATTTTCTTAATAATTTAGAAGTAAAATGTGTAAAAAAACATATTGCCGCTAAAAAAGCAAAAAAAAAAAAAAAGGCTGAGATTATTTGCAGGTTCTGCGTTATTATGGAGATCAGTTAGGTTCTCAGAAAAAATCCACGTGACTGAATCTGTGACTCCTGATCCACGTAGAACCGGGTGGTTACTGTATATATTGGTAGCTAGCTAAGTAACTACTATAGTTCACTTTCACCAGCCAGCAGACATGTCAAGATAGAAACAAGTTATTACATCCTTCTATAGCCAGCAGAAAGGTAGGCTGCTTAAAATCTCTTATCATCATGATTATTATTATTGCTATTTTGTTCTTATAATGTTAATATTGTATAGGCCTACAAAGTTTTGGTCACTAATGGCACCAATATAATTATAAGTAGCTATAAGTTCATATAGCACTTATAGCTACTTATACACATCAAAATGTTTTTAATGCACTAATGAATTTTGATATCCACTATTTGATTATTTTCTCATCCTTTAACTAGTTGTATTGTATTATATATTGAAGTCTTGAACTGTCATGCTTGATACAAATGAATGCAAGTCTGTAAAATCACTAGATGGCATTTACATAAGATTGTATTGTATTTTGTCAGCTTGATTCTTTTTCTCTTTCAGTCATTCTGCCATATAACTATAAATACTTTTGGTAGGTTACTACCACACTTTTGATTTAAATGCCAAAAATTCCACATAAGAATAATTTAAATCGGTACACCATTGAATGAAGGCCTTCATATTCTGATTAACTAAACAAATGCACACTTATTACATTTCATTGCACCTCCCACAACCAGTCCGAAGTGTCTGGAACTAAGGCTGGCATAAAACCTAATGTACCATAATGTTCTATGAATGAAAAGCCAACATATGCCAGCTGTAGGCACTATAGCAGTCACACTTACCATTTGTTTGTGCGACACAGAGGTAATATACGTGTGAAATAGACCGAGGAACTTCTTTTTAACCAGAAATCAGTGTACCTGCAACATATCCATCCTTACTCAGTCACAGTTTGTTGGTGTGGGAAATGTTATGGACAAATCACTCCCAAATACATTATTAATAGTACAGGCTATTTGCTTTTTTTCGACAACCATATACCTAAAATGTATGCCACGCAACTTCAAAAACAGGGAAGGACATGTGCCCCCATCCGCCCCTTAATTTGTGCCAGTGGGTGTTTGCAAACTAAGATAAGTAAGCCTTTCTGAGCCACAATTGAAGGAGATAAAGCTCTGATGGATTACTTCCACATCTATATTAAGTAGTATAAAGTCTTTCGTACACTTATCCAATTTTAGGCATGAAATCCCATGGTATTAATTAACATACTTCAGCAGCCAGCAGCCTGGCTGTAGCATATAAGGTGTGGGGTGGAGTGCTTGAGGTAAGTGAGAGGGAAGGTTCCCTAAGCACTTGGAAAATGAATGATCTTTAGCAGCAGGTGATTAACCCTCCTCCTCACATTATTCAACACGATCACAGTTGATGTTAGTTAAGTAGCCCTCTTTCAGAAAATGCTTTATGCAAATAGCAGCCACATTTCCCTACAATAAAACAAAGGTGTAATATCAATACACTTTCAAGTATATTAACCAAACCAACAAGTGCCAAAGAAAGTATGGAACATATGGACCAACCTCTTTATTCTCAGGGGAAGGATTTTCTTCTAGGCTCTCTTATCAAAGCACAGTGTTGAGAAACCATTTCATAGTCCTCTCAGAAGCCTTGTTGTGATCGTTTGAAGTATCATGCACTTGTGGAGACATCTCATGAGCATTTCATGAGCAGCAGCGGAGGCGGTGAAAGGAGAAAATGCGAAATCAAATGATCAGCTTGGCTCAGTACAGGGATTGTGGCACGTTGCTTATATGCTGTTGCTGTATCTTATCCTGGAAATCCAAGAAAGACACCTGGATTGTAGTGATAATCAGGTTTTTCAGTGCTTGTTTACCATTAATCTGAAATCTTTCCTTCTTCTATATCAGTGCCTGACCACAGAAGAAGCCATAAACAAGCTTGACAAATTGATCTCACACATGTTTTTCTGCTACTGTTCCTTTAATTTTCCTGTTGCTGCCTGCCTCATACTTAAAGTCCTTGAGCCCATAAGCCCTGAGTGCAGCTTGGATTGACCTTCCAGCCCTAAAAATGCATAGAAGACAAACATCAAGACACTTTTCTATCCTGAACTTCCTCTGGGTCCTTTGTTGTCTACAAAGGCAGCAGAAGATCCTTCTTTTTGAAAAAGCACTTTAAAGAAACTATGTTTTGTAATTACCTTTTTAAATGCATTTTTTATTCCATCCGTCTGTCAGTATTTTAGTGCAAGGATATTTAGATTCTTCCCTGTTCCTACATATATTTTTATATATCATTATATTAACATATATCTATACACTTTTATCTTATGGGTACATTTTCCATAATGACAGCAAAGGACTTCAGTAAATTGAGCTGGATAAGAATGTCTGCTAAATACTGTAAATACCATTAAAACCAAATAAATATTTTCCAGTAATTCACCTGTAAACACTTGACTTTTATATCTTTGGTGGATTTATTGGTGGATTGCAAAAGATTACTAGAGTATATGCCATGTATTTCCAAAGGAAAATGATCATTGTTTGACTTGTGTGCACCCAGGTTTTTCCCATAATCAGATTACTACACAATGAACATATAATTGCCAAAATAATTTTATTTTGCAGTTTTTAAGGGATTTGTCTTATCAAATGTACTAGTTGGAGCTCAGGATAACGTTGTGAGTACTGCTGTAGCTTTAATAGCAGTTTCTGACACTTTATGGCTTGGTCTAATGCAGATATGATCAATTCTGGTCCTGGTGACACCTTACTCAACACATTGTTTAATCTATACAGTTGACCCAACCCATACGGAGCTTGTAAAGTGGTTAATGAATTGAATCAGACATGATATATGTGACCAAAATAATTACATAATGTGGGACCAAGGGGAACTCATGCTGTAAAAAATATGGCATCATCATCGCATGGCAATGTATCTATGCTAAAATGGCTTATAGTGAATTCAGTGCAGCAACTGTTTAGCTAAATTAAACAGGACATAGCAGGCTTCCCAGCAAGCACCTCAAGTTGTGAGAACATTAAAATTACATTGAAATTCTGCCTCCATGTGGACATAATTTCAGTGTTGCTATTAAATTGGGTATCAGTTTCTTTTCAGTGGTGTAATATCACTATTATTTCAATGTTACTGGCATTTACTTTACCGCAGTGTTTGTTTGTCAATGTTATTTCAGTGTTGCCATGACACTGGATAGTCAGTTTGTCTTCACTGTTGGTATATCAATGTTATTTTAACAATGCTATGACATTAGGTTTTTAACATAGAAAAGCCAGAATGGTGTGAACCGTATGTGACATATATAGAATGAAATGAAAACATAAGAGAGCACTGCAATTTATTTCTAAATCAGCATCTCTATGAGTATGACAACCATTCCATGCCAGTGTCTAATTCCTACACAAGCACCTCATTCTGCTTTATGAGGTACTGATTAGGTGATCACCGGAATCAAATCTTATTAAATGAGGAAAGGTATATAAAAAAAACACTGCTGTAATCAACACTCTCCTTTTGCAGTGTGACCAGTTGGATGGCAAAACACTACTAGAAGCATGTTGAAGCTAATTATTACAATTTTGTTTGAGTGAACAAGAGATTTATTTTCTTTGAGTTATTCAAGTTCTGAAAACAATGCACAATTTCTCTTATTTTGATGTATTGTCATTTATTTTAAAATTATGCTTTAAAAACCAATCTTTTTATTTGAAAATTAGGAGAAATATTGTCAGCAGTTCTTAAAAACTAAGGCAAAGCTGTTCAGTTCAATACTTGCACCTATAAAGGATAAAATCTGAGAAACTGAACCTTTTTGCAGTAGCCTCTTATTTTTTTCCCAAAGTTGTAAGTATAAAAAAAACACAAAAAAATTTAAATAAGGGGGAAATTATGACACTAATTAAACTAAACAAATTAAAACATCCAGCAATAAACAAAAAATAAAACAAACGCATTATTTTAAACAGTTTAAAAATTCCAGCATTTAATTTGTGTTTACTCAATGACAAATGGTTTAATATATTTGTGTTTGTCTTGGTTTGTTTAGTATTTTGTTAGCTCTTTTCAGTTCTTTTGATCTGTTTTATGTCCAAACTCATATGGAGGTGTGTTAGAATTGAAATGATGCCTGTCCTTGTAAGGAATGGTGGGAAGTAGAAGTAGATTGAACATTTTTGATATTGTGGTGAGCGTGAGAGAGAGAATGCGAAGACACATTGATCTTCAAGCATTGATCTTCAGTCTTTTATTTCTCAGCTGGTGCAGCTTTGAACAGCAGACTTGCATTACAGAGCATACTGCATCACCAACTGGTTTGCCCCAGTACTGCTCCTCACTCCAACCCAGAGCTCTCGACTCACCCGGCACCCTACTCCAGCAGCTAACACTCTGCTGGAGTAGGGTGCAGAATGTTAGCTGCTGGAGAAATAACTTTTATGTCTGATGCTTGGGCTGCATTTGATGGCAGGGTGGAGTTAAAAAGTGACGAGGCAGTGTTTACATTTGATGCTGTGGCAATGTTGAAAATCTTTCATATCTGACAAACTGACAACCCTTTAACAATACTGAGACATTCGGGCAGCAGTAAATGTCTGCTGGACTGTTTGTTGCACAGAGCTTGTGACACTGGGAAAGTGGTTGCTTTTGCCTGCTAAAATTTTGTCATCCACTGAACCTTGTTCCTGGTCTTAGCTGTGACTTGTTTGGTGTCAACCCACACAAAGGACAGATTCCACCCAGCAGTCCAGACCGTTTGCCCAAAGTTGAGTTCTTGTGCACATGAACTTCTACGTTTTATTTTGCTTGTGTTACGCAAGTCAAGTGGCTGTTTGTTTAGAGCAAGTGTCATCAATATTATCCACAAAGGGCCAGATGTGGTTGCAGGTTTGCAGAAGCTCACCCACATGTTTAACTAGTCAACAACTGATTAGTTAGGTGAGCTGAGGTCCTGCTTGGTTGCAAAGAAAACCTGAAGCCACACTGACCCTTTGCAGGTACG
This sequence comes from Bryconaethiops microstoma, assembly GCA_037577275.1. Lineage (NCBI taxonomy): Eukaryota > Metazoa > Chordata > Actinopteri > Characiformes > Alestidae > Bryconaethiops > Bryconaethiops microstoma. The sequence goes on from JBBJLS010000109.1 coordinate 18,501,532, forward strand.
ATTGATGACCCTTGTTAAGAGACTCATTGCACCTCATTGCAAGTTATTATTTAATTCATTATTTACTTTTCCTTTCACAATCTGTATGTGCATATGTGTGTGGGCCTTGAATGTTTCAGTATATTAGTATGTGTTACTGTTCAGTAGTGCAGCTGAGATAAAATCCAAGCCCATAAGAGGGTACTTAAACTAATACCTAGTAACTAAATGGATATCTGGTAAGCATGAGCTTACAGTATGATAGAGCTTTTTAAAAAAAAATAGTTTAGTTGGTGTAAGTTAGTTGTAGGAAATTTAGCTTAGTTGATTGATTCTTCACCAGAATATATGTAGGAATTAGCTGAGGGCTGATTCACCACAATATTCATTAATTGATTTATTAATAATCAATCATTGATTAAATATTTATTAATTAGGGGTATTATATCAAGCAGGGTTATTAAGTACCAGCATAAACTACTCGTCCAGCGAGCTAGTTCTGGCGGAATACGTTAATTAACCCTTTAAAGCTTTTCTTAATTGCGCGGTTAAGAAGAGTTTTGCTTTAGATAGGGGAATTAGTTGGATCAATTTTAACTTATAATGAGAGCATAGGCACAGTTATCAGCTGTGAAGTGACTTCACCTTAATGTACAAGAAAAGGAATCACTGGTCACAATAAGACAAAATTTATTGACAACATGAGACATCATAAAACACATAAACACAAAATAAAATAAACATGAGAAATGATGGGATGAGCAATGGTATTGATAAGATTACTGAAAGTTACCTAAACGTCCCTGAACAGCGAGCATAATAAAGCAACACAACCCAATCTCACAAGAAAGCGGTTTAGGCACGTGTGATCAGCCTTGCACCAAAGTTATCAAAATGAGAAGGAGCTGTATACTTATTTGCCTGGTTCAGAGGGAAGTTGGCCTTGGAGTTTCAGAGTTGGCTCAGAGTTGCAGTGTTGTTGGAGTTTGGCGTTCAGAGTTCTTCTGAAGTTATGATCATTACCAACTCATTACCAACTCTTATTACTGATCGATTTGGGACCAAACATGCTATTCTTTCTTTTAGAATTATGAATTTTCTTATCTGAACAACACACAATCTTGGCTATATAAGGGTTATTCGCTAATTAAATGGGAAGAATTAACATTGGGATTACGAACAGGAACATCATATGAAACAAATTTAGGAAATAAGTCATTTTAAGAGGAACGCAGGAGTGTCCTTTGTATCCTAATTGAAACATTGGAATCTGTGTGTGTGCTGGAGTGATCCTGTGTTGGTGTGCCTGAATGTCTGGTCAGTATCTCTGCCCTATTGTCCTTTGGGGCACATGAAGTGGGCAATCAAAGATTTTATTGCCTGAGCCCTTCCAGGGTGAGATAATCCAGACCCCTCTGTCCTTTGAAGACAAGCGGTCTGGAATCAAACGGGCGGGTGTGGGTGGGCTGGTGTGTGATCCTTGATCCTACACAGATTTTACACATTTGAGTAAATATTCAACTTTAAGATTCAGTCTTTGTTTGGGAATTTTCTTCATCCTTTGTGGGTTCTTATTATGAAGAACTTGCACCGTTTTAAATTCTTTAGGATTTTAGTCTTTACATAATGAAATCCTTTCCCAGAATTTCATACTTTAAAATAGTTTACTTTTAAGTAAGAGATTCATACTTGGGACCCAGTGATGCTGTCTTTCATTCCCAGGCTTTAGGCAAGGCGTAACACTTAAAAGAAAATAATGCGCTGGTAAGCTCAGAAAAGAATGCGCTGGTAACCAAAAAGTTTGGAATACCATGGGAAACAATGATGTAGAATGACAAAACAGTTCTTTCCTTGGTGAAAAAAAACTTCAGAACAGTTGGACAGATCAAAAACACCCTCCAGGAGGTAGACATATCTATTTCAAAGTCAACAATCAAGACAAGACCTCACTAGAAAAATACAGAGGATTTACGACAAGTTCATAAATCATTCATAAGCTTGAAAAACAGCCAAAAAACCCTGAAAAAACTGCACAGTTCTTCTGTGGACATATGAGGCAAAGATCAAATTATACTACAATGAGAGTAAAAAACAGTCATAATCTCAATCATTGAACTTTGCTATCAAGCATGGTGGAGACAGTGTCATGTATGGCTGTCAGTGGTACTGGTTCTCTCATGTCAACTGATGATGATGGGACAGTTGACAAAAGCAGAAAAATGAATTCGGTTGTGTACAGCGCTATGTTATTTGCACAGATTCAGCCAAATTCTTCAAGGGCCATTAGCTGACATTTCACTGTGCAGATGGTCAATGAACCAAAGGAAACTGTGAGAACAACCCAAGACTTTGGTCTGCAGTAGGCAAGCCTTCAGGGTCTTTTGGCAGTTACTGACTGCAAAGTATTACTGACTGCAACCATGTATTCAAAATAACAATATAATTTTTGATTATGTTATATGTGTCCTATTACTTTTGAGCCCTTGAGATTGAGGACAGTGCTATGATATCAGAATATCAGTTTTTAGCTTACAGTTTACAGTTTCATTGAGAATGAAAAGAATGTATATGTGGTAATCAATCCTTTTTGACCTTGGGAGCCCATAGAAACCTTTGAAATGGTTGAGAGAGAGAGAGAGCATTTCTCAGTGAGATGCTATGAAATAAATTTAAACAGAAAACAGGAGAAAATGCAGCAGCATTCTGACCAATCCAGACATGCCTTCCACTCTTCACTCCCTTTGTGACTCATATCTTTTCATCATTCTGTTTTCCAGGAAATCACTGAGGTGAGCAAAAAGCTGTGGCCTTACGGACTGACCTCTAGCCTACCTCTCAGGGTGGGAGAGATTGAAAAAACCTGAAGGAGGGAAATACTTTTGACTAACTCGAATAAATCATCCTCAGACGAATATTCATGGACTGGACAATGGAATGAGACCAAAAAACAAATGTCTAGGTCACTTGACCGACAGCTAAATCAATAAACTTTAAGATGACTCTAAACTCCTGAAAGCTGTCACTGTTAATCTCTGTCTTAATCGAGCAAACGTTTTCTGATTTAAGCAAAAATGGATAAGATCCGAACTGTTGTGATATCTCCACCCTGGTTAAGTGGAGTTAGATGGACCAGTTGTTACAGTTTATGTTCTCTACTGGTTCTTCTCTGCGTTTTTCTGGCCACACTTGCAGCAAAACCCAAAGGACCAGGCCATGTGCATCTAAACTCCATTCGCATTGATGGAGACATTTCCCTGGGAGGTCTCTTTCCAGTTCATGCTCGAGGCCATGGAGGGAAGCCCTGTGGAGAACTGAAGAAGGAGAAAGGAATTCATCGTCTGGAGGCCATGCTATTTGCTCTGGACCGCATCAACAATGACCATGAGCTGCTCCCCAATATAAGTCTGGGAGCTCGTATTCTGGACACCTGCTCACGGGACACTCATGCTTTGGAGCAGTCTCTTACTTTTGTCCAGGCACTTATAGAGAAGGATGGGACGGATGTGAAATGTCCAGATGGTGGAACACCAATCATCACCAAGCCAGAGAGAGTTGTAGGCGTCATTGGCGCTTCCTCCAGCTCTGTGTCAATTATGGTGGCGAACATCCTCCGTTTGTTTAAGGTAAGTGCTATGCTCAGTTACCTTCTATGTGTAACCCTTGCTGGCAATTGATGGCATATGGTATAGGTACACAAATCTTCCTCCTTTTATTATGACATGTCTGTTTATTTATCCATATGATCTGATTTAGATTTGTAAAGCGCTGTTGAGTACACACTCCATTACTCTGGCTTTGAATAAGAATTAGACTTCTTCATTTTCAGATATTCAGTACTTTTCAAATGCATTGCAGGCGTACTTTGTTGAGACAGGTACTATGTCAATTTGATGAATGTTAAACAGCAAGTTTTTAATGAACACTTGAGGGAAAATATGAATATGCTAATTTCTTAGATGATAAATGGAATATGTGCATGCTGATTTCACATACTTTGATACAGTGCCAAAATACTTACAAAAGGTAAAAATCTGTATGTCAGAAACTGATGGTAGATCTCCAAAGATTTGTATTAGCACAATATATATTTATTATTTTCTCATAGTGTGTGAGATTGATTTGGACCAAGTTGATTATTGGGCTTAGCCTCACCTGAATTAATGTGATTCTTAGAATAGCAAAAATTCAGCTGTGGTTTGGTCTTACATGCAAAGTCATTTATAGTATCTGTCATGCATATCTATAAAATTGACTGCCTGGGCCTACAGGCACAGGAATATACAATAAAATCCCCAGTGTTGAACATGTGTTCAATAGAATCACAATGCAATGCTCAGTTACAGGGGAAATTCCACAATTATTTCAAAATTTCTGCATAATTTATTGGTTGAGATGTAAAGGAATAGATTTGATGTTAAATCTACAGGTTGCAATGCCTACAATGCAAATGTAGCCATTTTATTTACTCTTTGCTACACATGCCTTCTAAGTTTTTCTATGGTAGATGATAATAAAACAGTAGGAAATCTTTGGGTAATTTTTTGCCTCACAATACCCTGCATGTACTACAACATAGATCTTAAACTTGTCATAAAACATTGTTTCAGACATTATATAAAATATTTATAACCATGTTGTGCAATAACTATAGGGTAGCTTTTTAAAGCATTAATTCTTAGGACATCTTATCACCAACACAGTGAAGAGTTCCAAAACCACTGTGTGATTTATGAATTTTTTTTACAAAATTGGTGGAATCTGCTTCCAAATCCAGCTGGACACAAATAAACATAAATAAATAAGTCTTAATTCCACATTAAGGACTTTTAATTGTATACATATACTAATCAAATGACTTGTTTAGAGACAGGTTCATGATTTCAAGATCAGGAAAATCTTTAAACATTTCAGATTAAAATTTGTCTCATTAAAAATGGTGACATTTGATGTTTTTTTCAAATACAGCCGACCTAGACCTAACATGAAAAGGACTTTCAGTGGAGAATGCTTATGTTTTGATGGCTTAATCTGTGTCCAGAAAATGGCCCTGTGATCTGTAAGACCCTGTTCATTTGCTGATTCCCCATGGTGCAGTGAGAACAAGTTATTATTGCTGTTTCTGTTTGCTAAATTATTTCTGAATAATTTTGAAACTGGCTCTCATGCTTTCATGGGATCTGTGCAGTAATGAGGCCAAAATTTGTTTGTATTCAGAATTTGATTTGCACCTGCAGCATATGAATATTGTACAAACCACTGGTTGGCCCTGATTGTCATCCTCTTCTGGTCTTCAGTCAGTGAGATTGAGCCCTACTTGTCGGTCAGGTGGACCTGAAAGAACTACTCATTGCCTTTACCCTGTGCAAACAAACAAATACATAAATAAGCCAAAACAGCTATAGCTTTGCAGTTGCCATTCATCAGCGAGGGAGGTGTGATTAAGGACGAATCACAAGCGGGGCGTGGAGGGGATGTGGAGGCATTGTGTGGTACCTGACAGAATACCTACTTTACTGTCTGACTACGCCACCCCCTAATCAGGGCGGGAGAAACCCCTTAACTCTATAGCATGACTAATTCTAGGCCTTCCCCACAAAGGAACAGTTTACAAGAGGCATATATATGAGAAATTCAAGTTTATTACAAATGAATATAAATACAAATTTTTGAAGTGAATAAGAGAGAAAGGCTGCAGAGGGCAACTGGCTGAAACTCCTTCAGTGTGGCCCCCCAGCGGAAAGGAGCAGTAACCAGGTGCGGATCCAGCCTTGTACAGAAACAACCTACACAGGGAAAAAGAGAGAACAGCGAGCTCCCAGAACAAATTTAACCAAAATTCCAGCTCGAATACAACTTCAAAGCAATATTAACTAAGGCTGAAAAGCTCAGGACCGAGAAGCACTAGCTACTAAAGGACAAACAAAGGAACCAAACAACAAACAAAACAAACCAAAAACAACACATTCCAAGAAAAACTTGTAAACTAACAGTAAAATAGTGGCAGGCCTGGTCATTTGCATGAGTGTTCAATGCTCCCCACAGCACCGTAACAAGAGGAAAATAGAACATTCCAGTGCTACAGAAAGAGGCATAATCAGTACATTTTACAGACCAATATAGAACAATTAAGAAAGTCATAAAAATATGAGTTACCGAAGCATCAATGCATGTAGCACAGCTACTCAACGGGAGATCACAACTCTTAAAATATAAGGCAGTCGCCTCTGTGTCCTCCATGAAGAGTGGAACACATGGTTCTAGCAATCACCCTGATAAAATTAAAACAAAACATGAGTTCAGTTCTTATAAGTTAAAACATCTAACATCACTTCCATTACCTGCATAACAGGGGAACCCACAGTCACAGTAGAACAGTAGCAAGAGAGTATAAGATCTCAACAAGCCACACTTTTATAGCTTCCTAGTTGGTCATGTGACCTGCCTCATATGACTCAAGACAGCCACACAAATCATGGATCCCCACAATTGTGACAGTGATGACTGACCTAAGGGCAGAAATGCTGTGATAAGCACATTTTAAGCATGCATCTAAAACACTGCATTATTGCTTTTGCTGTTGTGGTTCAAACAGAGACGGGACACACCTTTTATACATATATTCATCACTAACAATCAGGTCTGAGATCATCCCCTGTTTAAACTCATCAGTCCCTAACCTTCCACACACTCTACTTCATCAGCAATTGCGCTCCACAACTTTTATCCCTGCTCTTCAACCTTCCCCAATCAGTCTCTCTTAAACCTTGCTCTTTTTTCTCTTCAAACTAAAGTGGTTTTCATTTTTCTAGCCTTTATTAGCCAAACGCTTATTTCAGTGCTCTCCCAGAGCATGCAATTCTCCCTGTATTTAGCCATAAATGCCACTTGTTCTTCCTCATCAATCATATTCTTTTAGACATGGACAGTACCCTCATCCTGCTCTTATCACTTTCCGTCCATTCAGAATTGCTGAAGCAATGAATGGAACTACTGACAACAAATTAGAGTATCTCGAGTAGCAAATTCTGGTTGAAACAATGTTGATTTAATGTTATAACATTCAGTGATATTGGATTTGTGTTAAGCTTGCTTGTTGCATTCGTCATTGATTTAACGCTGGAGAATCAGCCATGCTAAATGCTGTTTTAACACTGATTTATCACTCTCTGAGGCTGCTGATCTAATATCAGTACCAATGTTGATATAATGTTGAAACAGTGTTTACTCTAATGTTGATTCAGCCTCGAAACAATTAATGTTCAGCATTGGTTAATGTTTCAGTGTTGAAAGCAAGATCAATACAAATTCAGCATCAGAGATCTAACATCAAATCAACATTGTTTCACTCATCATTTCATAGTAAGTGCCCTTATCCTATATTTTTTTGACATGTATTTATGTACCAAAAACTGATGGAATGCATTTTCTCTGACCATTTTCCTCTTTTAAATCTTTAAAATGAAATTGTGTTATTATCACTGTGTCTATGTTATTGATGTATGTATATTATATCTGTTTTGACTGCCTTTATTGTATTGTGCCTCATTCAAAAAGTACTCTATGCTGGAACACTCCTAACATGAATGGACAGACTATACTGATGTGGCCTTAATAGGGAAATACATTTTTGTGACATCACAAAACAGTGAATATAAAATATAAAATCTTTTCCCTTTAGTTTCCAGACATAAACTTATAAAAAAAATCTGAACTTATCAAACTCTTTGAACTCAGAAAAGTGAGAAACCACTAGTTCTACAGGTTATGGACCCTTTAAAGCAAGATTTGAATAATCCCCAAGATCCAGTGTGTTCCATCCTGACATGTCACAGAATGTTCAGGAAACAGACTTGTACTAAATCTTGCACTCTTTCGGCTGAAAAAATTATTTCCAGACTATTAGACTAAACACCTTTTATGAGGAGTTTGAGCAGGCTTGGATATAGATTAAACAGTAAAGCCGCAAATGAGCTGGTGTCTCGTCACATTCATTTAAGGAGCTGGACTGAAGTGTTCAGGGAGAGCAGGCAGATGATTTTGCATTGAGGCAGAGAGTGCACTTCAGCTCCAGACAGTTCCCTACTGAGGTTTTAGCTCTCTCATTCAGTGCCTTTATCATTCTACTTTCGTTTATCACATTGATTTATCTAATGTGGGTTTGAAAGCACCATAGAAAATTAAAAGGTCTGCAGACTACTGCAGCACCCTGACACAGTCACATATACACATCTTTCACCTGGTCTGGTTGACATGTTGTTGAGTTAAAGAAAATCTGTCTCCTCAGCACTAAGTGTGATAAGTGCCCTGTGCTCGGCCTGTTTAATATTTTAAATGATCATTGCATAACAGCTCAGTTCTGTATGCTGAGCCCATCTGAATGCATATTTAATTTTGAGGTTATCTCTTTAAGGCTGGGCTCTTTCTAGCACCCTTATGATGTATGAGACAGTGTTGTCTCTTGATCTGCTGTAAGGTGCATTTTAAAATGGCTCTGTTCAACTGCTTAATTAGCTTTGACAAAGATTAAAAGTTATATTTGTTTTTTGATTTGTTGTTTGCAACCAGTTGCACATTTAATAGTTAGACTTAAGCTACTTCATTTATGTGACATGCCATTGCAGAGATGATCCCATTGCAGAGATGTGAAATAAATGCTAATCCTTCCATGGATTTTCAAATAATTTTTATTAATGCTTATTTTTTTTCATTCTTTATATACTATTACTCTATAGAATCAGCACAATGTTATCCATGCACTATTTATGTAGAGCATCAGCAAAATGATATTGATATTCAGTTTATCTAGAGTATTGACACAAGGACCACATAAATAAATGTAATAACATCTTTTTTTATGCGGTCCCTGAACATCTTATTTCCCACACAAAGTTACTTGAAACTATTTTTTAAAAATTCCATTGTCACTGCTTGTGCATCAGCATTCATAAAAATAGTGAGTAAAGTTACCAAAAATGGAAAGACAGAAGAACACAGATGTTTGAGCCAAAATATATGAAGAGCAGTATGTTTCTCAAAGATGTGGCCGCAAAATGACTTCTTTTTCCTTCTCCAGAAAAGTTACCATTGTAGAGATGCAAGTTTCCCAACAGCAGTGATATGCTAGAATTAAGAATGAATATGATAGAATTAAGTCTCCTTATTTGCAAACTCTTTATAGCGCTCTAGTTCTCATTTTCTCTAGCATTTTGCTCTAGCATCTACTTTGATGTTTGTTCTTTTTTTTTGCTGATTTTGCTGCTACATACTTTTCCTTCTAGAATATGACTGTACAATCCAAGCCTTTCTCAAATTCATATGAAAATGAGGAAATACTTATTCAGTCATGCATTTAGAGGTGTATTTCATATTTGATTAAATTATGCAGTTAATAAAATTTAAATTGCAACATGTTTAACAATGTAGAATTTAATATGAAAAGTTCACTGACAGTTTGGTTTCAACTATATAGGACTGATTCTGTTATATTAACAAAGCAGTAGCACTCCCTCTATAGTGACGGCACTTTCTCATCATCATGCTCCAGTTCTACCTATAGTGACACACTTTTGCACTCATTTTTTCAGTCCTATATTCACTGTCAACAAGGTACACCTGTCAGTAAAACACTGTTCATATGACTTTGAAATACAACATAAGTATGTCAATGACTGATGTTGGAGCCCAACAGTTTTGACAGTGTGATTGCAGGAACTTGTTAGACCTGGGAATTTGACGAACTAACTAGCTAACTAAACTAACTACCTAAATAAAACTGGATCAAACCAGCTCATTTGGCTGTTTATAATTGTCCTCAACGAGGCACAGTCACATCTGAATTTCTTTTAAAGCTGAGAGTGTTTTTGCAAATGGGTTGTCGCACCACACGATATCCATTATTTAATGGGTTGGCTATTTCTGTACTGTAAAAACAAAGCCAACAATTACCATGCACTTTGTGACTGGGTTAAAAAAATAATGTCCGAGTCACTTGATGACTCAACAAAGCCTTTAAAAAAATTGTGCAGATAAAATAACAGTTATGGCAAGTGCTGAAATTTAAAAAAGCCAGCTAAGAGCAGTGTTTACTTCAATATCTGAAAAACAAAGACTAACACAGATTAATGGCTGAAAGTGTTCTGTGAGTTGAGACTACAGCACAGTTGCAAACAGTTAAGTGCTAAGGGTGAATTACGTAGTTTTCAGTTTCAGCCTTATTTGAAATGCAAGCAATTAAAAACTATAAAATATACATTTAGAAAATGGCTACAAAGTTTGTGTTTCAATTTGCCCAGATTTAATTAAATTGGTATCAGTGTAGCCTGTTCCAAAATACACATATCTGGTAATGAACAGATAGTGCTGGATGCCAGGATCTATTACTGAGTTCAGAAAAAAAGCCTTTCTTATTTTTTCTTTGCTTGGATAAAAAGATATTGTAAACGATTATTGACATAGAATCTTTACATTATGTGGAGGTTTTCTAACTTTTAAAAAGGTTAATTACTGTCTAAGACCTCAATTTGCAAAAGTATAAGTTTAAAGAACCATCCAAAAAAAAGTTTCTTTAGGGAGCAAAACAAATGTGTGTCTTTCCAAGCAACCTGTTTTGGCACTTATTTTTATTAGTGTAAAAGTTGTAAGACTGCAAACTGTTGAAAGCCTCAATTCCCCAGCTGGTAATGTCCTTTGTGACTTGTGCTTTGGCTGGTGGATTGGGTCAGTGTTCTTTCTCAGAGCTTTGACTTTCCCCAATTGTCTAAGGATGAAAGTATTGAAGGGCAACCTCTTTCTTTTAAGGGCTTGCGGGGATACATTTTTAGTGGAGAAGAGAGCTTTGTGTTGGGTATGGATAAAATCTGGCAAGTTGAAAGAAAGTTATACAAAATAGAAGGCTCATCACTCTGTACCGGAGGGACTGCTGCCTTTATGAAGGCTACCGTATAAAGACAGAAAAGATCCACTGCAGTAGATCCTGGCTGCTGAAGATTTTGTTTAATTATTTAGTTTTCCCACTTAGCATTTTCTGTCACAAATAGGATAATGTATAATTCTTTCTGTGATTCTGACAGGTTAGTTTTGCTTTTTGGATTCCTGGTTGGGAGCAAATTTTCTGCTGGGATGGTTGAGGGGTGGAGGACATTGTTCAAGACATTTTTTTTTTGGGAGGGGTCCTTTGTGGTCATTTTGCTAATAAGAAGGCAACATTCTTCCTCATGTAGAACGCTGTGTGGCTCTGATGGCAGGTACTTATTTTACCAGGGGACTAAACATACTTCCGGAAATGTTTTAGAAAAATCCTTGAGGTATGAAGTTTTGGAGTTCCTTGAGGTTGGCGTATGAACTTGTTCAATGACTTAGCTGAATTAAACGTAAGACCTAGGTCTACTTGGGTTGTATGTAAAGTCTTGGCACAATCTAGTAATATGACATTTTTATATGTGATTGTCTGAATGTATGTAATGCTCAGATACAGTTTATTTGATGAATTGAACTAATTGGGAAAACACAAAATGAGGGAAGCACTAAAATTCACTTTTTCAACATTTAACAAGACATGCAGCTTAACAAGACATGCAGCTTGAGTTCAGCCTTTTGCATATGAATATAGTATTTACAAAGATTTTAGCATTGAGGAGTCTTGTACTATCTGCCATGAATATGGTCTGGCGCTGTAATACACTCCCCTAACCAATTCTTAAAAAATGCTTAAAATAGTATATTTTCAAATTTTGTGTTATCTAATTTGACGGCAGCCAGGCCCAGCAAGTTCTAAATGTTTAGATGTATCTGATATACAGCAAGAGGCAGAGAAACTGCAAAACAACACATTACAAGAAAGAAAATCCCTGTTCTTGAAGTGATTGACGTAATTCATTCTGAGACATCGCTGGATACATTTTTTATGCCACCTGATTAGTGAAGACAGTGCTGAGGAAAGTGTGAATGATGGAATGAGTGTGACCATAAACAATTTGTCAGCTTGTGAAATGAGCCGTATAACAGATGCCAGTGTTTAGAAAAAGAGTGAAGAGGAGAGAATCCTCCGAATCTGAGGAAGAAGAAGAGAATGAAGTTTTGCTCACCACTTCGCTATAAGATCAGAATCAGATGACTTTATTGATCCCAGAGGAAATTGCTCATGCTATGATTGTACAGGCACGCAGAGACACAAAGACGAGAACAATATAGACTATAGTATAAGTCAAATAAAAGTCAAAATAAAACTATAGAAATACTCAGAAAATGCATAGTACTATATACAGGCTATGTACACAAAGCTGTGATCAGTAAGAGAAGTGGTGTTAAATAATATAAATAAATCAAATTAATGCTGAGGTTTACTAGTTTACTAGTTACTGGTTTGGAGCACTCTATACAAAGTGGGAATGATTGGGAGCCATGTGGTTAGAGCTTTTTTTTTAAAACGAGGTTATAAAATTCCCCTGTGATCAAAGCCAACTGTGTAACTCATTTTAAGGAAACTTGGCCACTTTGTGTCCTTTAGGAACAACTAGTGCTCCTTATCACTGGCTATAGTCTGTGCCACAAAGATGAATGATGTCATAGGACAGTGAGACTATTAACAGCTTCTCAGTCTATCAGTTGTTTGCAAGTAGGTGGTGTGAAGAGACCACAGTATCTTCATCTTGCCATCAAACACTAATTTCACCTAGGATATAAATCTGGAAAGTTTGAGTGCCTGGTTGAACTAAGAAGGTTCACCTGAGCTTTATAAAGACAGCACCTTTTACTACAGGGAAGACATTCTACCAAGCAATTCATGGCAAGTAAGCCCATCCAATTTGGAAACAAAGCACAGCACGTCAAGGTAACATCTTGTGCCGTCTCAGTTATTTGCAGTTATGGGCTGCAAAAAGGTTGAACTTGCTAAGATCGATTGAGATCATGGACCTAGTTGATTACTACAAACAAAGGTCAAATTTGACGACCGCTGAAGTTTGAACAACCTTGTTAGGAAAGTTCAATTTAATTTTATTTATACAGCGCTTTTTACAACCAGGTTGTCACAAAGCAGCTTTACAAAGTCCAGGTCCGAGCCCCTAGTGAGTGAGCCAAAGGCGACAGAGGCGAGGAAAAACTCCCTCAGCTGGAGGAAGAAACCTCGGGAGGAACCAAGACTCAAAAGGGGAACCCGTCCTCCTCAGGTCGACCCAGAGAGAAAGGAACAACAATCTTTATGGGGATGAAGAGCATGATGCCAGATTTATTTTTTATTGAATTAATACAGGTACGGTAATGTTTCAGTATTTGCTGCATTAACTGTATTATAGATAGTTGTAATTTTAGATTGTTTTGTGCTTTGGGCCGTACATGTTACAATATTTTTCTGTATTAGCAATTGTCACGTGTATGCTAATAGTCAGTTTGCCCTTTCTAAACTGTGTGCCTTGGACACGGAGCATGATGGAAGTTTTGTTTTTTAATGAATTAATACAGGCAAATCAAATGGCAATCATTTCCAGATTAATGTCTCTTGTCTCTTCATTGTCATAAACATAAAACGCAATGCAGATCATAATGGGTGTTCGGTAGTGTGACAAGAAAATGGAGACAGAAGACCAGAGGACACACAAGTGTCCATTACATTTTCAGGTAACATTTCACTCCTATATCTTGCACTTTTCGTTTGGTGATTGCAGTATACATATTCTCATAACATGGACAATCTATTATTGTTTAAAATAGTGTTCATACACTTTATGGGTGGATTGCGTTAATATCTGCTCAGTGTCAAATGCCTTTATCCCCTCAAGCTAAATCTCAGATGTGCCATTCCAACACAAGAAATGATTTAAGAGTGATCATTCTGGTCTAGAGTTCACTCTGGTCTACTGTGTCCACTGTAAGATGAGCCCAAGCATCTTCCCTCTATGGACATGGATATCAGTCTTACTGACAGCAATGAACAGCCAAGCATGTATTATGCATGGATTTGAGTGCTTTTTTGTCCACAAGTCCCACACGGTGTATACTATGTATAAACTGAAGACTGTAGACTTATAATGTAGAGCAAGCCAAATAGATTTATTTACATGAATTTAACTGAGTGTAACTAGGCTGTTGTTAAGAAAATACTTGCACTTAGCACAATCAGTGATTCATTTACACTGCCATTTGTTCTTGTGACACGCACTAAAATGCATGTTAGTAGTCCTGTAATAGGCTTAGCTTGATTCAGACCCTCTGTAAACCAACACCAGTCTCACTGTGCTTGAGGGGACAACAGCTTCTAATGTTGCTGCCTCCACCCTAGCGACCCACAACCACAATTTACACAAGGAATGTAATTAAAATGAGTTTCAAGCTAGCTCTGTTTGCCACCTACTCACTTCAGTTAATATTTCTCTTTACTTATTCCTTTATGCTCTGTCCACATATTAACTGAATTCTTAGAAGTCTTCGAAGTTATTATTGTAATTTTGTTGTACTATTCAAATGTAGTTCCACAAGTACAAGTACAGTTGTGTAACTAGTTAAATATATTTACTTTGTTGAAGTGAAAATAAAAACACATTCTCTATGGGGCATACAATTAATGTTTCTTTGCTGAATTGAACATATTTGAAGACCGAAGCGTAAAACGTGGCCTGTGCAAAAGTTCTAACACAATTTGTATGTAAAAAATTGCTTGTGAACTAATTTTTGAATGGTTTTAGAAATTCCATTAATTAATAGTGTTTCTAAATGTTGTTCTAGAAAACCAGGGTCTGTTCATTAGCAAACCTTTATTGTCATAGTTGTTAAATTCTAAATATTGGTGAACAATATGAGTGAACAATACAGTATTTTTCTGAGCTGAACATGCAAATCTCAAGAGTAGATTAATTGTCACTGAGCTATAGATACACTGCCAGTGCTCTCTTTGGCATTAAGAAGACAAGTGATAAATGAACAAGATGTGCCTAAGGGCACATCTTGTCAGGATCTGTTCCACCTTATAGCTGACACTGCTTACAAAGCTGGCCTTGCCCTTAACATGTGAAACTCTTTGGCCTCTGTCTGTTCCTCCAGGCCACTGAGGGTTATCATTTGGAAACACACTCTACCTGGTCAGTATTCATGGAATAAATGTACTTTACTGTACTTTAGATACAAACTCACAAAACGTAATTTGGACCATGAGAAAAGTGAAACAGTATAACAAACATGATGCGAGAATTGTATTAATTATTAAAAGAATGATTGCCTTAATTCAAAATAAGTATGACTTATGATTCCCTAAAGAAGCATTTTTGTAAATGAGATTTGTAATAAGGAGAATCTATTTGAACCATGCATCCAAAACAAGAACCATTTAGGACACCTCTTGAGCCAGTGAGGTCCAGCCCATTGGACAGGACTGTAAGGTTTAAAGCACGGCCAGCGTTTCCCTCATCTAAGTGGCAGCGCCTGCTGTTGCCATGGAGATCGGGGTTGCTATGTGCACAATGCTTTCCAAATGTCAGTCAGAGGAGGAAGACACTGAGCTCTTTTAAAGCCCTGCCAAATTTCCCCACTTCAGTTATGAGATTTTCACTGCACTGCTGCACAGACACATTTTTACAGTAGTTTGTCAGTTGGTTATCACTAGCACGGTCAGTAATAATTGTGCAGATTGAAAAAGTTTGTTTATGCAGAATATACCATTTGACTGTAGAATGTTACAGTACTAATATGTGCTGTGTCTCTAGACAGGGGGTTAGATAGCTGCATAAGAGGAGAATAAGAAAAAGGTCATACTCATTTTGGTTAACAATGCCCTCAAAAGACATATAGAAAAAGAAATGTCTGTCTTTCACTTTGGTGCCAGCACATCCTCATCCATTAAGTGCTGGTATGTAGTTAAATGAAAGCAGCCATTTTTACACACATGCACATTTGTTTTTATTCAGGATGTCATGTTCTGCTCTGATGCAAGATCAAATCTCTGTGCCTGGTTTGCTGCACTTCCCTTGAGTTTTGGTTAATATGCATACAGCTTGTGAGCAAATCTACTTGTTACATATGGCAGTGGTGAATTTATCCAGTTGATTTTTTTGGCAATATAATTAACTTAATAGGCTCTAATTAAAAAAACATTTTTTTATATTTCAGTATCACTTTACTCAACTCATGCAAATTAGTAGATAATAACACAGGTCAACAAAAATTCTTTTTTTGTAATCATCAGAAACCACAACACACTTTTCTAAACCATTTTTTCATGCTGATTTCAGATCTGCTGTCGTTTTTTTTCGGTCACATCAACTTTTTGAATTATAAGTAATATTAGATTTGCAATAGACTTGCATGCAGTTTTTTTATTAAATCGGAGGCACCAATCAAGTAAATGTTTCAACATTTTCGGTGCGAAGTCAGACAGGCATAGATATAATGATCAGTGTCAGTCAGCTGGCATGTTTCTTCAAAAACGCTTGGTATATGATTATTATATGTTAATTATACTAACTATCATGCAATATATAACTAGCTTCATCACAAAAACTGTACATGCTAGCAAAAAACTAAACACAGATTTGAAGTCAGCATGAAAAACACTACAAAACCCACATAAATTTATTTCTGATTATTTTGACCTGTTGACCTGTGTAATGTGTCCAGGGTCACTTTGTCAGTGATGTTTTTTTGTTTATTGCTGCTATGTTTAGCAGTGCTGTTACAACTATAACAGTAATATTAAAACTGTTTACGTAGTGGTAAACACGTAGACAAAAAAAACTATGACCAGACAGAATTTTCAATAATTTAATGAAAACTCACTTTTTCATTATGAATAGAAATGAAATATGATACTTCGTCACCTGTTCCCATTGCATTGTTGTTCCTAGCAGTGAGTTTGCAGCTGTGTCAGCCCACAAACCCCCTAACTCTCAGTATGTGCTGCACATGTTTAACATATGAGGTATTTGACAAAGGGGGGGAGGGGGGGGTGGGGGGCTGTCATATGATATACTTTTGGGAAGTCATGTACGGAAATCCCATCACACTGCTTCAACATGGTTCCCACACTTTTATAACCCTCTTATATCCACTTTTCATGACACGATTTATGGATGGAAGACATAAAAGTTTGGCTCTCATATTTTACATAAACTAAACTATTTGGTTAAGGTAGCTAATTAAAGCTAATACCAAACCATTAGCATAATACTGCATCTGTAAATAATTGCACAATTCCTTTCAGCTTTACTGAGTTGTTAAATAATCTCAAATAGAATATAGTATCTGGTTTGTATAGCATGCTGGCACTGTAGAATATAATATCTGGCACCGTATAGCATGCTGGTATCTATAAAAATGAATAAGGCTTGTTGTTGTAGAATAGGCTTCATTTGAACAACTTATTAGCTATATGAGGACCATCTACATTAATGTCTCAGATGAGACGTGTTTTGACTGACTGACTACATTAGTGAAAATATATTACAGATATTCAAAAAGAAATAAATAAATAACCACACTGAATAGTTTTGCATTAATTGTGACAGTTGGAGGCGGGGCGGACTGAGACCAAAAAACGGCCCTGGACTTTCCTCACTGCGTCTCGGCCGTGGTTCGGGGGGCAGGGGTTGTGACGTTGGTTTGGGGTGCTCACAGAGGATTGCCTCTCGGTCGTGGTCCCGGGTGCAGGGTGGAGGGGGTCGTGGCATTTTTTTGGGCCGGACTGCGTCTCAGCCGTGGTTCGTGGGGGCGGGGTTTGGTTTCAGCAGAGAAAGATCGGCCGACGGCCGTGCACCGGACGGCCGTTCTGGACTTTTTCCAGAACACACAGATTGCCGGTCTGCCCCTGGTTGGAGGCCTCTAGAAGCCGGTCTTTTTCAGTCCTTCTGTTTTGTTTTGGGGACTTTTATGGCTGAGCACACCGGTCTTATATTTCTGTTCTGTTTGAATAAAATAGTGAAATGCAAGTCTGCGTATGCGCCTGCCTTGAGTGTCTGGGAGAATATGAGGGAAGACGTGACAGATGGACCGCCCCACCAAGGCGCAGCAGACAGGACGACGAGTCTGAGGACAAAGAGGGGTTTGACGTGAGTGAGGGAGGCTGGACCCAGCCAATGGGTGGACCGATGGGGACGAATCGGTTTTCCTTCGGCAAGTTGCTGGGTGGCAGGAGTTCGGAGGATGAGGAGCACCCAGGCTTCTGGAGCAGTGGGTGGATGGATGAGTCTCCGATTTTGGCTCCGGAGCATGTTGTGGACCCCCTTGTCTTCGATCCAACCGCGATGGTGTTCCCGCTGTGGCTTGCTGAATAGCGAGGCGGGAGATCCACGGGTCGGAGACAAAGAAGGCATGGAGGTTCACGACGCTTGCGTCCTCTACCCACTGACCGGCTGCCCAAGAAGTCTGAGACTTCCTCCGATGCTCCCCCACTCAGGCTTATGCGTGATCCTGGGCCTGATGAGCACCCTCAGACAGTGAAGCCACGTTGCAGAGCCTCGAGGCTGCGCGGCAAAGCCACGTCGCCGCGGAGCCTTTAGCAGAGCAGAGCAGAGGCTTCGACCTGTGCCAGCACCGAGACTCCAGCGTCCCGTGCCAGTGCCGAGGCTCCAGCCACCGGTACCAGTGCCGAGGCTCTGGCTGCAAGTTAATGCCCTAGAGGATGTAGTTGCCCTATTGGGAGTAGTTGCCCTAGAGGGGGTAGATGCCCTAGAGGGGGTTACTGTAGAGGCCCTAAAGGGGGTTACCAGTGGTCATGTCAAAACAAGATAATTGTCATAATTGTGAAACAATAAATGTCTATACATGGCTAGGTTTGGGCTATTGGACTATAGTCCCACACATAAAGATCCCCACATGGATCTTTTCTGGGATCAAAAAAGTCATTCATTAATGATGTATACACTTGCTGGTGGTGGGCTTCAACAAAGAGATGAATTAAGATAAGATAAGAAAAGATAAGCCTTTATTAGTCCCACAAGTGGGAAATTTAAAACAAAGTGTCGAATTCTCCTTCTCTCTGCTAATTGGGGTGTGCTTACTTACTTGGTGTACCTAACAAAGCTGCTACATAAACAGCATAGATAAAATAGCTAAAACAGCATTTTGGATGGTTCAGCAAAGTATTTTCATGACAGTTAACTATATTTATCTTGGTAAGAATTAAAATTAGTATTTTAGAGCACAGTAATTATTATCCAGTCAACAGCAAAATCCAGAGCTGACCTTTTGGGGGGGAAAAAACTTCTCTGAGGATCTCTGATGCAAAGCTAATCAGGGACTCTGACTTCCAAGTATCTCTGCAAGAACACTACCTTTGCTCTGCAGAATAATGTATGTTCTGTAGCTGTGCGTTTTCATCTAATGGCTCAGACTGTATTTAGAATCTTTCTTATGAAAACTAGGATTCTCCATTTTTAAGGCAGGCTAATTCATTTCATCGAGAGCTGCCTATCTATCTAGTGCACCACTTTCAGGCATACAATAAAGCATTTGAACAGCTTGACATTATTGTATTCTGAGTAGCAGAGGGCTTCTGTATTTGTCACTGGGCTTGCTGGCTTAGATGACAATAAAGGTGATGTATGGTCATGGTGATAACAGAGTAAATGCAATTTAGCTGCAAGATCAGTGAGTGATGATGCTATTACAAATCGATGGAGATAGCTGTGTCTCTGGGTGGACAGAGTACAACAATAGCAGCTTTGGGTAGGAGCTGTGGGTATTGCTGCACAAAGTGAGTCACACCAGATACTGAAAGCTTCACATACTTCACATACCACTCACAGACACACAATATTAAAAAATTTTCGACAAGAAATTATACATGAATATAAAAAATAATATATATAATATATTTATGCTGTTCTAAGACAAGATTTTGTGATATGATATCATTATCGGATCATTATCAGTATCAGAATCAGAGTGGCAGAGATTCGACCTTGCAGCGAGCAAGACTTAAGCATGTGGCTGTTGAAATGTTGCTGCTTCACCAAGGTGGACAAGAAGTATAAGACTTGGCATCACTGAGACTCGAACCCGCAAGGAGTGAGACTCAAGGATACAGCAGCCAAAGCATTAGAATGCCATTTTTTCTGGCTGTGTCACCAAGCAGGATCTGAAGTATAAAGCTGAAATCTGCAACTAAAAGTGCCAGGCACACACCTGGCAGGTTGTGTCATGCTCTGACGGAAATGTTTGCCCAGTATTGCCTGGTGGATGAACCCAATCACGGAGTAGATACGAAAGAGTAGGTAAACTGCGCTGTTTGCTCTAAGAACGCTCTCACCTGAGAGTAGGGATCCCCCAACGAGAATTCATGTTCTCAAACACACACACAGCGGTAATAGTAAGAAGAAACTGGAGTACTCACAGAGGGTGGCAGGCAGCTGGAGCTTGTAAGTGACCAGGTTAAGCTGGTGGGTTATTTTGAAGGGTTCAATATAGACCCAGTCACCTACAACAAATAATCATCCAGGTGGGTGCAGCAGCAATGTTGACTGGAGTAGCAAGAACTACCGATACCTGTTGACCGACTGTTGGGTTGATGGTATGTCAACCTCTGGTTCTTTGGAGGTTGGAAACCATAGCATACCACAAGTGGACTGAGACCCGTGGTGGAGGGGGTGAGCAGGTTGTGAGAGAGCTCAGCCCAGATGAGGTAGTGGGCCCAGGAGCACTAACGATCCGCAATGAAGCATCTCAAACTGGACAGCATAAGCCCAATTGGATGTGAGTCTGAACCGCTAAGTGGGAAACGGTCGGGATGGTGAAGGGGATGATGCTGGGACCAGGTGAGTTCCTCCCCCTATTCACCTCGTCTGACCACTTCCCGGCTGGAGAGAACAGACAGCACTATGGTGTTTGGGGGAGATGCAATAGGCACAAAGGACCTTGCAATAGCGTCTCTCCCTCTCCTCGGATGCCAGTGTCTTCACTCTTCTAGAGCCACTTTAATTGCTAATATCTTCCAGTTCCCTAATGTTATAGTTGTGCTCTGTGGGGGTCATGTGGTGCGAGTAAAAGGTGCAGGGGTGCAGTTTGCAGATGTGGCCCAACCGCTGGGAGAGCAAAGCACCTACTCCCGCATCAGTAGCATTGACCTCTACAATGAAAAGGGAAGTTGGGGGTCCGGAATCTCTAGGACTGGAGTTGTAGAGCGATACTGTTTAAGTTCATCAAAGGCCTCTGGTATCCACTGAAACCCCCCTCTAAAATCTCCATGGCCACAGGATACGGTCTAGAGGAGGGCCATGACAGATGAAAAATGAATAAATACAGAAATACAGAAAATACAAAATATAATCACAGACAAGCAGAACACTGACAAGCAGACCACAAATGCAGAACAAAGGCAGGTAAGAACAGATGTCTAGATAAACATGGATGTGACAGAACAAGCATTTCCTCCTGGGATTCTCAGATCTTAGCCTGTATCTCTGCATATCTGAACGATGTTTCCTCCCAGAAGACAGTGCATCACTTGAAGTTAAATCCCAGCAAAACATTAGATTTGCATTAGATTTAAAGCTCCAACACTCACCTACAAGGCCAAAAATGGTCCGGCTCCATCTTACCTGTTGGACCACAGGTCTCAGCTTGTGTTCTTAGAGCATCAAGCACAGCCTGATATGGCCCACATTTTCTAAACTGTCAAAGACATTCATCAAGACTTTTCTCAGCTTTAGCAACGAAATAGTGGATTTAACCTCCTCTCAACATCAGAACTGAGAGCGTTGTTGAGAAACTTGCTGTCTTCCAACTGCGACTGAAGAGCTTCCTTTTCACTGAGCACTTAGGATAACAGGATGTTAATTACAAACTAACTTAATACAAACTTCACAAATAACTTGAAAAAAAGTGTGATCTTGAAAATGTGTGATCTGATGGGGCCCTGGAAGAATATTAACTCCATCTCTGGCAAATTTGTAGTCTACAAGCAGTTCTTAATTTTAAGTCTAGGCTCACTAGTGTGAGGGACATGTTTTCTTGTGGACTACAAAACACTAATGTACATCACTTTGGAGGTGTCTGCCAAATCCTGTAAATGTGAATGTAAATGTAACTGTAAATGTAAATATACATTATACCCCTCAGCAGTATGCATTAAAGTACAAGGGCAAAGCTAACTTTAAACTGATAATGTTTTCCAGAATAGCAGAGTATCACTAAGAACACCCAAATTCACTTCCCGGGTTGAAATAACAAGAGTTTTATTCTTGTGTGTTCTCATTGGGCTATTACATGAGTGTGTGATCAACCCTCAAAGCAGTAAGAAATGCTTTTCTCCCTTTACTCCCTTTTATAAACCTCTCTCATCCAGCAAAGTAGTTGTTTATGACCTGTTCTAAATTACCTTTAAAAAATTTTTTGCAGTAGACCCTAAGCAGGTCAGTAATAGGGGAACTGCTTTAAAATGATTAGGATCTGTTTTTCTGAGGACTTGCATTTATAACTGCTGTAGTGGACAGAGTAACAGATTTTTATTATATATACAGATTCTCTTCCAGTGCATAGCTATTATTAATGAGTAAAACCGTGGTGGAATATTACTTAGAAATGTAAAGTAGACGTCAAATCATGAAAATGGTTTGAAGTAAGTGGATTTGAGAGCTCAATACATTTTTGAACATTTTAGAGAGAGGAGAAAATGAGTGGAAGAGATGAGAGAAAGTTCAGCAGCAGTGTAGGTCTTTGTCTAACTGGGCAAGAAGAAGAAGATTCCATAGACCTGACCATTTTCTACTCAATTGAACGTCCCTTTCAGATCATTGAATAACCATTAATTAGTGCAGAGGGTGCACTAATACAAGCTTGGCAACAAACACAGACCAGCCTGGGAGTCCAATCTGTTGCTTTACTCACACACACTGCAAACAGTATGCAGTATCTTTCTTACGAATCTGCTAAGCATGCAGTTAAAATTCAATGGATAAGTTCAAGTAATCCTCAGAGGTTTTTGTTCCTATACAATGTAAACGTATAATTAATGAAGACAACCCTCCCTCTCCCTATCACACTTTGCAATGCTAGCTAATTCAGATGTCTGTTAGCTGATGTAACAGAACTGGGAGTTAGCATTATCATTAAATCACACTGAGTTTTTCAATGATATTGCATCAATGGCAACAGGATTACACTAACAGCAGTGACCTTTCATTAAACTGAATTGATCATTATACAACTCTTCAACTTCCATACATCCATCCATTATCTGAGCCGCTTTTTCAAGGTTTACGGGAGGTGCTGGAGCCTAACCCAGCTCTCAGATGATTTGGTAACTCTTCAGGTTACCAGTCCATCGCAGATCTACACTTACAAATTTACTTTCGACACTTAGCACTTTAGACAGATATTTTCACTTTTTTCCAGTATTGAATGAGAATAATTATGTGATTGCAACATGCTTTAGTTATTAGTCAGTGACTTTTAAGGGTAAAGACACAGTGGAATGGTTGCAACTAAATATGGTCCAAAGAGATTGCCATGTACTCCATACTGGTACAATGTTAAAGAATGTTCCCATTTCCCTAGTGACAATCCAGAATGGTTAATGTGAAAAAAATAAAAAAATGTTCATTCAACATATAGTGCTCTCAAAAAGTATTTGCCCCCTTCCTGATTTCTTATTTTTTGCATGTTTGTCACACTTAAATGTTTCATATTATCAAACAAATTTGAATACTAGATAAAGATAACCCAAGTAAACACAAAATACAGTTTTTAAGTGATGATTTATTATTTATTTATTTATTAAGGAAAAAAACTATCCAAGCTTACATGGCCCTATGTGAAAAAGGAATTGTTCACTAAACCTAATAACTGGTTGTGCCACCTTAAGCAGCAACAACTGCAATTAAGCATTTGCAATAACTGGCAATGAGTCTTTCACATCGCTGCAGAGGAATTCTGGCCCACTCTTCTTTGGAGAATTGTTTTA
>JBBJLS010000109.1:18533932-18549530 GCA_037577275.1 Bryconaethiops microstoma
TTCATAGTGTATTCTGGAGAGAAGAAGAGACTCCTAGAAACAGACCTGCACCCTTAGTCTTCAACAGACATCCATGCATACAGTTCCAAAGTGCTGGATGACCACATGCACTGCAAAGTATCTGTGCAGTAAGATAATTTCACTTGATAAGACAATTTCAAATGAAAGAATATTGTCTTCTCAAAGCAATCTCATATAATTGTCTCGTATAGGATATTTATGCAGTGCATTTGTGCATAGTTAATTAGTTAGCATTTTTAAGTTGTTTTGAGTGTTCAAGTGAAGTTATTCTCCTGTGCTGACAGATAATTTGTTATCTTTATGCATTTCCTTTTCAAATTTTCCTTTTCACCCACAGGTGCAATGTATGGGCAATTAGACTAATACATGTGCAACAGCTTGCAGCTCAGGATGGCAAGCCGTCTTGAACTGTGAAGCAGATGTTGAGAAGCTGATCTTATGACTAAGTAAAGCTCATTTTCTAAAGTCACTGTACTGCAGTTCTCATTAGCAGGACATGTATGGTAGATGTTCTGAAACATTAGTGCATCATTTAATGAGGTGGAATGACTTCATTTGATATTTTATATGTGTTACCCAAGTTCATATTTGGAGTGAGGAATGACTGAGTTAAAGGAGGGAATGACATTTGAGTACAGCTTCAAGAAGCTTGTTCTGTGGGCGTGTCACTGCTGAAGTCTGTGTCTTTGTTTGTGGGGGTGAAATCAGGCCACAATAACTTTCCTGCCCACAAAAAAAATAGCTAGGGACTCCCCTGAAGGACAGTAGAAAATGGACGGAGGAGTGAACAAAAACGCTTCTTATTGAGATTCACCACATGTCATCTGTGACTAGAAAACAAGCTAGAGGGTGAATAAGCACTTGTGTGACTCAGTGGTCTGGAAATTAAAATGTCAGTATGAAATCTCAGGCTATAAAACATGCTCACTGCTTGTGTGTAAATAGGCAAATCAGGCAAATAAGTAATATCTCAAGTTTCATTTAAAGCAGCTTGGATTCAGGGAAAGCAGCTTCCAAAGGTATAATTCATGTGGTTTATTATAAATCTTTATGTTGTTTTCAAATCTAATACACAGATGTGAAATTCAGGGAAAGTAGTTGCTTTATTATTTAAAGGATTCATATCCGAAGAAACTGGGTCAAAAAGAGTTTCCTCGGTTCTTTGTACCCTTCGAATCCCAGAAAATACTTTTCAAATATGAACAACACCGTTTCCCTGTGGTTACTTGTGAAAAAATGTGACCTCCTTTTCAGGCGCTTTAGAAATGGCTCCAATTAGACAAAGATCCTTCGTTTCTCTAGAATAGACCAAATAGCTATTAGCTACCTCAAATAAATGTGTGAAACTGAATTGCTCCCATGTTCCATGTTTTGCAAGCAAGGATTTACCATGAAAAAGAAAGTTCATAGTGAATGTGCTGTTACTGGCTGTCACTCAGTCAGCAGCACTTTGAACCAAATGACACAAAAGATGTGGCTGTGAGCCTCTAAAACAAGAGCTGTATGCTAAAAAAAAAAATACTGATTTTCATAAAAATATATATATAAATTACCTTGGGCACTCGAAAGCCAATGAAAATCTCATAACGATGTCATACCTCGTCAAAGAAGGAAGATGCAAGCACAATGGAACTGATAAACCAACAGTTTAATTTCTTTTTCAACAAAGGAGGTTCACAAATCAGAACAATCATTTAAAGTAAATAATCCCCAACCAGCTTCCCCTTAGCCAGACCAGCGGAAAGGGGTGAGATAAGGATGCATCTCGCAGGGTGCACCCTCTGCGTGTCAAAGAGACGCTCCGATTACATTTTCCTTCTCTGCTGAGGACAGAATGCTCCTGGCATTTCCCAGCGTCCAGAGAGCTTCTTAGAATTTCCCCTTGACCGGTGCCGTGATGGCTTCCCCTATCACATCTCTAAAAGGAGAAACAGAGAGGGGAAAGAGAGTTAGTTCAGTATTTTCAGAGGACTATAGAACAGTCAGTTTCTGTGGGGGCCTTCTGGGCCAGGTTTGTTGAAAGCTGTTCCGATAGTTTGACAAAACAAACCTGCACGTGGACACAAGGGGTTTCCCCAGACTCCGGTGACGCTTCTCTATGGGGCCTAGAAGCCCCGGATGTGACAGAACCCCTCCTCCAGGACCAGCTCCAGACAGAACACGAGAATGTGACATGCCCTCCGGGATCGATCGGGACCGCCCCGCATGACTCAGTCCCCTCGGTCGCCTGGATTGACTGGGAGGACGTCCCCAAGGATGAGGAGGCAGCCGGTCAGTCCGGGCCCGGTGAAAGTCTGCTTTTAATTCCTGGCTGAGCAAATCTTTCTCTGGAACCCAGCTCCTCTCCTCAGGGCCATATCCCTCCCAGTCCACCAGATATTGAAGGCGACCCCCTCTCCTCTGGGAATCCAGAAGGCGACACACCTGGAAGGCATCAGCACCCTCGATTTCTATGGGCCCTGGAAGTACTGGGTTCACCATCCCCTCATCCAGCATGCCTGGAGTTGCTGGTCTGAGGAGAGACAAATGAAACACTGGGGAAATACATGTGAGAGGGGTAGTAATTTATGTGACACAGGATTGATCTGTTTCACTATTTTATAAGGACCCATGAACCTGGGAGAGAGTTTTCAGCATGGCATCCCTAGCTTGAGATCCCGAATGGAGAGCCAGACCTGATCCCCAGCCTGGTAAACCGGCACCTCTCTCCGCCTCCAGTCGGCTTGGCTTTGGAACCGGCAAACTGCTCGGGTGACAGAGTTGTGGGCTCTCTCCCTGACCTGTTCCACTCTGCCGAACCAATCGTCCACCTGGGGCAAATCTGATGGTTCGCTGTCAGAGGGGCAGAGTGGGGGTTGATGCCCAAGCACACTGAAATGGCGTGAGACCCGTAGCGGAGTGACGTAGGGAGTTCCGGGCATACTCCGTCCAGTATTTTGCCCAGTCATGTTGTTGCCCATGGCAGTACATCCGGAGGAACCGTGTTAGTTCCTGTACTGACCGTTCAGCCTGCCCATTGGATTCGGGGCGATAGCCAGAGGTCAGACTGACATTTTCTAAAGAATGTGGCCCAGACTCGGGACACAAATTGGGGGCCCCGGTTAATCAGGATGTCCTCTGGGATCCCAAAGTGCAAGAACACTGACCTGAACAAAGCCTCGGCTACTTGCAGGGTGGTAGGGAGAGAACAAAATGGAAGAAACCGAACCCCCTTAGAAAACCAGTCCACAACAACCATGTACCCTTTTGATTCCAGAAGGTCTGTGACACAGTCCACTGCTATGTGGGACCATGGCCTTTGTGGAATCGGGAGGGGCATTAATTTCCTGACAGGTAGTTGGCGGGGAACTTTGGACACGGCGCAGATGGAGCAGGAGTGCACTGCACGCTCCACATCCTCCTGTGCTTTAGGCCACCAGTACTTTTGGCTAATTACCTTGATAGTCTTTTGGACCCCTTGGTGTCCCATGGCGGGAGTTATGTGAGCCCACTTGATTAATTGGTTTCATAGTGGCTCGGGCACATACATCTTTCCTTTAGGGCATATCAGAGGTGTGGGATTTAGCCCCTTTTGGCGTTCTATGACCGAATCTATATTCCATAGTATGAAGGCTGCAATAAGTGCAGCGGGAATTATAGGTTCAGGTTCTATGTTATCAACTGGAATGGGGAAGTGCCACAATAATGCCTCTGCTTTTATGTTTTTAGATCCGGGCCTGTACATGATGGAGAAGTTAAGTCTGGTAAAGAATAGGGCCCAACATGCCTGTTGAGGATTTAACCGCTTTGCCTGTCAGATGTACTTGAGGTTCTGGTGATCTGTGAACACGGTGAAGGGATGTCTAGCTCCCTCCAACCAGTGACGCCACTCCTCTAACGCGGCTTTCACCACAAGCAGTTTTCATTCAGTAATGGCTGTTACTTTTCTCTCATCTATGCTTATACCCTGAGGGCCAATCTGATAACTGAGAAACAAGAGTTCCGTGATATGGAACTCACATTTCTCTGCTTTGGCATACAACCTGTGCACGAGCAGGCTTTGGAGGACTTTACACGTGCTCTGTTCTGGTTTTTGAATAGATTAAAACGTCATCGAAATACATGATCATGTACTTGTTCAACATGTTTCTGAAGACACCATTCATAAAGGCTTGGAAAAACGACGGTGCTTTTACAAAGTCATATGGCATTACAGAATACAAATAATGCCCGGATGTTCTGGATCAGCTGGCTTACGTATATCTGGTGCGACACAGGAGGGCTTGACATTGACAACCATAACAACCAATGACAACACAGGACTAGTTAATTTTAAATGAGGAGTACTATTAATGAGACCTAAAACAGGTGCGGCGTCTGGCAACCCTGTTGTGCAACCCCCAATGAGCTGGTCCGGAACAGGTGGGTTGCCACGAGATACTAAAAACAAAACAAATCTGCTTGTGGACACAAGGGGTTTCCCTAAACTCAGAACTCCGGTGACGCTTCTCTACGGGGGGTGGAGCCTAGAAGCCCCGGGTGTGACAGACGACTGTAGATTAAATCAGTAGATGGGCTACCACCAGAGCTAACAGTATAATATTAGATGAAGGAAGGTTGTCTTCTACACAAACATATTTTCACCTGAGTGGGTGATGTGCCAACATCACGCTGTACACTTGGTAGAATGTTCTTAAATGTCATTCATGATTTTGCGCAAAGGAGTCTCAGAGCCAGAGGCCCCGGCACTATTCAGTGTATCTTTAACTCTAGCAGAGCTGAATCACATCATTTGCTAATTTTTGGAGCCTGTTGAGTTGAATCAGGTATGGCACAGCAGGGAAAACATGATGCTAGTGGCTACATAAAATTCATTATTATAACAAAACTGATGTTATAAGGTGTCAAGCTTCATGAAATTTGCACAAATTCTGAAAATAAATCTGCTTTGGGAGTATTAATAATATTAGTAGTAGGTAAAAACACAAATTTGAAAATGCATGTAAAGAAAATTTATTTTGTGTGTAAGGACCTCATTGTTACAGATATGCGTTCTCAGATGTCCCTCAGACATTGTTCTGTTATGTCTTTAAAGTTAAGGAGAGGGGGCAAAGAGGTGTATTTAGGTATTTTACTTTTTTGCAGTGAGGGACTGTGGCACATTTTCCAATATTAATTTTTTTTTATTTGAAATTCTCAAATTGGTGTTTTAGTTTCCAGCCCTTGAAAAGCCAGGTCTGCAGCTTCTCTGTAATTTCAGCTGTAATTCTCCTTAATTTCTTTTGTTAAATTCTGAGAATTTCTTTTTCTTTTCGTGAATCTGCTTGAATGCCAAGTTGAATGCAGTAGTGTGAAAGTATATAGAACACTGGCTGTCAAATGCACAGCCTGCTGGGACAAACCTACTGTGTTCAGAATTGGTTGCTGTACTGTTTATTTGCGTGTTAACAAATTGTAAATCATAAAGTTTTCTCCTTAGTTAACCTTGTTCCTTTTCTTGTCTGTCAGTATGGCTTAAGAGGGTGAAGGGAGGAACATTACAGATGTATTATGGGGAGGTGGTTTAAAGCCACCCTATGATTGACTGAGTACACAGACTGATGAAGAGTTGGAGCAAATAGCTAACATGTTTCTCATTAATGCCTGGGCTTTCTTTTGCTGCACATTGCATAGAATTAAAGAGCGGGCCCGGGGAGCTATATCTGTCATGATTAAACACCTCATTGGGGAAAGGACAGCTGAATCAAGATTAACGTTCCTGTTTAGCATTTACTTGGAGCACCCATTTCTCTTCAACCCCATTAGTTGAGTTGTGAAAGCCAAGCTCACTGTGTCCTGTTTGCACTGACAAGCATCAGTGGCGTGCACTTGATGTATAATGAAGGCTTGTTTTTCTTCCTGGATTTGTCATTGATGAATATTGTTTTCAAGGAATGTTTTCAACATACATATTTTCTACTGTGTACATAACCATAGATCATTAGTTACACATCAGATTGCCTACTCGTCAACTTTATTTTTTAAAGGGGGGGGTGGGGTTTATCCATGGAGGCTAAATAATGGAGACTAGTCGTGAAAGCACTGTGATGCTACTCATGTCATGGAGTTACTGAAGCCTTTTCCCTGTAATTTTCTGTTTTGTGTAAGTTTAGTATTAGGGCTTTTATTTTGATACGGAGCAGAGAATGAAATTTGTTTCTATTGGGCCTTAGTTGCCGGTCCATTGTAATGCTGAGTAGGGTTTGTACTTCTCCTGTCTCCTTTAGTTAGAATTTTTGAGTTTTGTTTCTGCCTGTTTGTGTTGTTTAAAATAAAGAAAACAAAGGAAGTCTGCATTTGCGCCTGCCCTCATTTCCTGGAAAAGGAGGAATGTGACACTGGCCTTAGACAATCTCATCTAGGTTTTCTTTCTTTGAATCTAATCCCATCAGAGCCTTCCTCACAAAGGTAGCATATTCTTTCTCCCAGGTCACCAAATGGGACAGCATTATATGTACAGACTGACCTGAGAAACACTTTCTTGTGTAATTTTCTCCAACAAAGCTTTTGAAGCAAGGTCTTTCCCTCATACTCTCTGTCTTTTAGAGCTCTGTGGAGACAAATGACCTAGGGCAGAGTTTTGAGTTTTTAAAAACTTCTCCCGAGCCACGAACAAAACTACACATGCGCCGTCAGCTCAACAAATAAAGACAGCCCTGTTGTAAGGAGCATTCCCACTGGTACTAAAAGTATGCATGCCTTTTTGGGGGAAAACAAAGATGGATGACTCTATAACTTCACCAGATAAGGGTGTTTATCTGTGGTCATATCATGTGAGCCAATATAGCAGAAGCAATTCAGAAAACATCCAACATGCTGATGTTTGCTTGTTTGGGGAAAGATCTGAACTCTCAAACTGCAGACTCAGACAGCAGGAGAGTAGAACTGTTTGTTAAGCTTTTACTTAGAATGTCTGTTAAAAGGAGCGCCCTGAGTTAGAAGTGTTTATTAACATGATAGATCTCGACAGGCCATGCTTTTTTTGTGCTTTTTTTTAGCATTACTGTGCGCCACTGCAAAACAGTAGTGGCCTAATAATATCCACAGAGGGACTCCAGAATGGGCTCAGTACGGGCATCACCTGTATTGTAATGTTCCACACCGGTATTACTGACTGCCAGGTAGGAAACCAAAGGCCAGGAGCAGCACAGACAGGATGATTTAAAAAAAATATATAGCCTGGGCCGAGTTTCATTAAAGCATCGTTTTAAACCTAGGCTCCTCTTAAGTGTAACAGAGAGCACAGAAATTACACTCCCCATATCCTGAACATTGGCCATGATTTCAACACTATGGTGTTTCTGTCAAGCTCACCTTAGAACCTCAGTCTTAGAACCTTAGATTTACCTACAGTGTTATCTCCTGCTTAAAGATAAACATAATAAAACATTCATCTGACAAATATTCTTCTGTGACTTGTCTCCATTGGAGTAAATTATTTTTTTTATTAAAAATATTCTTTAATTTTGTATAATTAGAATATTTAAATAGATAGATAGATTAAAACTTTATTAATCCCTCAGAAAGATTCCTCCGGGAAATTCAGTTTCCAGCAGCAGCAGTACACCGGCATAGTTGTACAGTTATAAATGAAAAAACTAAGATAAAAATATAAGAAAGGCTATCTAAAGCCATATGAGAAAATGAATAATGAGAAAAGTTATAGCAGCAGTCACATATAGCAGCAGTCACACAGAGACACAGAGTAATGATAAATAGTTGTGGGATGTTAGCAAAAATAAGTCATTATTGCACAGGTTTCACAGTCATGTGCAATAATAAATAATTATTAAATAATTATTGCATGGGTTACTTGCACAGTTATGTAGTCTATTGCACTGTCAGTAATGTTTTATTGTCCAGTTGGTGTTAATTAGACAAATTGCTCCTGATCCTGATCCTTCCCGTCCTTCTCTGTGCTTCTGTTCCCCCTCCTGCCCCCCAGCGAGGAGTTGAACAGTTTGATGGCGTGTGGGACAAAGGAATTTTTAAGTTTGTTGGTTCTGGACTTAGGGAAAAGCCTCCTGTCACTGAGCAGACTCCTCTGGTTGCTTATGATAGTGTGTAGAGGGTGCCTGACATTGTCCATAATGGCAAGCAGTTTGTTCAGAGTCCTCTTCTCTGCCACTGTCACCAGAGTCACCAAGCATTCAGGCAATAATGTTGATTTTCCCTTTACTTAATATTTTACATAACCTTCAGTCAAAGCATTTAATTTTTAAAGATTTAGTTTGGTGCTTGTTTAGTATGGTGCTTTTACTGCAAAATAAGAAGAACAAAGATGATTATCATTCAAGTAAATCCTTGGGAGAGTTAAAGTATCTGTGTAAGTAAACTGTAACCCATGTGTTTGTGCACAAATACATTAAAATATCTGAATGGTCTCATTTGTTTTTAGGATGAACAAAGTTTTAAAAAAAAAACCACAAAAAGAAATACCTGATGATGAACATCAGTTATGTTCTCAACGTAGTTGTATCACAATCTAAAATTTGCATTATGAAGAGTTTCTGCAGGCTGCCACACACATCATTTATTAAACTGTAACATGTACTTAAATTGATTACATACTGTGAATAAATCTATCTGTGTTTCGTTTAACGCACGAGAACAGCATTAAAAGTATAACGTCACACACTTTGGTGTTAACACTTTTTTTCCCCTTATTTACAGTTAAGCCAATGTGGGATCATAACCCGAAGCACCATACTACTAGTATGAAGCAGCAGTACAAATCTGAGGACAGAGGCTAATTTTGGTCTGTAGAGATTGAAATGATTCGACCAATAGCCACTAACCTGAAAATGATAATAATAAAACTGAAATTGCTTTGTATATGCTGACATAATTTGTAACCAGTGGAATCGTATAGCTTTCCTCAGGCCTTGCAGTAAACAAACTACTGATATAACATCCTCTAAGCTCTGTGAGTAAAGCCCTCTGGTGTCTCTCATTGTGCCGATGCAATGGAAAAATGTTTTTTATATAATAAATACAAATAAACCTATTTACACTGGCTGTATCCCTAATGCTTACACTTTTCAGTACAGAATTGCTGGTATTTTGAGTTTGAATCTCCGTTCCTTTACGTTTTTATATTTACATTAAAGGTTATTTGAGCACAAAGAAAACATATGGTAATCACTAAACCTTTATCAAATAATATTAAACAACGACAGAAGTATTAAGCCTATGCATGTTTTATTCTATGCATCAAGTTGAGATATTTCTGCATACAACAGCCAAATGTTCTGTTAATGTACTTACTCCAGTTTCTCTGCATTGATTAAACCAAAGCTGACTGCAGTATTTCACGTACAATGGTTATAGCCCCATGAATCATCCATTGTGGTCCTGGTAGTAAGAGAAGTAGTCTGTGCTGCACACTCCCTAACAACACATCCAAAAGACACTTTCCCAATGGGTAGATTTTGGTTCTCGTTTTCTGCTTATGTTCAGCAGATTTAACACCCTGTCAAGCAAGAGAACAAGAACACTTTGGTTCTGACACAATAGATCAATTCACTTTTCACTTTTCAAATGTGTAAATCCCTAAAGCCATATGGAGGTTTATGCCCACATCATAAGACATATTATTCTGTTACTACATAGTAAAGCAATACAAACGGATTGAGTTATTATTAAATATGACAGTCTAGACCCACTGGAATGTGTGTGAAGTTTTAGTAGTTAAATTTGAGTTTATTGTCTTAGTATAAGCAAAAGACCCAAATATGACCAGGACTATGCAGAAGTCATAGATCTTAACCATAATGCCTTATCTTGACACTTGTCTTGCTATGTAGAACACTAACCTAAATATGAATGACATTAATACAATTCATTGTGGTATGTCTGTGTTAACTGTTTCCAAAGCTCTACTTAAGGCAGGATCTGGTTCAACTAATCAGTGCTTCATTAAATGAAATCAGGTGTAGGTGGAACTGAAGAAATAGATTCAGTGGCTGGGGTCCAGGAGGCAAACTTGTTACTCTTTATTGATTTGATGTTGTGTTGTTGTTGCATTTCTATGTGTTTTGCAAGGAAAGTGATAAGTTTATCTCAGCTGGTGTTCAGTCTGATGCTTGCTCTACCAGAATAATCTTTGTGCCAAAACCTATTGAGAAACAGAACCAAAAACTAGTTAGAAGTCTTTTCTTGATTTATTTGTGAAATATGGCAAAAATCCAAATATCTTATGCCTGACCACCTGTCTAAAAGTAGCGCCTGGCAGACATTACAAATGCAAGGAGAATGAGACACTTAAGCAGGTGAATTGATCATCCAGAATGCCCCATGCCTGGCTGCTTTTTGTCCAGCCAAATGACCGTCGGGGGATGGATGAGGCTGTCTCCTGTTACAGCTCATTATCCAGAGACGCTGATTCCACTGTGCTTCTGTAACCAGACACTGGGACTTTAGACAGCGGACGGTGAGAGAGGGCAAGATTCATATTAAAAGAATCATCCTCACAAGATGGTCTATTATGGTTTTTTTATTTCTTTCTTTCCTTCTTTCTTTGTCCTCAGACGATGTTGTTAAATCGAGTATATTGTTACCTTGATTCACTCTAACCTAAAGTTTCATTTCATCAATGGTCCCTGTTTGCAGCACTGATAAACAAAAACTGGTTATATAATAAAATGTGCCCATGAGTCCTTTGGGAAATCTCAGTAAATAGATAGCTGTCCATCACTGAGGGCCATTGAGTCTGAGGTGTCTGCTCACTCCCTTTAGATGCTGTCTAATTTGGTGTGGAGTAATCCCAGCGCTGATGCCTGGGCAGCGGGCCGAAGGAGAGCCGATTACACATGAATCTGGAGCATTGTAAATGATGAGGAGCTCGTAAATAATCCTCCTGAGCCTCGTTTCCACAGCCAGAATCTGCTTGCGGTCTTCCACATAGCTGCTCCTGTGCACTGGCGAGTCCCGCGCCTCTCTTAGTGTTTTTGCATGGCAGCATCAAGTCTAATTACTGATTCAGTAAAACAGCAGAAAAGGTTCCAAATCAAACTCTGGAAAAGCAAATCCTGCAGAAACACATAAATATCAACATGTATTATGTATAAACATTTGCCACTGATAAAAAATTTAAGCTGTAATTGCTTTATTGTGTTTGTGAACAGTGTAATCATACATACAGGTACACAATGTGACCATACATCATATATGAGATTATTTAGTAAACACCTAAAACAATTTTCTAAAATGCTAAGCTGTGCAGTTTTATGATTAATGTGAACATAGCTGAGGCTGGGTAATATTTATAATTTACTATTATGGATGAGAGAAGAAAAAGCATGCTGATGGCTCTTTGCAAATCCCACCTCATTTCACTCCCACAATAATGTTGGATTAATGCATAAATAGCCAGCTAGATACTGAGCAGGTTGCTGCATGCTTCCCAACACTGGAGGCTGAATGTTGTGAGATTGTATTGATTCCATCCAGAGTCAATCAAGCTTGATTCAATGCATTGCTGTTAGGCATATAGACCAATGAACTCTGTAATAGCTCTGTTCCAAGTGACCACTTTAGAATGCCCCTAAAGGAGAACATTTATCACCTCCAAGAGCCATAAATAAGAATGACACCTCTTTGGCAATTTAGTTATAATATTTGTAATATCCAAAAAAATTGCATAGGATTTCCTTGGATTTCTTTGCAAAGAAGAAAAGAGTTCAGTTTGATAACTCTCTGCAAGTAATTCTTCTACATTTTCCTTCCTGATGATTTTCCAGGTGAAACATAGGATCAGGGATGGTTCTGTGAAGGACTGTTAATGCATTTCAACACAGGAATGCTATAGGTTTTATAGTTTAATTTTGAATACATTAGACTGAAGCAATCAAGCATGGTGTATGTGTTTTCTTTAGGCTACCAGGTTCATTTTGCTCCCATTATTTGTTAATGCTGAAGTACCTCCAAGCTGTAATTTCTTTGTTTATGTCGTCTCTGGAGTAACACAACCTTAATAGGAAAACATGACAGTATTTCGAGAAACCATGATCGTATTACATGTACTCGGCTAAAGATGGCAGGTTGTCACTCAGCATAGGGAGATAATATGTAGCATATGGTGCTGTGTGTAAAATATTTTTGAATAGAAAAACAAAGAGTGAAGATAAATAGACACTGAAAGTCAAGTTTCTGACTTTTACTTCAATACAGCCAATATTTACACTACTTTCTTACCAAAAATAGAGTGCATATTCCTGTGGGAGGAAAAGAGACAGTATCAGTGAAAAGAAAACAAAATCAAGATACCCTGTGCTGAGTGTTTTTGAGCTAATACCAAAAAGGAAAACAACTAAACAACAAAAACAACACTTATTCTGTTTGACCACATACTGTGTCTCACACAGAGATGCTCAAATCCAGTCCTGCTCAGCACAGCTGGGATATTCCCCTCCTCAAACATATTCACTAAACCTAGAAATGAACAGATGATTTGAATCAGGTGTGTTTGAGCAGCGGAATCAGGAAACTGCGCTGAACGGCGACCCTCCAAGGCCAGATTCGGGCACTCCTGCTCTAAATCCTGCCCTATAACCCAGTGTGTGTATACATAATGGGATTTCTGTAAGACGTGTAAGTGCACGGACCTGCTCTTACTCCCTGTTTGAAAGGTGCAAAAGCAGCCAAAGCTGCCTTGGTCAAGTGGATGGTGGCTCAACATAAGTGTAATGTGTGACCCTACCATGTCCTTATGTCCTCTCTGGGTTTATTAAGGCAAGCGGGCAGTGACTCAATATAGGTGTAATATGTGCCCTTGCCATGCTCTTATGTCCTCTCTGTGTTTGTTATTGTTAACATCTGCCATGTGTTCTTGGTCCATGTGAATCTACACCCTGCCCTGTCGTTATCATGTTCGCCTGCGCCTTGTTCTTGTCTCCTCACTTGCCCAGGTGTTTCCATCCATTATTCATTATATTTTTGCCCATATGTTTGTGGCAATCTTTCTTGGTTTGCTGTAAGGCCTGTTGTTTGTTTGCCCTATTAATATTGCTGCTTTGCTGTTTGGATTATGGCTATTCTGCATTTTCTTTTGATTTCTTTTTGTTTATTGTTTAAAAAAAAAAAAAAACAACTAGACTTTGCACTTACAACCTGCCTCCAGCTAGTTTATTATGATAGATCAAAAATAAAGTACCCTTAGAAGTAAATCCAACAAAAGTACCACAATATGACTAAAACATAACTTGATTTGAAAACTAAAACATAGAAAAGTAACATTTCCATTCTCATGATTCTTTCCCATTCCCCAGCCTTTCCTGCATTGATTTTCCAGCAGCTTTTTTTTTTTAGCTCCGGGCTCCTCCTTCCTTGCCAGTGATCAAAGTTCCTATTGGAGTACAGCCTGACATTCAAGAAACCTGTAGGAAGACAGGAGACATCAGCCCAGCCAGCAGCAAGGAAAGATACAAAAATGAAAACGCAGGAAAAAAAACACATGTTTGTGTCACAGATTCTATTTTCTGGTTATATCTGATACTTTTGCCATTCTGGTATAGAAAATTCAGTGTAAGATTACAAACTACATGATTCTTTTTCTGAACTATTCTAGCTTCTTACAGTGGACAACTGGCCATTAAGAAGAGATTTCAGAATCATCCCTTCAATATTGCAGATAATGGTACTTAATCTTTGTGAATACCTTTATTCCAGGACTGTTCCACTTATTCTTTAAACAATGTATTGATTGTGCCAATGGAAATAATTAAATGCCAGGACAGTATGTAGAATTGCTTCAACATGTTTTTTGTCTGTGTCAGGGACAAGAATGGCGCGCTACTGAGGAGACCCGGTGTAGCGTGAGGGAAGGGCCCAATCGCAGATATAAACGATAGAGCAGGCTGCCCACGCACTTTGCTCTGAGAACTCTCCTGAAAAGGAGTAAGGATTCCCACCAAAGGAGTCCGAGTTCTCACACGCACACAGAGGGAGAGAGAGAGAGAGAGGGAACGTATCCCTGGAGTACTCACTGTACCAATACCGACACTGAGCATAGAGAAGGGTCTCTAATGACTGTGTGCGGTGTTACCTGCCCTTCGCGTCTTTATACTCCCTGTGACGTCACTTCCGACGCCGATTGGCGCCACGCGACCTGGTGCGTGTGACAGTACCCCCCCCTCCAGGACCGTCGCCTGACGGACCCGGCTGAGAGGATACCCGAAGACGGTAGTCCCGGATGAGCTGGGGGTCCAAGATGAAGCGCCCGGGGACCCAGCACCGCTCCTCCGGGCCGTAGCCCTCCCAGTCAACGAGGTACTGGGTGCCACGACCACGGGTTCGCGAGTCCAGGATCCGCCGGACGGTGTAGGCGGGACCACCGTCGATGTTCCGAGGAGGCGGGGGGTCCGGAGCCTGGGGAGACAGAGGAGAGAAGAACACAGGTTTGAGTTGTGAGATGTGGAAAACAGGGTGTATTTTTAGACAGGCAGGCAGCTGGAGCCGATAGGTAACAGGGTTTATTCGGTGAGTGATTTTGTATGGGCCGACGTGACGGGGTGACAGCTTCCTGGAGTCGGTGAGGAGCTTGAGGTGCTGAGTGGAGAGATAAACCCTGTCTCCTACGTGGAACAACCGTCCCGGAGGGTGCCGGCGCAGATGTTGAGCTGTGTAGCGACCGTTGGCCTGGAGGATGGATCTCCGGGCCCGGGACCACACCTGCCGGCACCGGCGGGCCAACTGTTGGGCGGACGGCACGTCAACCTCCGGTTCCTGATGTTCGAACATCGGAGGCTGGTACCCGTAGCATACCTCGAAGGGACTGAGTTTGGTGGCAGAGGAGGTGAGCAGGTTGTGAGACAGCTCAGCCCAAACGAGGTAGCGCGCCCAGGAGCGCTGTCGATCCGCCACGAAGCAGCGGAGAAAGCGCTCCAGTTGTTGGTTGGCGCGCTCCGTCTGACCGTTAGTCTGGGGGTGATAGCCAGAGGAGAGGCTGGCGGTGGTATTGATCAGACGGCAGAAGGCCTTCCAGAACCGGGAGGTGAACTGGGGCCCTCTGTCCGAGACGATGTCCTGGGGGAACCCATGCAAGCGGACTACGTGTTCGAGCACCAGTTCGGCAGTGGTTTTGGCAGAGGGGAGTCCGGCCAGAGCCACCAGGTGGACGGCCTTGGAGAAACGGTCCACTATGGTCAGGATGGTGTCCTTTCCCTCTGAGGCCGGCAGGCCGGTGATGAAGTCCACCGCGATATGGGTCCAGGGACGGCGTGGAGTGGGCAGAGGACGAAGAGGGCCTGGCGAAGGGGTGTTGGAGTCCTTGGCCCGGGCGCAGACCGGGCAGGCTTGGATGTAGCTCTGGACGTCCCTGCGCATGGACGGCCAATAAAAGGCCCGCTGGAGGAGGCCGAGGGTTCGGCGGCGACCCGGATGTCCCGCGAGGGCTGAGGAGTGGGCCCATTGCAGGGCGTCCGTCCGGACATCAGAGGGCACATAGAGGCGGTGAGGTGGAGTGTCTGGTGGTGGTGGTTCCGAGGCCTGGGCCTGGCGGACTCTGGTTTCTAACCCCCACCGGAGAGGAGCCAAGACGAGGTGAGAAGGGATGATGGGT
>JBBJLS010000109.1:18599971-18631063 GCA_037577275.1 Bryconaethiops microstoma
CACACACACACACACACACACACACACACACACACACACACACATATATATATATATATATATATATATATATATAGCTCCAGAAAAAAACATGTGCCCACTGCAAAAATGTTTTCTCAGGTTTTATCTTTTAAAGGTGCAAGAATTGAACTGAACAGCTTTGCCTTAATTTTTAATGACTGCTGACAATATTTCTCCTAATTTCCAAATTAAAAATACTGTTCATTTAAGCATAAATTTAAAGGAAATGACAACACGTTCCTTAAAGCATAAATTTAAAGGAAATAACATTCAAAATAAGAGAAATGATGCAGTGTTTACAGAACTTTTCAAAGAATAATTCAAAGAAAACAAATCTCTTGTTCATTCTTAAACAAAATGGCAGTAATTACCTTTGATGTACTTCTAGTAGTATTTTGCTATTTGTCACATTGTGAGTTTTTTATACTTTTCCTCATTAAATAAGATTTGATGCAGGTGATCACTAATCGCTACCTCATAAAGCAGAATGAGACACTGGCATGGAGTGGTTGTCATACTCATAGAGATGCTGATATGAAAATAAATCGCAATGGTCTCTTTTTTCCAGAGTTTGTATAACGTATAAGTAGTTTCACTTTTCTAATATATATATATATATATATATATATATATATGTATAAATGCAGTTTTGCACACATTAAATTTTACTGCCTATTCTTGTACTTGTTCATACAAAGGACATTTGGCATGCAGTTTTCATGATAACATTTCTAATATCACTCCTCATTTAATCCTCCTTTTCTTTCTGAAGGAAATGTGTGTATCTCACAGAC
This sequence comes from Bryconaethiops microstoma, assembly GCA_037577275.1. Lineage (NCBI taxonomy): Eukaryota > Metazoa > Chordata > Actinopteri > Characiformes > Alestidae > Bryconaethiops > Bryconaethiops microstoma. The sequence goes on from JBBJLS010000109.1 coordinate 18,600,787, forward strand.
AATTAAGATCCCTCGTGAGCCAAGAGTAGGAGAGTTTGACAAGATAATCCACAACCTCGGAGAAAACCCCAATGCCAGAGTGGTCATTATTTTTGCAAATGAAGATGATATAAGGTGAGTAATAATAGCTCCAAAAGTACACTTCTGAGTGGAGAAGTTGACTGAAAAAGAACCCAAGTTCCACTTCCTAGCAATCCCACAGCTGTCTTTGATGACTGGGCTGCCCTACAGAAGAAAAAATGCAGTAATTACACCAGTTCTGCAACAGAGAAAAATAGTTTTAAAGTTGTTTTGTTGGTTAGTCAAATATATTGCAATATATATGCAATGATGTTTATGCAATTAGCACAGAGTTAGAAACCATACAGTTTTACAAAAACAGGCATAAATGATCTTAACATTACGATTTTCTGTCCTCTCTGTAGCCCTTATAATTAAACAGTGTTTTTTTTAAATTATTTTAAGACTGATATATGTAAATAAGCTCTGTTCTTCTTGGCTGGCTTGTATTGTGTTTCATTCAAAAGCCAATCTGGAGTGAAATCTGGTTTAACTTCAGAAAAAACGCACAGGACTAAACTGTTGTAGGCAGAATAAGTGGATGTGTTGTTTCTTGTGAGAAACAGTGAAATCAGAACAGGCTCTTTTTACTACTTAGTTTTATAGTCTCATGTAGTCTTAAAAGTCTGCACTAAACTATTCTATTTTAGAAAAGCAAAGGAAATTCAGTTGTCCATGATATGGACCCTTTATGACATTCAACCAATCTTTAGACACTTGATTTCAGTCTTAACATGTGTGACCACAGTTGCTGATGAAAGTGAGGTAGTAACTAATCATGGGTGTCCATTTAGTCACATATACAGAACTGCAGAGCCTTCCTGCATTGTATTTAATTTTTAATGGGAACCATTGAAAAACACAGTCATTTACGGCAGCTCAAGATAAATGATTGATCTGTTGTGACATTGTGCCACAGCCCTGCACATTTGAATTCATTCATAAGACTGAAAGTGAAAGTATCCTGTTTTTGCTTTAGCAGTTTAATCATCTTAATAGCTCCAAATCACTCACACCTTTCCATTCAGATGTGTATGAATCCTTTACTCACAATGCCTAATGTTTGTATCTCAGACAGCATGTTAATGCATTTCGTTGTTAGTGTTTCAATTTCATTATTAACCTGTCTATGGGATAATTATTTTAATTAATTCTAACTGACGTATCACCACATACATGTATGCAGTGTTTGGGCTTAAAACTTAAAACAGTTTGAATCCAAAAAGTTAAACAATAGATTTAGATAAGTTGCTGTGAAAATAACTAAGAATGTGAACTTTCACCTCCTCTCTTTCAAGGCGATTACTGCAGGCAGCAAAGAAAGCTAATCAAACAGGTCATTTTATTTGGGTGGGATCCGACAGCTGGGGCTCGAAGATTTCTCCAGTACTCCACCAGGAGGAGATGGCTGAGGGGGCGATCACCATCCTGCCCAAACGTCAGTCCATCAAAGGTAAAGAGAAGATTAGATGATTTGTTCAGCTCCTTCTAAGCCTAATTAAAATGAACACCTGTTGATAGAGGTGTCAAGGTAATGCAGATAAATGTTGCACCCATAACAGTAAAAAAAAAAAAGATGTTCACAAAGAATTGTCTGAAACCTGACAGCATGGTTTCTAAATCATAGCATATTTACTCCTGTAGTTTCTGCAGTTTAATGACTACACACTTTGACACTGATCTCACCTGTCTGACTGTAGGTTTTGATAACTACTTCATTGGTCGAACACTGGAGAACAACAGAAGGAATGTGTGGTTTGCTGAATTCTGGGAGAACAATTTCAACTGCAAACTCAACCGCCATGCCTTCAAGAAAGGGTCTGGAGTTAAGAAATGCACAAGTAAGATTTGTTTTAATTAGCATAAGCACAATGATGCAATCTTTGATAGAAAGTGAGAGAGAAAGAGAATAAGGCATTTGCCAACTCCTTACCGAATGTCTTGGCCCATTCTTCTGATCATCTGAGAAGCAATACTTCTGTTTACACCTGAGGCTAATTAGTCAAATCTCCTCAGCATAATTTCTTCTCGGAATTCCTCTGTTGCTGAGCATCATGTTGCCTCTACTAACTCAATACAACCTATCCAGTTGCCTTTATTGAAGAAGAGATGATATTCCCTAATTGATTCTACATTCCTTTAAAAGGGCTTTGGCACTCAGCCATGGGTTCATCCATGATTGGACTTTGACCGGTTCACTGTCTGGAGAGCATGTGGTTTCTAACAGCTTTCAGCTTCTCTAAGCTGAAATCTAATGATGAGGTTTGGGATTCCCAGAGGCATTTTCTTACAGAAGAGCTACAACATTAAGCCTAATTCTTGATATACTGTATAGTAAACAAGAAATTAGCATGGTGTACTGTATGAAAATCAAGACTTCAGCATAAGTTCTTTCTGATGATGATTGTTAAATGTTCTAAAAGGTTTAAAAAATATAATCATCTCATTGTTGTAATTGTATTCCAAATAGGTTACTATTGCAATAGACCACCTTTTGCTGTCTGAACTGCTGCAGCTTATAGTTTCTGGCACGAGAAAGCTCCATTGTTGCATTGCATTCAAATGTATTATCTAGTTATGTAATCTAATTGCTCTGTTGACTGGGGGCATGTTATTGTTACCTCACTTGAAAATCTTGAATTTCTATAATACACTTCATTAATTAGGCCGAAATACAATAGGTATTGTACATAAAAATGAAGCATTACCGAGGGTAGGTGCTTCTTTGTTTTCATGGAGTGTCGAATGTGCACATTACCGGCACTGAGGTAACCACTGCTGAGTATGCCACAGTGTTCCATTAGATTTATTACATTTGTTGGTTGTTAGCTGTAATTTGGCCTTGCCCGCACACAGTGTAGATGCCTTTGAGATCTAGTATGAAAACAGAAGGTGCAGTTTCTCCACTGCATGAAGCGAATAGTCTGACATACATGCATATGCAGACTAAATGTGTTTCCTTGATTTAGTGAAAATTGCCTTCCTTTTATATTGTGATTTAGAAACAGTGGCACATAGTGGTACAAATACACTAGCCGTAGTGGGTGGAAATAATGGCTTGTCTTGTTGAAATGCAATGACAACACTGAACATTTTCTGAGAGCCATACAAAAGAGCCATAGCAACATATATTAAAGTGAAATTGAGCGTGTTTTCAAACTAGAATTTTCAGCTTGAATAATTTTGACTTCATATTTAGTTATGCTAAAAGAAGAATCAAGTATGTATACCACTACAAGTATTTATACAACTACAACTGGTACTACTGCTACTACTACTACTAGTTTATTATTATTATTATTATTATTATTATTATTATTATTATTATTATTATTATTATTATTATTATTATTATTGTTATTATTACCAAAGAAGAAAAAATTAATACCTGCATATTAGAATGATTAGTTTGGGCCTCTAACTTGGTGTGTATTGTAGGCTGCAGAATAAATGGCACTGAAAGGTTTGTCAATTTTGCTGTGGGTCCCAAAAAAGAGAAACCCATCACAGATGAACTTGCAAATTCTTGATTATGTGTGCTGGTACTAGAGTTGCATAGCTGGCCTGAGCACGCCCCCCCTTATCTGACTGATAGTGGCTGCGTGCCTCTGTGCATGCTCCTCAGAGAGTGCTGTCTCTCACTGAGATATGTGAAAACCTCAATTCCAGCACTGTGCAGCTGATACAACAGTAATTACTTAACAGCATTCCCTACAGAGACTGAAACATCTCTCACTACCTTTCATCCTCTATCCTTTTTCTTCTCGCCACCCTTTCTTTCCCTGTCTGCTGAATAACATTGAATGATGCAGTCTCTGAAAGAATGATCTAAATCATGAATGAAAGTAAAATTACTGTAAATGTTCTATGCACGCTTAAAATAAAGGCCCTAAAAGAATTCTTGGGAGGCATGCAATAGAAGAACCACTTTTGGTTCCCCTAAAAAAACATTCAGTCTCCATGTGTGAAGAACCTTCTATGTACTAACGAAAGGTTGATCCTAGAACTGTAATCCCAGCCGAAGAACATTTTAGGGTATTTATATGGCTGGTTACCACAGCCTGTGAAAGACAGTCAGCAGCACTTGCTGTAAGTTATTTGTAGTAGTTCATTTAACAGAGAGGAACCGTAGACACGAGCCCTTTGCGGCGTGTGAGGGGGAAATGTTCACCCCTCAGTTCACCTCCAGTCACTCTCTCCATTTCTCGACATCTGTTTGTGGGTGAGCAACCATTCAGTGTCAGCTAGAAGATTGCCGTCATCATAGACATCACACTTTTTCTCTTATTTTCTGTGAAGTATCATCAGTGATGCTTACTGTCAGCTTTGGCTGTTTTGATTTTTATGTGACATTAATTTTTTGTTTCATAACCGTGAAATTTGTAACTACAAAGCTACATTTGTGAGATCCTATTGGTGTGGGTTTCAATTCTTTAATTTAAACTTTTTTACTTTTTTATCTGAGCTCTAATAGTTTCCCTCTTGTGGAGAATGTTCTGTAAAACACAGTTTTGTAATAACTTCTGGAGACCATGTTTACAGTTCAGATTATAAAGTCTTATTTTTCATTAGTCTTGATGGTAGATGTCCAGCTAAAGAGTAATGAGTCTTCTCACCTGTTTGTACATGAGGGCCTCTTTGTGAGTAGTGTGTGTTTTGACTGATGGCAGATGTGATCCCCAACTATACTTCCTGTGGTTAAAGCCAGTGGCCTCCTATAGAGGTGTATGATGCAGTCGATAAGGAGGATATTAAAAAGCACTCTCCTCCCTCATTCTAGCAGCTGTTGTCTCAACAGGATCATTTAGGCTCAGAAAACTGTTTTTGTCCCTGCTGCCTCATTCTCTGAGGCATACACAGTAAATCTCATCAGACAATGTTCTGGCCTCACAGAAAATGGACTGGACTCTATGATGTTAAATAATGCTGTCATTTTTAACTGAATGGTAAATGGCTATTTTATATTTTTGTACTTCAGAAAGTTTGCTGGTTTATCAAGGCTGACTTTGGCTAGTGCAAATACATGTTTTAGATTTTTACACAGATGGACTTATAGATAAATATCCATAAATATTTATGGAACTTTCAGCACATAATTGGGTTGAAATCTCTCTTTTTTCTTCCTATATTCCTCTCCTCTCCATGTGTGGATGCTGAATTGGTAGATGCATTGCAACAGCTCTGTCACATTTTACTGGGGCGTTTCTGCACAGCCGTTCTACTGCAACATCTTCTAGTCCCTAAATGATAGGGAGGTTTTTATTGTTACTTTGTCATATGTTTGATTTACATAAGCTATTACATATGTGATATTTATTACATAGTTATTACAATTGTATTTGCTTTGCAATCTGTATACAAGCTATATAAATGTATGCCCACATTTTTGTTTTGCTGTTTTATAAAAAGAGACAAATACATGACAAAATAAAAAAGACTATATGTATATACAAAACACAATTCTTGCATCAAAGTCCAATCATAATAAAATATACACCTGTAGTGGCACCAGGCTTTGTTCTGAATAGGCAAATTTGGGGGGACTAGAGAAATTTGTAAAACACATAAACTCACTTTGCACAAAGAAGCAATGATGTCCAACTTTTATGATATGATTATGATTTTTCCCACATAATTATATTTGTCATTTACATTGTCTGATTACTTGCTTGGAGTAGTTTGTGTTCATGTTTCCAGTCCATATGCAACAGTGATGGTCTATATGCCACCCCCCCCAATCCAGGATTGAAAACATTTCATATGTTTGGAATGGTCAATATCAAAAAAATAAATAATAAATTTATTCATACTTGTTATTAATGTATTATAATATTTTAATACATTTGATCAGTCATTTTATTTATAATACAATTTATTTTACAGAAGTTCTCTGCTTGTGTCAACAAGATTAAACAAGATGTGTGTGGAGAGTTTTATGGTATAAATTACCCAGGAGTGTAATGCAGACTGAATTGAAAATCTGGATGAATACCTGCACAATTACACGTTAGTGGAAAGAAAAGTCTATAGTCAATAATCCATAACTGACTGTGTTTTAAAAAGGAATCATTCTAGCCCTGTTCTCCCCTCCTCCCAACCCCCTTCCTCCTTTGTTCTCCACCTCTTCCACCTGCTCTTCTGACTGTTCTTCTTTGTTCTCATGGGACCTTACCATTTTTCTCACCTAGCTCTTTTCATTTCCTTACTCATACACTTGTCTTTTCATCCATTCTGCCCATCACCCTCCTGTCTGTTCCCCCTGATCCTCACATCCCTTTGCTACATACGCCCTATTTCCCTAGTTTGTTTTCCATCTGTAATTTGAAGCAGGAGCTTTTGAGAGCAGGAGTTTATTGCAGCTCCCTTAGTTTGCATGCTAAAACTCTATTTGCACCATTCATGAACCATGTAAAAGTGAATATGTGCCTATTTCACCACACAACAATAAACAAAGTCAGTTTAATTGCACTGAATTGAATTAAATTGAATTAAACTGCATGGGATGGAATGATCCAAGTGCTGGCACTTATCTCTCACTTTTTCTGTCCTTTATGCTGTACATGTTCCCTCTTGTTAACATGCAGTTGTTCACAACTTGAGTGTAATTTTAGCCTGGATCAGATGTTTGGTAAATGAGGAGAAAAGATCTTCAGGCCTGAAGTGTTAGAAAAGCTCAGTGGCTTTCTTTGCTAGAGGCCAAAAAAAGATGATGTAACGTTGTGAACTGTGCCTTGAGGAGCACGCACACACACACACACACACACACACACACACACACACACACACACACACACACACACACACACACACACACACACGCTGGTTCCAGTCCACAGGTCCTCAGGGATGAATTCCGCACATCTCCCTGGCAACATCTAATCACTGTCATCCCAGCACATGCGCTATGTGATGGGATTAGATAAGATTATGCTAATTTGCCAGAACACGCATTCACACAGACACACATACACAGTAGGAGAGGGTGATATGAACTGAAATTTATGTCACAATATCTTCCTCAAAAATGTAAAAAATGTGGTTGTTTACATGGTTTGTTATGTTTTTTTTTTACAAAAAATAAGAATGACAAAAGATATTGATTTGTCCTGCATGTGATTTATCATTTTTGGGTGTATCCACAAAGGTTAAAATAGAACTTGTTTGGTACCCCCCACCCATAAAATAGATTTATGGTCATGGTTAAATGGCCCAAAAGTAATGTTCAGTGCTGCTCTGCCTCTTTGGTGTAAAACACACAAAGATCTGATACCTCAACTATATTAATAGTTGTGTCTATGTTTGTATGTGTGTGTGTGTCCTGTAGGATTTTGACCACAGTGGGTTCCCAGTTTGACCTGAGGACACTACGAGCTGTACGAGTGCTGAGACCACTCAAGCTGGTATCAGGAATCCCTAGTAAGTGTGGGAAATTGATGTTGTGGTGAAAGATCACAAATAAAAGAATACTCCTAAAATCCCTAACCCCCCCCTTTGTCCCAGGTCTACAGGTTGTACTGAAATCTATCATGAAGGCCATGGTTCCTCTGCTGCAGATCGGCCTGTTGCTCTTTTTTGCCATCGTCATGTTTGCCATTATCGGAGTGGAATTCTACATGGGCAAGTTCCACACCACCTGTTTCAAAGACGCAGGTCAGTCTCATCTGTTTGCTGAGTTTTCCTCATTATTAATTCTATTTGAGATCCGAGAGCTCAACAAAGTTTGACACAGGTGTGATGAATTAGGCATGTTTTTTGCCCAGTGTTAAACCAGTTACCATAAGCTTTCATTAAGTTAAATTCAAGCTGAGATTTTGTGTTTCCTGGTCCTGTCCCTAAGCAGAGGATCAAGTCTTGCATCATTTAAATAGACAGATGCCTGCAAAAATGTTAACTCAGTAAATTTGATAAGTAATATTAAGCAATCTCAAAGCATATTAACGTTCACTATAAATTTTATCAGGGGTAATAAGCAATCATCGTGTACAACCTGTAATAATTATACTTAATATTGTAATGTTTTGCTGCCATTCAAATAATATTAATCCCACATGAGCTTTCTGTTTTTTAAGAGCCAAAGGGAGTACTAGTACAGCTGCAGATAAACAGTTAAGTCTGGACATGTGCTTGCTTAATAATTTGCTCAGTATTTATAATTAGGTTTAGTTTTTAATTAAAATGTCTTATGCAGGATCCTGATTTAATATATCTTCCCAGTCCAAAATTGCAGTTCCATTTTTCATTGCAAGGCTGACCTGCTGTTTCTCTGTGAGATTATATTCACTGTTCAAAATGTGTGTCTAGTAGAACTAGTAGCCTTGGCCTTATAATGTAAGCAATAGTTTAGTAAAAAAAAAAATGGCTACAATGCTATAATGAAAATAATGAAAGGTCATAGCTGTCAGTTTAGCATAATTCAAAATGCCTGCTTGAATCACCACACACTTGCATCAAGTTGTAAATGAATCTCAGTCTCAAACTAGTCCATATGGTTTCTTTCAAATTGACTTGCTTTTATGTCTTTTTATGTGGCCCTTGTAAATTAGATTTTTGTGCAAATCATCACTTTGTAATTAAAGAACAGATAAAAATCTAATTAGCGAAGACCAGGTTTAGGATGTAAACATACTTTTTACGCATAGTAATCTCTCTCTCTCTCTCTCTCTCTCTCTCTCTCTCTCTCTCTCTCTCTCACTCTCTTTATCTATCTTCTTGCTGACATTTACTCACAGCCCTAGTCAGATTCTTAGGGGTAGCTTAAGATTTACTGAGGTTTGAGAGATGAGATGTTCTCTCACTCTCTTTCTTTGTATTCTCAGTTGAACTAATCTGTGAGATTTATTTCCAAATTGTTAAACATATTAGCATCTCTTTCATTTTATTCTGTTTGCCCAGAAGCCTAAAGTCTAGGAATACCATGAAAAACTGTGTGTGTGTGTGTGTGTGTGTGTGTGTGTGTGTGCGTGCGCGTGTGTTAATGTGTGTTAAAGAGGGATGTTGTATGTGTGTGTAAGCTATTTCAGTGAGCTGCTGTGTGTGTAATTAGTCTGTGTTATAATGATGCTCCTGGTGTTTGGGGGCTGAGCTGTTAATGTGCACCCAGATGTAGCCACGACCACCATTCAGTAATCAGCAGCTGCTGTACTCCAGTGAGTCTGTGTGTAACTCTGTGTGTGTGTATATGTGTGCACACACATCCTTGTGTAATAGTATGTGTGTGGGTATATGTCAGTCGGTAGTGGGTAGGTAGTGAGGGAGTTGTCCCAATAAAAGGCAGATCTTCTGGCTCTGTAAAAGCACTTTGTTTAGATTCCTTTTCAGTTCTTTTTTTCTCATTAAATGGATGAAGTCAGACATACTATCTGTAATTTTTTCCAAACAAACTACAGCCTGTTTTCTAATCAATGCATTAAGACAGTTACATGTTTTTGGTAAGAAATGAATGAGTGAAATACAAAACACCTGCATGTAATTGACAGTGTACTTAGCCAAGTCATATATACGGTACAAGTGCAATGGATTTTTATTAAGAGTGATCCAAAAACAAAGCAAAGGATTATTGCCAAATCCCAAAACGGTATAAAATGATAACATGCAAAACACGGAAGTATCATCAGTAAAGGCAGAAACAAGATAACACAACAGATAATAGGTCTGAGGATCATTTTTAGCTACAGCACAAGATCAGTAAGAGCTGTCACATCATCAGAGTATATATGTGTCTGGGGAAAATGTTTGAGCACACACACACACACACACACACACACACACACACACACACACACACACACACACACACACACACACACACACACTCTTGGATTCACTGAATGCCTTTTAATGCTCATTTTAGTTTTATTAATTGCAGCTTCTGTTAAAAATGCTGCAGAACATGTTGTTGTAGGTTATCCAAAACAAAAACAAATTAGACAAAAATATATCTAATCTTCCTAATTCTTTAGCCTTTCACACTTAAATGGAACATCGATCACTCAAAATAAAGAACACACTGAGGCCTTGTTAAAAAAAAAACCCATCACATCATATCCGTGTTAGACAAGTGGGCATTCTCATCAGAAAGGGAAGAAAGTTTTCACTCAGAACATGCTTGTCCATGGCTCTGTGTCGATAACAGCTAGCTGTAAAAGCTTTGAAATACAATTTTTTAAAAAAGTTTGAACATAAACTGTAGTGCTTTGCCTTTTTAGTGGTGTAAGCCATACCAACTTTACCTTGTTAACTAGCAAGCAGAGAAAATCTATAAATACTTTGCATCTTAAAGCCCAGCAAAAATTGTATAGATTAGATTTGTAAATGAAAGAACAGATTAAATTCATATAAACACCTTCTAATTAGCTGCTATTGCCATTCTTAGATAAATTAAAAGCTTTTGTAATGAAATATTGCATATTTTAGAGTGATTTACTGCTATGGTCATTTTTCAGGAGAAATGTTTACCAGATAATCAGATTACCATGATTAATGGGCAAGTTCTGCTGAAGTTGATGCTCATGTTCCCTCAATCACTCACCCCTCCAAGGGCTCGTCTAATTAACTTCATAGAGCTCATAACATAATGGAACCACCCGTAAGCATCAAAGATTTCCCTGAGGGTAACGGCATGACCAAGTGGACACAGTAGAGGTACCTTACCAAAAAGCAGTGTTGAAAGTGAGTGTTGAAATGAGATCCAAGTATTCTTAGAGTTTAGGACAGATAACTTCAGTCCAAGCGAATATGGTTTGGTTTGGTGACTGTAACATTAAAACACACCTGATGCAATTCATCAGCTAATGGAAGGTTTAACTGGAATGTAGAGCTACGGAAATTTCAAACTGTTCCTGTTGTATTAATTTTCTACCTCTTGTTTTGCCTCTTTATATATTTCAGAGCAAGTAGCAGATTACCCGTGTGGGACAGAGGCTCCCTCTAGACTGTGTCCCAATGGCACAATATGCAGGCCGTACTGGAAAGGACCAAACTTCGGCATCACCAACTTCGACAACATCCTATTCGCAGTGCTCACTGTATTCCAGTGCATCACCATGGAAGGATGGACAGACATCCTGTATAGTGTGAGTAGACTTCTAAACTGACATATACTGAAATATCTTGTTATAATAGCAGACATAGGCTCTAATGTACACCCCTTCCCCCACTTCCCACCCTTGGCTCACACACTAAGGCTTTGTGGAATACAGATTGTGTTTTAATCTCTAAGGCTTTAGTGTGAAGTACTACACTACAGCTCAGAACACTTGACATATTCTGTTCTGCTTGTCTAACTCACAAAAATCTGCAGCAGGACTGACTGTCTCTACTAGTAATAAAACTTCTGTGTGTTCTGGTATGAATACTGAATTTGTACCAAAATGTTGAATACCTTTCACTTTCCCAGAATTTGAGCTTACTCGTATTGGTAAAAAATACTCTCCCAGAACATTTAAATGGAAATGAAGTCTTGCATTTGGACACACTGGTCATTTTATGAGCTCCTCTTTATAGGTTACTTGTTACGGACTGAGAGAATGACAGACAATTTGTCAATAACAGGATGGGGCTACAAGGAAGATGCTTCTGATAAAGTGGCTGGTAACTGAATAAATGGGAAAACCGTTTTGTCAGTCTACAGATTGATAAAGATAAAAATTCAGTCTTATGGGCCTATAATCATTTAAAGATTTTCATTGCTGTAGTTGAAGTTGAAGTTGAAGTTAAGGTTTATTTATCATATGTACAAAGTACAGTGTACAGAGCACAATGTCCACGTTCCATCAGTAGGTTTGTGGTTTAAAAATCAAGCAATACCAGTACAGGGTTACTGCAGCACCTTTTCTTAAATGCATCACCATGCTGAGCTTATCATAACTTATAGAGTGCTCATAGTGATTTTGGCTTTGTACCATCTTCCAGCCATCTTCCTGCTGTGTAAGCCTTTGGGGAGCCAGATTCCTCACAGTGAGGTTCCTTCAGGGCTTTTGGCTCAGAGAACTGTCCTAGCAGGCTGGCAGTGTTTCACCTGGCCTCCTCTCACTGGCTGAGAAATGCTGAAATCTATCACAGAGCCAGAGCGCGGTGGGGGGCCAGCATATGCCCCTCTTGTCCTGCCCCACTGCCAGTGTGTGGGAGAAAAGGAGCGCATTAGCAAAAACTGCCTGCATTCCGCACCCAGCTGCACTGCCACACTGCCTCATTCATGCCTATACTTTCACACAATAGGGCAGGCAGTCTTAACACAGACTGATGGAACGTGGACGTGTTTCTTCAGAACACGCTGCACCTCTTTAGCTCCTTAAGCACTGTTCAGACAACTTTCCAAATGTGTTATTCTGTTATCGAGCAGAGATTCAATGTTACAGGGCAGAAGTTCAATGCTGTTTTTTTAATCTGTCGCAGTTTACCTGATGTTCCGATATAAATTTTACAGGAGAAGGGAAAAGTATTGGTAACATTACTGTAAGGTTGTTTTCACATTTGGTCCGTTTCAACTCTGATCAATTAGAATTTTTTGCGTATATGTGAACACACCTAAGGAACTCAGACCCCTTTGAAAGTCCCCGTCACGGTTCGCTTAACTGGCAGATCATGAACATGAAGCGGGACTTTGACAATTTTTGCCCCCTAGCCTTGCTGTAGGCATATCACGTGGTACAGCCCCAGGAGCAAGAAGAAACTATTGCTGCAGGTGTTGGACACATAACTAAAGAATGAACGAATCCCCTTTCAATTGAATGCACACTGTGAACATAAACAGAGTTCCCTTTCTGTTGGTCCACATTTTGGACCACTTCCACAGGACTGGGTTTGGACTATATGTGAAAACACCTAAGTTAGTGTAGCAGGCCATTTTGGACTATTTCTATAGGTCTATTGATCGCATAATGTTACCATGATGTAAAGAGTAGTTTAAAAATGAGTAGCTGTTTGGGAGTCTTTGGGAGTAAATTGACTTAAAATGGGAGTCTTTGGGAGTAGTTTGACTTAAAAATTCTCAGTAATCATGATAGGAACCTGATGGTCTCTTAAAGCTACCTCACAGAAAATTATTACTAGTTGAAAAACTGGCATTAATGTCACATAATCAGTGCCAATTCAGATTATCAGACACACACTAAGTCTGATAGTTCATGGCCTTCATAAATGCTTATGTCAGCTGTCTCCATGAGAGGTGTCATGTAACCTTTGTCGCCCTTAATTGAAGTGCATCTTTATCCCCACTGTTTTTATTTTAGTGCAACAATGCATTAGGTATGCTTTAACAGCATGTCAGTAGCACCGAATGACTGTGTTTATTTGAGTGCATTGACATGTGGAAGAAGTAATCAGTTCTGAAGGAGCATGTCCGCTTATGTATATTACTTATCATTGAAAAATTACTGGTGTTTTGTACACAGACCGGTGGGGGGATAAGGCTGAGAATTCCAAACACCTACAGTTAAACAAACTCCTCTTATTTGTCCATGACTTGTGACTCACAAGCTAGCTGCAACTTTTCAGTAAAGTTACAAACAATGCATGAATATTTATGGATTACCTCAACCCACTCTTGGGGAACTGATGAAAAGGGGGCGGGATCTTCCCTTTAATCCCAAATTAAATCACAGCTATGAGAACATGAATTTTACTCCCATAGCACAAACTACATGCAATTTATGTGAAGGTATAGGTGTTATTTTGGTCACAGTTGTGACTGGTGTTCTCCAGCTTGTTGTCTGTCTGTGCTTCTCTGCAATTTTATGTATTATGGCCCTAGTTGGCTCCTGTAGTTAAGGTTCTTGCTCATGCTCTGGACTCCATACGGAGCATCGGAGCATATGGACTCCTGACAGTTGTAGGAAGTAATAGTTAGTCTTAAAGTGAACTTTGTGACTTCTATTTAGAAAATAAAAGTATCAAAGTACCTCTGCATATGTATCCTCGTCCCCGTGAAGCTGGAATCATGACAGTGGATGCCTGTGGTCATCCTTGGTTGCATAGCTCATGGGCCCAATAGCCAAATATTTGTGATTGCCGTAAGATTAAAAAAAACAAACATATTCATGCCTACAACAGATAAATTGATCCACTATTTTATGAAGAGTAACACAAGCCATGGTTTGAACGGTAAACTATGCACATACATGTTCACTGGAATGTGAAGAAAAGCGAAGAAAATATTTTACAGTACTTTTAAGCATAAGGTCTTAAATGGAAGGTTGCCAGTCATTTTTCTTGTCTTTGTAAGATATTGTTTATTTTCTTACAAGAAAATCTTCTGTGATTGTGCACATTTTTCAAATACCACATGGATGGCTAGGGTGTAGGGTAGGCAACATAATGAAATAAGAAAAATGGCTGGACTCCATTTTCTAGATTACATGTCAGGCTGGATTCATAGCTATCTTTATAACTTTGTAATGTGAAGTGGAAGGATGGTTCATTGGACATTTAGTGATGAAATAGTGGACATAACTATTCCAGTATCTCAATGTCTTCAGAGTTTTTCATAAAGGCACAACATCTTAATCTTGAGAAGGCTACACCTTTTCCAAATTTTACTGTGATATCCATATTCTACGATACTGGATGCCTAGGCACCTGTAATTCACTTACACTTGAGTTAAAGGAGCCAAGAATGCCTGAACGTGTACCTGGCATTTCCAGGTCATGATTTACAGTAGCTGCACATCTGTGGAAACAAGGAGCTCATATAATGAAAAGCCATATAGTATATAAAGTTTCAAAACATGCCTTTTGCTCCCCAGCTCTTTCAATCCATGTATGGACACTAAGCTGCAAAAGCCACCTGGTTTACATTTTTGAGTTGGCAGGAGAATCATTTTATTTGTATATACCTACCTATAAATATTTATGTTATAAAGTGTTTTCAGCATGCCTGCTTTTTGAATGAGGGCAATGCAAGATAGCCAGTCAGAATAGAGGCCATTGACATGCATCAGTCTTTAAGACAACAAAAATAATATATGTATATAGGGAATAATATAGCACAAAAAAATTTATATGTGTCCTTTGATACTGTTATCTGAGGAATATAGCTGTCTCACACACCATGAAATGAGAGTTTGGTAAAGGCAGGGGGAGAGGGTCACACACAGAGCAGTAGTTGTTTCATCCTCATTGATTTTATTCTGCTATTCCTATACTACACATTAACAAATCACTGCTTAGTTACCACTGCTGTGATATGCACTGTTCCAGAGACTGGGTAAAATGTAATGAGGTGTCAGTTGCTGCTAAGGATTAAATAGAAAACAAAACGTATAGTCCTGTTGCACTGAACAACAGTTAAAGAGTCCAAATCACGGAAAACATCATAGAATTTTGAACATTATTAGGCCTAAAGTACTAAACATCGTAGTAGTAGAATTAAAATTCAATCTACCGTCTGCTGTAGAAACAGCTTGCTTTGAATTGATCATGATTTATGTCATCACAACCGTGAACTTGTGCTATGTATGACAGCCAGTTCAGTCTATGACTTTTAACTCCACCTATAAATGTTGAATGATAAGCAGTGAGTTACTAAGAGGATGATATGAAATGAAATGAAATGAAATGAAATGATCAAATGGCACGTATATAATTCCTGTTGGGACACAAATTTGTCATTGCATCCTTCTAAAGAAACAGTTTCTTCTGTGCACTTCAAACCAGGCTGCTTTTCGAATGAGGAGAGATATAGGGTACTTAATCAGAATAGAGGATATTTGTTATTGGTACAGTAATGAAAACAACTTTTCAATACTACAGAAATTGGAATATGCTACTTAAAACCACACAAACATCGTAAATTAGACTTAAGGAAAAAGGACTCTACATTGTTTACGGGCCTTTTATGTTATGTGGCTGTGACATGCATTAACTCTATATATCTCTATATGACACTGTTGTAGCTAGTTAGGAGTGCAAGGACATGTGAAAGGACTGCAATGTTTGGAGAGCTTAGGCCCCTGTTAGTTTGTGTGTAGACACAACTGTGATCTTACCTCAACTCAAGCTGGAGTGCGTGTCCATGTGGGGCTTGTAAACAGCGTGCAGTGAGCCATTGTGGGTCAGCACAGTGGTCTTGTTACCGCGGGCTGAGTCACCAGGCCTGTGTGCACCTTGACCCTGTCACTTTGCCATCCTGAGCTGTCAGACCCATTGGCAAGCTCATTAAACATAGTTAAAATAGTCCATTAGGACCGGGCCGAGAGGAACTATATTTAGACTCATGCAGCAGTGAATCACCTCGTCTTGTTTAGTGTCTTTTTAGTGTATTCATGCTCTCTCTCCTTCTCTGTGGATGTAACTGATTAGAGTGGCAGTAAAAAGGAAGTGTGAAGGCCTGTGCCCTGTGGTGCTGGATTCAGCAACAAAAGCACTTTATTATTGCAGACATTCTGGCAGGGGGAAAGTACACAGCAGGGTGCTCATTGCAGTGTAAAAATGTCTTAAGCAATAAATAAATTCACAAATGCTAGACTTCATAAAATCTAAAAACATTACATCATATTGTATCTCTATTATTCTACATAAAATATTATAATGTTCTTTGACAGGAGTGTCAAAATGGCTTATGTGGTTTCAAGGTTTTATTCCAAAAAGGCAGGAGCACACATGACCAATTGTTGAAGACTTAGACTAAATGATTGAATGAGTAGAATCCGTTTTCCTCTTGCTTGTTTAGAGCAAAATTTTGCTGCCATACTGGTCCCTTGCTGATAAGATTGGAAAACCATACTCTATTAGCTTGCCATATCACAAATCAGCCAAAATGTTGTTTTTTTTAGTCACTCTGGACTATTGATTTTCCCTTGAATAACAGCATCAAAACCATGTGTAAGTTGTGTATTTTTAAATGTTAGAATTGGTTATAGCTAATCATATTTCATAAAGTATCCATTCATTTTTAGACAAAATAATACTCTCAGGTTTCAGTAATGATGAATGTGTTTTTTAAATTGTGCCTTTTAATGTGTTTAAATTTTGCTGAAGTCACATTCACACAGTGTTTTTATTAAATACAATTATTACGTGGTGATATTTGAGATATCATGATCCATCGAACTATTTCCTAGAATCTGTTTCCTTATCATATCGACGTTTAGGGATTTGCACCCCATATGTGTAAATCAGCTCAGATGTTTAGGTCAGAATGTTGTTATATAGTTCACTTTTCTCTTGTCTTTATTGCAGAGGCCTGGTGAGGCTGCAGATTTTCATTTCTACCAAGCAGCAGAATATGTTGAAGACTGAGACCAGCTGAATAAACAAATGTAATCAGCAGGTCTCAGTCTTCATCAGGTTCTCTTGATGGTTGGAATGAGACCAGCTGATCAAACAAGTGCAATCAGGTGATCTACTCCTTAATTAAAAATGAAAATGGTCTGCCACACTGGCCCTTTGCAGAAATTATTGGACACCCCAGACTTAACTGTTCAATCTGCAGTGTGTAGTTTGGTGTGTTACCATACTATATTTTTGTAAAGTGCACTGCAGTTTAAATGGACACATAGGGAGATGTATGAGATCAAAGGAGGTTGGAGAAGATTACATTTTGTTTACTAGTATAAAAGCAAAGTGACTGAAAGCATATTTGAATAAGGAAATACACTTCTTTCATCTTTTGTATTTGAAACTTTATTTTCTTCAGCAATAATGCATACACAGTAGATCATGCTCCTTTGTCATTGAAAAGTTGTACTTTTCTGCTTTTTTATGGACTGAGGTGTATCTGTCTCATACTGTTTTCTTTCCTTCAAATGATGAAATGCAATAATGAATGCATTAACCAAACTTTTTAAACACAATGTGCTTGACTGCTTATGGTCTCATTAAATGATTCTTCATGTGTTTTAATTTAAGCATCCACAGAAATTCTGTAGAAATCTAGGATCCTAACAATATTCAAATTTGGATCATGTAAAGCCATCCATCACATCTTTTTGACCTGCAGCCAACACAACATCACTGGACAGCTTAATGCACTTGGAGACAGAATTGTCTGACTTCCAGTTCTGTTACATCCACTATTCTACCCCCGATGTCCTGATGATGTCTATAGCTCAGTAACTCTTGGAGATGATACTGTTGTTTACTTGTGCATTCATCTAAGTCTGCACAAAATGACTTCAGTTTTACGTAGGTAAAAAGCAAACCTAAAACAAAAATCCTCTGAAGCTGTCTGCAGCCAACCTCCAAATCATTGAGCATCTCAAACAATGGATAAGTGTCGTGGCAAACATGAAAATGTGATGTGGACTACTTGAGCACTGATATACGTCACTTTGGATAAGAGCATCAGCTAAATGCTGTGAATGTAAATGTAAAACATTTGCTTCGGCACTTTTGCGGTTTTAATTTATTTCAATGTCCAGAAAGGTGGCACAACTGTCTAAATTTTGGCTTTAAACATTTTTAAAGCAAAAAAAATGCTCTGAACATTTTTTTCCCTGGTGACAGCACTAACTAGGCGTGCTCATGGTTCTGCTACCACAACCATGTATGATTGATAGCTGTTTATGAAGTACCCCTAACAGTGTTAACATGATTTAATCAAGTCAGCAACGCATGTGATGACTCGGCAGAGCTGGAGCTCCTGTCACAGCAGAGCCGTACCTTTGTCTTGTGGCAGAGATTGTTAGGCCTGAGCTGTTTCTGCTCTCCCCGCAACGCTGCTAATACACCTGCCAGTCAGAACACAATGAATGACTTCATTTAGCCATCATACTGAAGCTATGGGCCACAATAAACTTCCTCTGGGGGCTAGTATCTACCCTCCGCACAGCATAGTTCTCCTGCCATTTGTGTTGGGTATAGCAGGAGACAGAATCCTGATGTTGTTTACTAACACACAGCCCTGTCAGAAAGATACTTCATTTGCATACAATCTAGACCCGGTGGGTCTGGGAGATGATTGGCATGCGTAAGTATGGTAGATATCTCCCTGTGGACTCCTTGAAGAGCAATTGCTCAACCTTGAATCGAGGATTCAGTGGCATAGTGTGTCACGGCGCCTGTCTAGACAAAGCAGAGACTGTAATTTCAGCTAGCAGAAATAATATCAAAAGATTATGGGCAATGTTTTCTGTTAAAGCTAGGAACATTATTAAGGAGCCTATATCAGGGAACAAAAAATACATTTTTGTCAGCATTTGAATAAAAAATTTAGTTGCCATGTTCTTGAATTGTCAAAACATACCATTCACTCCCAGTCCATACAGTCCATACATCAAAGCTAAGTTTAAAAACACATGATTTTGAGTTCATTGATGTTGTGTTAATACAAAAATCAACATATTTATGGTCACTTACCTGTTTAGTTCATTTACATTTTAATTATGAGGAGTTTTAAGCTTGAACTGCGTTTTGGGTAATCTTTAAGGCACTAGAAACAACCTGTATAATTCTAATGGAAAACAATAGTTGTAACATGGTTGTGTAAAAGTCAAAGCTAACTGCTCGTGGCACATAAACTCACACAGGCATTATAAATGAATTTCAGGGGGGTTAAAAATTCCAAGAAAAAAATTGTACCAGTACAATCCAGTACAGTCAATTTTTAAATGGTCCCCGTGAAAGGCTAACTTTGTTAAGCAAACATTTGAATCATTCGGCAGCAATTTAAGCATTTCTCCTGTATATTAGTGTCTGTATGCTAAAACTTGTTTTATACTGATCAGACACTTTGTCTTATTTATAGAATGGCGCTTTCAGCTTTGCCTGCCCATTGTGGCTCTGAAGAATGCTCTCCTGGCTGAACAGTCTCTCATTTACTGAAAAATCTCTAGGCACCACAGGTGCTAGACTCAATACAATGCAGCAGTGTATTAGAAATCTGGGCTTAAAAAAAAAAAACAGTAAAATTCAGAAATGGTGAATACTCATACCAGCACATAAATTAAATCCTCCCTTGCTGGGAGCCACACTCGACATGCACACACACTGAGCCTGTAAGGTGCTGTATTCTGCAGTGACGTATTGCTGCGGCATTCAAAGTGGAGAAAATAATTCCCTTTTCAGCACAAGCACATGCTGAAGGCCCTTTCATACAGTTCCTTTCCTGTCTTGCCCCTACTGCAGCTTATTTCTATTTTTACACTATAGTTTTGTAAGAGATGCTGTAGTCAGTGCAGGCTAATGAGGTGGGGAAATACAAAAGTGTGTGAGCTCAGGAAATATTCTGCAGCCCACTGTGTCTCTGGATAAAAAAAGGACAACGATATCCCTTGGCAATAAAAAATATGTATTTCCACCTCTTTCCCTTCTTTTTTAACAGTAATATGACTTAGTGATGCAAATATGAACAATTTACTCAATGATGCTGGTTTGAACAACTTCCATCCTCCTTCCTCTTACTCCTCCACAACCTCTTGCAAATACTATTTTAGCTGAGAATCATCCTGAATTAGGTTGACAGATAATGGGTGAGAGGATGGATTTGATAAAAAAGGAGAATTGTACAAACTACAAAAATGTAGAAAAAGTATGCACAATGTGATGAAGTAACAAGTGGTTCCTATAAAATGCCTAGAGCTAATATAATGATCCACTGTAGAGTTCTAATCAATCTGATGATTCTTTGAATTGTTAAAACTTTCTAAAAGATCCTGTAAGTGAAGTTTCTGAATAAATTCATGAAAGAACTGACAATAGTCAGATTAATATATGAATGTAAGTGTATTAGCACTTTATCTCCCCAGTATTAAAACCCTTTTAACAGCTGTGGAAATTACAGGAGTCATGCTCCTTTATCCTGTTTCATCAGAATTTGAAAACATGTTGAATTTTTTTGTTACTTTCCCCGTAAATTAATAATTCCCAACACCGCCACTGGCTTGGTGTCCCAGTGACAATCACACGATGCTGCCATTGCTGCAAAGACGAAGAGGAGCACATGTGTCCACGAAGATACATATACCACCACTGAATCTTTTCACACTGCAGTATAAGGTGGGCAAAGAGAGGCAGTATGGATCCTGGTCATCACCCAGAATGCTCTGCATGCACTGCTGGTCATTTCATCACTGCCAAAAACTGTATTGTACTGTAATGTTTTCTATAACATGTTACCATTAGCTTAAGAAACCTTAATAAGGGGGCATTTTTTTAAGAGTACAGTGGGCCCTGCTGAGTGTGCATGTAATTTATGGGCAATTCCATTGTTTAGCTTTTCAGCCATGCAGTTTTGTTTCTCTGGCACCAGAACAGCTCCCAGTCTAATTAGAAACATTAAGTCTATCAATCATCTCTGCTTAAACCATTGTGACAGCCCAACTGATGACGTTTTATGTGATATACAGATAATGGCATTGGACTCATTGAGCCAATTATGGTGAACTATTAAGATTCACATAGTTAGGAGATCTATGAGGACTGAAGTGATACAAGATGATACTATTTTTTATTGTTGTGTTTTGTTTTTTTATTGTAATCTCTCAGTTGTAGCCTTCTGAGATTGAGAGAAGAGGTACTGGGAGAAGAAGCTCCCTACTCAGTTATGAAAATTGATTAAATGGTAAAATCTTAAAGCAACTAACACTGTTACTGTGCACGGTGTGTTAGTTTGTATTGCTAATGAAGTATATTACCGAAATGTGCTGAATGTCTACAGCTGAGTGTACTTGTCACAAGCAGAAAAGAATTGTCAATGGGATTGAGTAAGGGATTTGTTGAATAATGATAACAGAAGATAAAGTCTGTCCATGTATTTCCTATGTATGCTAGGGTTCTCTTAAAGAGCAATGGGAATTTAGAAGCAAGAAGCTACAGCTACCATTACACCAAATTTTTCTGTCACAATAAGATCCTTTTTTCCTACAGTGCTCTTCTGTAGATGTTTAGACATCTTTCTCAGCACTGTTGGAGCAATATCTGCCTTGGGCTCCTCTAGAGGAACAACGGAGAAAGGGGGGGGTGTTACAATTGTCTGTAAAATCAACCTTTAAAATGCCTTCAATTTCTCAAACTTCTCATTACATTTCACAGTTGTTTTAGTGGCAGCCCAAGGCTGTGCTTGCATTTAAAATGCACCAACAACATTTTTATGGCGGCTGCATGTGGGAGAGGATTTGTAATGACTTAATTTATTTTGCATTACACTCTCATTCCATGACTGAATTATATAATTAGTCTTAACTGCTTTACATGCATGTCAGTATTTTTATAAATGAGATTTTCCTTTTGAAGATTTACACAAGGACCTCTGTGCTTTGGAGCAACTTTGCTTATGCTGAAGTTAATGAGCTGAAAAGGTTGTACAAATGGGTAGTATTCTTAATTGAGAGAAGGGTGTGGTTCTTGGCTTGGACACAGGAATCTTGGACTTCTTAAATCTTAAATTCTAAACTGATACAAATCTAAACATCACACAAATCCATTTAAAAAGTTCTGTAGCAAACTTAATGAACTAACAGACTGCTTTCCATGCCTGCTTTAATTTTTACTATAGGGCAGCATTCATTAGCTTACATGACACTTTCAATAGGTTTATTTCAGCTGTTATGAAAGGCTAATGTAGGCCTTTCAAATGCTGCCCTATGGTAAAAGGTTTCCAAATTTTACATAGATTACAAATGTAATCTGTGACATATGCATCTGTGTTCTGTGTGTGCAGACTAATGATGCTTCGGGCAATGCCTGGAACTGGCTGTACTTCATTCCCCTCATCATCATTGGTTCCTTCTTCATGCTCAACCTGGTCCTGGGTGTCTTATCAGGGTGAGTCAGGCTTCAAAACAGCCACACTTTTCAATACGTGCTTTCTGTCTCTCTCTCTCTTTCTCTCTTTCATGTATTGTGCCTTCTCTTGAGAGCCTTTTGGCTAGAGGACATAGAGCCATAGGAACAGTGTATCTTCTTTAGGCTTGAGGCACTACCCATTTCCTTTAGCAGGAAAGGCATGATGACTGACTGGATTTCTAATGCACACATACATGCACTCATACATAAATGGGAGGGAAAGTGGAGGAGGGAAAGGCTTAGTGAAGTGGCTGTAGTCCTTAAGCACGACTTGCTTGAACAAGAGAGATTTTCCCTAAGGACGTACCTATTTCCAGAAATATTACCATAATGAAACGACTGTGCTGGTATAGAGAGAGTGCTTTTCACCATAGGAAAATTCAAGTTTTTTTGTTATTTTCTTTTTCTATTTTTATTTTCATGCAGATACATGAGTGTTTGCATATAAAGTGGAAATAAAGTCTATAATGTTATTATATGATATCACAATCATGTCTATAATGTTAATTTTGCTTACTTAATTAATCACAAGGTGAGCTTACAGATAAAAGAGAACAGAATATAGCTAAGATTATGAACAGATTGAGTGTGTGAAGTTGTTTCTAGCTTACCAAAACATCACCATGTCATTTAAGATCTGTTAAGATGCCAGTCATTTTTCATCATGATTGTGATATTATATCTTACATATAACCATCTATTTAGACTACAGCAGTTTAACATAGCCATTCACGTAGAAGTGATAACGAATGTGCACAGCTAGTAGACTGTTACGTTTTACTGTTTGAGTTGAGTGGCTTAAGTCCACTTCTTTTCAAGAGCCCTGATCACTTTAGACTGAACAGTTTGTCCCACATGCCAACCTGGACTGCATTTCGAAGGAGCCACGATACAGGTCTGCTATTTAGTGAAAAAAACAACAACAACAAAAATACCACCCACCTGCATTTACATCATTAATAAATCATGGGTATTAATTGGGAGTATGCTCCCATGTCCAGCTTCTACTCTGCTAGGAAGGCATTACATTAGATGTTTTAAAGAGCATTAATGAGGTCAGGTGCTAATGATGGGTTCCAATTAAAAATGCCACTTCAACTCATTTAAAAGTATTTGGTGGAGCTCCATCACTCCAGAGGTGATGCCAGGTTTAGGGCATTGTGACCTTGTGATCATGTGCGGCTGCTCCAGAGTGTTGTGTTTCATTGGTAGTGTTTTTTCATTGATATTATACAAGCTGTGTGTGTGTCAGCAATGTCAGCAATGAGTGTACTTGTCAGCAATTAGTGCACGTGAAAAAAATTTAATTCACTTATTAGAAGGGGTCTCTAGATAATTTTGGCCCTAGAGTGGGCATTAAATAATACCACAAAAAAGAGTTTAGCCATAAATACAAGACTTTTGAAAGAATATACGTTAGACCTTTAGAAAGATTAGTACATTGAAACATAGATGTTTTGGTTTGGCTGTATTTTATTTATCATTCAACTAAAAATATCATCTAAGAGTTTGTAGTCTAGGAACTACTAATATTTCCAGAGACTAATTTTTCCATATTTCAGCATTTCAGGTTAGTATACTGTACTGGATAATACATATCCTATCCTTTCAGATGACTGTAGTTTGATACACCATCTCGGCAAGCACATCATACTGTACTAATGAGGACAAGACAAAACAAAACTATCTGTGCTGAGTGAAAAAAGACATTTAAATGCAAGGCATCTCTCCAAAATGGTACATTTACAGGAACAAAAATATACATTTTGAATGAAAGTTATTGTAAAAAGATTGTATTTGAAGTAATTTTTGGATCATTTCTGTTTTTCTGTTCATCATGTAATTTGGACATTTTAATGGGTATGTGTTTTCTAAAATTAATTTCTTCGTGGTTTATTTTGGTTTTGTTAAGTTGTTTAGTTGTTAATCTTGTTTCAAAAATAATGTCTGATTCTAACATTCTTTTGTGTTGGAAATATCTTAATTCTTCTTCCTGATTAAATTCGTGTTTATCAGCACAGCTAATGCCAGTTCTTGCAGTGTCGTATCCTGTTAAAGAACCATAATTCTCTTGTTTTTGTTTTTTCTGAGCTTTTTCTAGCTAATGATGCCTCAACTTCAAAATAAGTTATCAATTTCAGACAGCCAAAAATTAGATAAACAAATTAGAATCTGTTACACTACTTTTACATTACTGCATCATTACAGTGGAGAAATGCAATGTTCATGTTTGTCTTCCATTAATGTCTGTGGGGACAGAGAACAGCTGTGCTCAGAAGATGGAAGAAACAGGTGATCAGAGAGATAAAAAGTTGCAAAATGCAAATTAAACTCATGATAGGTTGTTAGATTGTCGAAAAACTAGTGTAGTGTATTTTGTAAAGAATCATGTCCATTTTCAACCTACTCACTCAAATCTATGTTGAGAGGATAGACAAGATATTAAGTCACTGGTTGGCTTTGTTAAAAAAAATGTTAGAGCTTTTTTCAGCTGCATTTCCTCTTTTACTCTCATGAACTAAACTTATGAGAGCAATACTATATATCATTCATAAATACAGGTGATGTCAAGACTCTGTTTTCATTGGAATATAAGTGGAACATAAACTCTTCTGTGTCTAAATACGCCTAACAGCTTCTGAGTAAAAGTTTCTTCTCTTATGTTCCATTCTGCTTTAGATGACTTGATTGCTTGTAATATACACTAAAATGTTCTCTTCTGTTTTGAACTTCCGGCTTTTTTATCTTTTCTGTTAAGTGCTTTGACCTGAGATCCATTTGCCCTCTCTAGTACATCTTCACCAGCCACTTGAGGTCTTTTCCTTTGTACATTTAATGACTTTTCTTAGCTGAACGACTGCAAAGTGTATCTCCATGCTCCTTCCAAGCGTTTTGTGACAATCTCTGAATCTATAAAACAGCAATCAGATTGAACTAAAAAATATACATGGTGGTACTGCATTGACACAACATCAGCAATCTTCCTCAATTGTGTGAAAATGACACATTCTTTTGATATTCTAAACAGATTTTAATTCCTTATGATGTATTTCACTAATGAACATTGAGCTACCTTTTTCTATCTTTCTCTCTCTCTCTCTCTCTCTCTCTCTCTCTCTCTAACAAAACATAATATTCAGTTTTGTTAGAGCAGTTCTTACTTAAAAAGTCAGGAGGAAAAAGTTTATTGCTCACGCTAATGAAGTGCATGTAATTTTCATGGTAATTTCAAGTGGGTACACTGTTTGCAATTAGTTGAAAGGTTTCAGCATACATTTAGATAGATTATTAAAGTGGAATAAAATTACCATGCAAAACCTAAGTGCACCTTTTGAAGACTCTGCCTTTAGACTTTAATACTGTTTGTTTTGGACTATTTGGAGCTTCTCATAAAGCTCAGTAAATGAGCCACCCCTATTTCCCGCCATCGGCCCACTGAAAGAAATTACAGCAGTTCTAGCCGGTGAGTGCATTCAGTTCAATTTGTTCAATTTTATTTATACAATGCTTTTTACAACTGATGTCATCACAAAGCAGCTTTTACAGAATCCAAGCCCCTAGTGAGCTGGCCAATGGCAACAGAGGCAAACTCCACAAAGCCTGAGAAAGGAGCCTCAAGAGGGATCAAGAATTAAAAGGGGAAGTCATCCTACACAATTTGAAGAGCAAGGGAGGATAAAAGATATGTCCTTAAGGAGATAGCTAACAATAAGAAATCTTTGTGTACAGACTTCGTATCACTGCTGAACAACTGACAGTCTATAGCTAACAAAGTAAAAATGGTTAGATTCATCAGCAGTATTTTTTTTTGTTAATTACTTTTTATTGATTCAGTTTAAACAAATACAGAGACAAACAAATGACTGCAATGCATTAGGGGTAGGAAAACAGAAAACAGAAGGGGGGGGGGGTTGTAAAAGACTGTAGCAGATGACCAATCATCAATGGTTTGAGCTGTTGCTTTATGAAATCTGGCTGGAGTATTAGTTTTTGATGGATTCAATGTGTGGAGTAGGTTGAGAGTTTCCAGCCCACAGTAGCATGAACAACAATCTCTGCCTGGGTTTTGAACAGCAGTTGCCCTTGGATGGAGGAGTAGGAGCACATTTGTTCAGCCCAAAGCAAAAGGAGCAGTCCAGGACACTTGACCAGTGATGTTCAATCCAGGATGGGGTGTGGATTGACCATAACCGATAGTGGTCACCCAAGCTAGAAAGATGGGTAGTAGTTCCGCTAGGAGAATATAGGCAATGGAAGGTATAGAAGACAAAATGTTGAGATTTCAGGACTGATCCGTATGATCTGTATTTCCATACATTTGCTTATTTCAGTAGGTTCAAATTCCAGCTGCTAGAATTCTCCCTCATTCTAGAAAATCACATCCCAATTCTTACATCTGCTACCTGTCCACTAGGCAACTAATTTCCGTTTTCCACCAATGCACAAATATCTACTCAGTCTACCACTCCCTTTAGCCAAGCTCCTGCATCCCTACTGTCCCTCTTTAATGTTTAAACACTTTCTGGCGCTTGATTTCTGTCTCTCCCAAAATCCAGATCTTTAAAGCTCATCAATTCTAGGCTGGTCAAGTTTATGTTGCTTAGGTCAGATATTAATGTAACTAGCAAGCTAAAAATTTGTGAAACATTGGCAGTTTTATGATATGCACTCATTTTTGGCCTAAATGATCTTTTTGAATATAAAAAATCACTAAATTCATATCCCAGGTTTGGTGTATATCCAGTCATTGGTTTGACTGTGTGATAAGCAGTGTGTTGCCCAGTGTTTAGCTCCAGTCTTCTAGTATCTGGAAGACTGGAAAGCAGCCCAAAAGCTACCTGAAATATCTGTAAAATCAGTGTTTCAGCTACAGTTAAGGTAGCCTCTAGGACTCAAAGGCGAGAGAAAGAAGTAAGCCACTTGGTGGATATTTCACAAACTAAAATGTCCAAAAACTAGTAAGTGTAATTTCAGACTATGTATGTGGCAGTAAGACACATGCTAAAATAAGTGATTATGCAATTGCATTTCTTATTCGACAATGCTATAGTTCTTGGATGTCCTTGGGTGTTACGCTATAGTTCTTCAGTGTTAAATTCTAATTTTCAGACCTTAAGCTCTAGTTTCAGGTGTTAAGCTGTAGTTCTTGGGTGTTAAGCTGCAGTTCTTGGGCATTAAGTTCTGGTTTCAGTGGTAAACTTTAGTTCTTGGGTGTTAGACTCTGGTTGCAGGTGTTAATCTCTGTTTTTTTTGTTGTTGTTTTTTACGTTAAGCTCTAGTTTTCAGACATTAAGCTGTAGGGTTTGGGCGTTAGGTTTCTAGTTTTCAGGCAGCAAGTTGTAGTTCTTTGGTTTTAGGCTCTAGTTGTCAGGTGTTAAGCTCTAGTTTTTGAGCATTATGCACTAGTTTCAGGTGTTAAGCTGTAGTTCATTTAAATCTAGTTCTTAGGCATTAGGATTTAGTTTTCTCTAATGTTCATGTAATTTCTGTAAAGCAGTTTAAAGTGCATTTCTTTTATGAGTAGTTATTATTGTTGTTGTTTTCACAACATGAAATGTAACCTTTGCTCTTACAGCAACCCAAATGCTTGCACCTGAACCCTCATCAATCCTTTTGCTTTCTTGACACTCTTTTACTTGCTCTCTGTGTCAAAGTACAGTAGAGCTTTTAAACAGGCCTGTATAACTGTTAACCCTGCACAGTGCAACAGCAGAGCAGTGGGTATCTCCCTGACCCTGTTTGAAGTGAAAGGCCACTTCAGACTAGCAGGAGAAAGCTAGGCACCCAGAGAGATGAGACAGGAGGGCCATAGAGGCAAAACATCACAGTGTTTGCTCAAAGTGACCACTGTTATTGTATGACTGGTGTGTTATTGTATGACTACTTAAAGCTCCTGTTTATAACTTTTTTTGAAGCACATTCATTGTTCAGTGATCATCATTGTTAACTGCTAGACAGTGTTTGTTTCGATTTAAGAACTATACATAATACATTCTGTTTCTAACGCCTACATATTTTTGATGGAGGAGTGTCTGAAATTGAACACCATTTTCTATTTAATTGAAATGAATCATTGGATTTTGGCCAAATAGCCTTCATATAAACAGCTGTCAAATTTAAAATGCAAAATGAATGTTAAATATTTGTTTACAGATTTGCATCTGTAGTATGCTGAAGAGCTTTATCTGTTTTATCATTTTAAAACGTCAGCAGCTTCTACAGGCTCACCAACTACAACACTGATACTAGCAAGCTGTGTCAGGTGTGTATTTAACTGCTACACACCTGACACAGCTTGCTGTTTAGTGGCCAACAGTTTGGTTGCTGATGTTGGTTAATACTAGTGAAGATTGTGCTATGAAATGTTTATGCTAGAAAGATGTTCATTTACCGTTGTATGTCTGCATGTGTGTGTATTATTAGAGAGTTTGCCAAAGAGAGAGAACGTGTGGAGAAGAGACAGGAGTTCTTGAAGCTGCGCAGACAACAGCAAATTGAGAGAGAACTTACTGGTTACCTGGAATGGATCTGTAAAGCAGGTAAGACACCCCAGTTCTCACATTCTCTCATATGACATCATCTTGTCTTTGTATTAGGTTCTGTCTTATATGTTGGTTAATAGGCTCACTAGACAAACAATTGCATGCTTCATTTCTTCATTTACTTGTTTATGTGCCCCTGTGACTTAAAAACAGTATCAGTCCTGCCAAGTTGGAATTACAGCAGTCCCTTGAGAGTTTCTTGAGAGAGTTTCTTTCCATTTAAGCCCAGCTCAGAGTTCCTTATTTCATCATGTCACATGCTGTCTCATGTTGAGAACTGGAATTTGAGGTCTGGCGATTTGCTGGTCAATCAGTGTCCCAGTGTTCCATCACACTGGTATGTGAGCGTCATTGTTGCATTCTGACTGGACATGAAGCAAAGCACAGTGTTAGTGGAAAATAGAGAGATACTGAAATTGACAGGAACTATTTTAAGAGACTGGTGTAATCCTTACCTGACATGAATGAAACAGTTATTATGGCAAGAAGATGCCCCATAAAAGAAATGATGCAAGTCACAAATTGATGGTCTAAATTTGCAAGCCTGGCGAATTTCATGAAACTTCATCCTGAAGGGGTTTCTGCAACAGACACATTTCAATATTTCAATTATTAAAATTTGATATAGTTACCCCTTGCTACTTTTGCTATTCATACAGTTCCATTTGGTTTGCCCAGCAAAATGAACACCAATAGCCAATCAACCAATGGATGCTTTTTTACTGTTTCTAACAAACCAGCCATTAGATCTTGCGACGGTAGGCTACAGTATGTTTTCTCATGTGATTTGGCCTGTCCCCTAGATTCATTTTGTCTCTTTACAAAATTTAACCTCTGTCACCTGTCAAAATTGTCAAATCATTCTACCTTTTGCTGTTTTAGCCAGTTCTCACATCCTGCTTGACCATACTGATCGTTGCTTACTATTTTAACTTCTGGGGTGGTCATATTCTGCA
>JBBJLS010000109.1:18635784-18664554 GCA_037577275.1 Bryconaethiops microstoma
AGCCAATCAGCACTGGACTTGTGGTTGAAGGGCACGCTCCTCCTCCAATGTGTGTCCACGGATGCCTATTGGAGAGAAAACATCCCAAAATACAGTTCTAACAACCACCTTTCCAGCTGTGCTCTAAATATCAAGCACATTTGGAAACAGCGAACAGTGTTTTGTGAAATGAACACAAGGCAAATACTTTGATCATAAGACACTCACTTAAAATTTTGATCCCTTTTTGCATGACTCTGATAGAAATGCTTCTAGCAAAACTTCTTATCAGCTTCTGACTTGTTTAGTATAGCCAAACAACTTGGCGACAAATCTAATGAGAATAGATGATAGAAGGGTCCAGCTGTATAGCTGCTTTTATGATGATGTAGCCTCATGTGTACAGTCTTGCTCTTTTTATATTTCGACATTTTTTAAATTGCATTATTTGGTTCATTTGAAAGTATAGTACGATGAGCAATATGACGTATTGGCAAAAACAATATGACCTATTGGAAAAACAGCATGTAGGATATAATTTGGCTAATATTAGACAAGTAGTTGTGAGTGTTGCTGCTATTATTGGTGAGATAAGTCAACTGATCTTACTCATAGCATGTATTTTTCATTAATATCCACAAAGTCCACATAGATGGTAGATGTAAATGGTAACTCAGTGTATTATGTCATAATCTAGAAGACCCTTTAAAAATAGAATGGTAGTTCTTCAGAATGGTGGGAGTCTTGTCATATGAGGATACGGTCATTTCTTTGACGTTAAAGGCATAGAAAAGGACATGCAAAGCCATAGAAGAAAAAAAAAGATTAAACAAATCAAAAACTGCAGCACACTGCAGTATGACAGAATCCTCTGGAGCTTTTCTTGGCACAGAGTCAGAGCCATTAGTCCCAAGGGGAGCCGAGCCTTGAGAGGAAACGAGCTTGGGTCTTTACAACCCATGAGCGGTGAGAGGTGCATGGGGTCAGGAGTGTGGTACTCAGTCACAGCCTCTACCTCTGACACTAGCAGACCCCAGAAAACCCCTCTGTGATGCCTCTTTTAATGTGAATGGATTTCTCCAATGGCTGAAAGCCGAGTAGTGGAGTGTGCATGAGCATGCTCTGACTTGGTATGAGAACAGTGTGTGTTTGTGGACAAGACAAAGATGCGTGTTTGAGGAGCGTGTGTGTGTGTGTACCAAGACGAAGGGGAGTGTGTGGGCTGGTCAGCCTCCCTCTGTTATCACTATAGTTAGTGCTTCCACTCAGCTCTGTAGTTACTCTATGGTGCTAAAAAATAGCAGTTTAGTGCCTGGTGGCAAACAATTACACACATTGTTCTATACCTTACTATTATAAGAAGAAAAGCTTGTAAATCTTAAAACTTGATCTTCCTAAGAGGTTCTTGATTTGCATGTCTGGTTTTTGCATTTGAAAAATCTTTGCTGCTTTAGAATATTTATATTATGTGAAGGCTCTTTATAGTTCTTTTGAAAATGAAAAACAAAAAAAAGTGGTTTTGGCACAACTCCAGAGAAGTTATTAAGTTTAGGGCATGTGTAGTTCTGGATACTGAACAGTGTAAAAGGTCTTTAGAAAAGTAACCACTGACATTGTTTTGGATTTCTTTATAATGAAT
Organism: Bryconaethiops microstoma; assembly: GCA_037577275.1. Classification (NCBI taxonomy): domain Eukaryota; kingdom Metazoa; phylum Chordata; class Actinopteri; order Characiformes; family Alestidae; genus Bryconaethiops; species Bryconaethiops microstoma. Next base: position 18,637,403 of record JBBJLS010000109.1, read on the forward strand.
TGTTTGAGGATTTCTTTGTACTGAAGTTTCTGGTAAAATCACTGCAGTCCTTTCCTAGAGTGAATATTAGACCTACCTGGAACACTTCTTGTTGCATGTCTTCATCATATGTACCTCAGAACCAGATCACAGAGTAAAGACTCATTTGTGATTAACTGCTTTGATCATTTTATGTCATTTTTAATACTTAAAAAATTGTGAGAATGGTTCATTCTAAAATTTTACACCTAAAACACAAGACATACAGTGATTCATTCAAAATATTCAAATTAACACATTTTATAATGAACCACAGGTGCATACAAGCACTGACGCAGCTCAAAAATGTGCCCTGATATGCCTTCATCTAGTCACATCTAACTCTGTTTTGAGGCCTTAAAATACATTTCAAATTTGAAATGTCTGGTTTAAAACTTTTTAGCAAACTTAGTGGAATATGTAATCATTTGCATATATGTAATATCTTCACCCACTAATGCATATACATAAGTGAGTGAAACACATATTACATTTCCCATTAACTGCATGTGCCCATGCTCTGATACTTTTGATGATGGCATAGACCTTGTAAGTAACAATGAAGTGAATGATTTCTGTTGCCAAAACTGGACATTAGATCAGAGGCTTCAAATTTCAAAGATGGCGATATCATATTTCAGATATTAATACCTCTGTAAATGCAGTGAGTAGAGAGAATTCATTCATTTCCTGTAACCGCTTATTCTTACTAGGGTCGCGGGTTGCGTGAGGCAAGGACTGGAGGGCGCACATACACACACCATTCACTCACACACTCACACTTACGATCAATTTTGAATCTCCAATTCACCTGATGTGCATGTCTTTGGACTGTGGGAGAAACTGGAGACCCTGGAGGAAACCCAAGCTACATACAAACTCCACACACAGAAGGCCAGGACCCAGATTTGAACACTCAACCCTGAAGGTGTGAGGCAACAGTATTACCCACTGCACCACCGTGGGGCCCTTGGAGACAATTCATGCTTCAAAAATAGACAGAAGATGTGCATACGCAGTCACTGATTCTGAACTAGAGTGGACTATGGCTGCTTTAACGTCACAAGAGCAGAGAGTGGAAACAGAATTCTACTGAATATTCAAAAGTCAGTAATACAGTAAAATATAGCGTAATGTATCTGCAGGTTAACAAAAATTATACAAGTTAAAATAAAAATAATTATATATATTATTAGTATTTATAATATATATGCCTTTTACAGCCTTGGTCAATTTCTTTTGTGACTTATATTGTTGTTTAATTTGTGGAAAAAGACCAGGTCGCCACAGTCCATTTCAAGCTTTGTTCTGAAATATGTAACCTGCAATTTAGTCTTGTCTCTTTGACGTATGTCACTCCCTCCTAGTTTGCTTAACCACAGTCATAATTGAAGCTGGTCCTTTGCAGTTGAGATCTTATTAAAAAAAAAAACATAGAGCAAATCTAGCTGTAATGAATATACAGCTGTCTGGCACAATTACAGAGGCATGAAGAGATAATTAATCTTGCTCACTCTCTCACTATCTATTATACCACCCTCATAGATTAGCAGACATCTTTCATTCATCCACCAGGGCATGAAGAACAAAAGGGGTATCAGGCACCTAATATTTTTAAGAAGCCACTTTCATTTGTTGTTTCAAAAATGCTCATTTTTTAACTATCACATAGTTCTGCATAGTTCTTAATGAAGGTAAAAATTGATTACCCCCTCGGGAAATGATATTTAGTACTTACAGTATCCAGTGGAGTGGATAATTAGTACATCAATTTGTTTTTCATTTTACTGATATCATGTTTGCCATAATGTGGATCTGTTCTGGATCTTCCATCTCCTCAGTTGTAATGGCACAAGGCATGTCATCGCAGAAAACAAGTCCCGCAATCAGTCTAACATCACTATCAAATACTGATATACTTTAAACAACTGTCATTTGCTTTCATTTTATTCAAAGTTTTTGCAAACCTATGCTATTCAGCTTATATATTCACAAACGAGTTATTTAATACATTCCTCTTGTATTATTATATACATTAAACAATTGCAGTGAATCTAACACATGAGGCATTTATTGAAACAATTATTCTTATGGTATTATTTTTTGCTCGTCATGACATTTTAATTTGTTTAATACAGAACTGAATAGAAATTACAGGAGATGCTCTTCAGTAATTACAGTAAATTAGTCTGTTCAGCCTGTGCCAGTGACTGGATTTTGAGCAGTAATTATTTTTATGACCATTTTCACCAAAAGTAATAAGCATCTTAAGTTCACAAACTGGTATTTCTTGTTGATCTTCATTCCTAATTCTGTGTGCTTTACCTCATTTCTGATGACTGACCTGGAATGTTTCCTAGGGAAAAGGGTTTGTAAAGCAGGGAAGATGTTTTTTATGTTATATTACAAAATTGGTTTTCAATTATTGTTGCTCTCTGTTGGCTTTTAGATCAAGAGCGGATCGGGAAGGACTCTTCATATGAGCAAGAGGGCAAAGTGATGTTTGTGATCAATGCTGTTTACGCCATGGCCCACGCTCTCCATAACATGCACAGAGACCTGTGTCCTGGCAAGGTGGGACTCTGCTCCAAAATGGACCCTGTTGATGGAACTCTCCTACTTAAGTACATCCGCAAAGTCAACGTCACAGGTCGGCGTCTCTCTTCTTTTTAAGCAAATGCCACTTAATTCCCTTTTTCTGTCAAGTCACTGTACAAAATATCCGTATTGAAGTTCTCTGGTTATTTCTGCTTGGCTTCGGTGTGGTTTTCAGATTTGCATGGTATTAGTAGAACACATACACACTGAAGGCATGTTTGAAAGTGGTCCACGGATCTTGCCTTTTATATTCTACATAAACTGTATGTGACGAATTAACGATCCTGAATTTGAATCTTGAATCTTCTTCCTCCAGATGTAAATTGTCAACAGACGGCTGAGCAAATAAAGAAAATTACAAAGATTAGCTGCAGGGATGGGTTTGAATTGTGTGAAGCTGAAAAATCCCCAAAGGACCACAGACTGCTCCTCAGAAAAGTGTAGAAAATGTGCAAAGCACATCCAAACCCTTGCAAGGCTCTCTTCCAGCCGCTTCTGTCTCGGTTAAAGTTGGTTTCAATGGGCTAACAAACACTTTCAATGGCCAATCCTCCTCTTTCAATGACAGTGAAAATGAAAAACTGTGCTAAGAATTTTAATGGCTCCTGCACTTAAATTCAGAAACTCAGAAATAAATCCATGTGAAGTATGCTGACAAAATGTGGCACCCCCTGTTTTAATTTAATAGCCCACATAATTACATTTTTCCTGAGGTACGCTTTAACATTTATGTTGGATTTATGTACCAAAAACATAATTTGTTTTTATGTGGTCATTTTCCAACCTCATATTATTCCTCAGATGTAAATAGGCTATATTTGTTACACTGTCTTTAACAATGATATATTTAAATATAATTGTCTCGTCTTTATTGTGCTGTATTCAAAAGCAGACCATACTGAAACACTCCATATAATTTGATTGGGCTGTGCTAAACTTATATATACAGAATAGGTGGAATTTGTGACATGAAAAAAAACAATGCACTGTGGATACTTTGCAACAAACTAACAGGGGTTAGTACTAGTCCTGATTACCCCACACTTGCATGTTTTTGTGCTTTGTCTCCTCTAGCACACTTAATTCCACACATTATCTAATTGTCGAGCTCTGATCAGATGTGTATAATATGAAAAACACAAAAATTGTGCAATTAATGAGGTCTCCAGGACTGGAACTGGGAGACACTATCTATCTATCTGTCTTTCTGTCTGTCTGTCTGGCTGTCTGTCTGACTGTCTATCTGTATATTTATCCTCTAACATAACTTCTATTATAATTTTTTTTCTTTTTATATATTATGTAAACAGCAGTTGACCATTATTTGAGCATATTTAGTAATGAATGGACCAATGAACATGCTTCAGAATTACTTTTTTTGCTTTAAAATTATATTTTTGTAACTTTTTTCATGAACTTCAATTTTAAGTTATAAAAATATATGAATATTTCCCCCTACCCTGTAAAGTAACTACTATGGAGATATTTGGAAAGGTTTTGTTTCAGCTCAGCAAAGCCCCACTGGATTTTATTTTTCTGTATTGTATTGTATTATATTTTTCTAGTTAGGATGATCTAATTCTGAAAAATTAGCAAATGCCTAGGTATATTTGGTTCACTAAGGATTGTAAGATTTCATACCGTTCTAACCCATTCTGTAGCTACTAACCATCTGAGCTGTTTCACCGGCACACACCAGCCCTTTTTGATGAGTGTTAGAGTGAAGTTCGTTAGAGACTTCATTAGTCTGAAATCGTCAGTGCATCTCAGTTTGCCCTGAAGCTTTCCCTTTACCCGCTCTGCTTCCATTTCTGCATTCTAGTGAACACCTGCAATCTTGGAGCATGTCCTTAACTATTAGCAGTGAAGAACTGTGGATTGAAAAGCTCTACAGAAGCAGATCATGGAACTTGCCTCTGAAGTTTATGTCCCATAATTCTTAGCAACGGGGCGAGCATCGAGAGCCACTTGTAGTGAAGTGAAAGTGCATAAGGGGCAAATTGAAACAGGCCCAAAACGCCTCAACAGTTTTCTGTCTTTGCACGCGCCACTGCTACAAGAAACTTTAGTACATGTTAAGCTCCAAAAGCATAAGGTTTGTTTTCTTTCGCTGGTGTTTTCATTGATAGGCTATGCTGGTATTATTTAGTTTTTAGTGCCAGTGGAAAATTTTAATATCAAGTATGAAATGGAGCAATATCTCTGGTCACACTATAGCCAAGATAAGTGTCATGGCTGACTGTTGTTGGGGTTGAACCTTTATCCAGAACTGATCAAAGTGTTTTTCTTTCAGCTCTCCTAAAATAAAAAGTTGTTGGCTTGGGTGCACCTTTCTAGAAATAAATGTGCATTTGTGTTGGTGAAACCTTTACAGCATGTGGAGGTTCTTTAATATGTAAAAAGGTTATTTATGTTTGCACACTTCATTTAAAAAGTAATTAGTAAAGAACCATTCACTAATTGGTTGTTTAGGACAATATTTTCCAATCCTGGTGTTGGACCTAACATACCTGGCCCAATTAACTGGCTTAATAACAATCTTTTGTCATGGAAGTGTTAAGGAAGTGAAAGCATTAAAATGTGCAGGGCTGTGCTCCTCCAAGACTACGAGAAGAAAACACAGTTTTTTGAGAACCAAAAGTGTACTTACATAGCATGATCCGGGCTAAAAACTAATTTTTGATGCCTTTATCTTGTAAGCGTTTTTAAAGTTTTGACCTTGTTTTGTATTTGTATCTGGTAATCACATTTGTCATATTCTGATAAATATTTAACATTCCTTCATTCATTTGTACTTGCTGTAATGCTACAAATGTTGGTCCGGTTGCCAACATCTAGAATCGCATTATAGCACTTTATACTGTATTTAATGCCATTATAAAGATATCCATTTATCATATTCAGATTGGCTGAATGTCTTGATGAGTAAATACTTTACATTAAGTACAGTAACAGTTGACCTTTGAGCTCTCAGTGAGAAAATCTACATGCTTTCTTCTTATTATATTGGTTTAAGGACTAGAAGTTGTCATGTTAAGGACCCTCTAAATGAGTGTTATCCAACCTGCTAACCATTTAATGCTCTGAAGCACACTCTTAACTTACACTTCATGATATGAGTTTAGAGTCCAGGGTTATTGCAAGAGCAACGTACAACTGTTCTAGCTGAAAATGCTCTCTTCCATGGTACAGTCCTCAGGGGGATCCTGTAATGATATTATCACTTCTAGTTGCTTAGCACCTTCTGTGAATGATAAACTGATTTGAGAACTGGGTTGAGAAGGCATGTCTTGTTATACACTTTGGTGATTATATAAATTCCCAAGGTATAAATCTCTGCAGTTGTGTACTTAAGTGTTTGAAGTGCTATTTGAATAAATATTCCACCCTCACAGAATCCAGTAATCCTTCACGTCTGGGTGTATGTTTGTGTTGTGCTGTACTGTCATTATACCATGGTTGAGGAATATTTTCAGCCTTTGATCCAGCCGGGCTGACTCATCATGTTGTGGATTAGGCATCATGAATCTTCCAGCCCGGCACAAAGGAAGTGGATGTTCATCAACCCAAATCCACCCTTTCTGATCATCACCCCTGCTTTCCAATGAGAACCCAGCATGGTGAAAAATACATTTTGCAAGGGCCTTGAAACCATGGCCAGATGATTTAAAAAGAGATAAAGGATTGTGAAAGTTAAAACTTGCACCATAAGCCAATAGCCTTACTTCAGACCTATTGTTTAGGTTGTAGCCTAAATCTATTGTTCTTCACACAAACTGGCATTTTCTTGAACTCTTACATGCCCAATTTCTTGTGCAGCATGTTATCACACCCTGGATTATATCACCGTCTTTTTTCAATCTACAAAAGCTCATTATGAATGTGCCCACACTGCTCCTGGTAAGACCATGGGAATCTTCTGATTGTCTAATTGTATCTCTCTGCTCCTATCTCCAGTCACAGCTGGCAATCCAGTGCAGTTCAATGAGAATGGAGATGCCCCAGGCCGTTATGATATCTTCCAGTACCAGCTAACTAACCACACGACTGAATACAAAATCATTGGCAGCTGGACAGATAAGCTCAACCTTGATGTAAGTCTCTTTTTCTGGCCAAGTTCAGTCCAAGTTAATATCTAAGCCTGATGCCTGCAGTGATAAATGATTAAACACTGGCCTCTAAAGGCCAGCTTTCACATTGTGTCAGATTTGTTTAGAAAAGGTCATTTTGTGTTTATTATGTATGTGCGCGTATGATGGCAAAAATATTTTTGATGGTTCCCCAGATGTCGGTGGTACAGTGGCCAGGTGGTGTATGGCAGGTGCCCCTCTCCATCTGCAGCCAACCCTGCAAGCCAGGCTGGCGCAAGAAGGTTGTGAAAGGCATTTCCTGCTGCTGGCACTGTGAGCGCTGCGACGGCTACCAGTATCAGGCCGACCCATTTAACTGCAAGATGTGCCGCTTTGACATGAGGCCCAACAAGAATCACACAGGTTGCCAGCCAATCCCCATCATCCAGCTGGAGTGGAGTTCACCTTGGGCGGTCATACCAGTCCTCATTGCTGTAGTGGGCATTATGGCCACCTTGTTTGTGGTGGTCACGTTCATACGCTACAATGACACTCCAATTGTAAAGGCATCTGGACGGGAGCTGAGTTATGTTCTGTTGACAGGCATCTTCCTGTGCTATGCCACCACATTCCTGATGATAGCCACTCCTAGTGTTGGACTTTGTTCATTCCGTCGCATTTTCCTGGGCCTTGGAATGAGTATAAGCTATGCTGCATTGCTAACCAAAACCAACCGGATTTACCGTATTTTCGAGCAGGGGAAGATGTCAGTAAGTGCCCCGAGGTTCATCAGCCCTGCATCCCAGCTGGTAATCACCTTTATCCTGATCTCTGTCCAGCTCTTAGGGGTGTGTATATGGTTTATGGTGGACCCTCCACAAACCTTCGTCGACTACGATGACCAGCGCATGGCTAACCCTGAGCTAGCGCGGGGCGTGCTCAAGTGTGACATCTCAGACTTGTCACTCATCTGCCTGCTAGGATACAGTATGCTGCTGATGGTCACATGTACAGTCTACGCCATAAAAACACGCAGGGTGCCAGAAACCTTCAACGAAGCAAAGCCAATTGGCTTCACCATGTACACTACCTGCATCATCTGGCTGGCATTCATCCCTATCTTCTTTGGCACGTCGCAGTCACTGGAAAAGGTACCACAAACTAGTGAAAGCTGCTGACTGCATTTTTCAATCAAATCAAAGGTTGGAACTGAATATTTAGATGTCATACTTCTGACTTCAGAATATTTAATAGTAATTTATTTGCTGAGACCTGAAAGAATCATGCACCACCATATGTATGAAGTACTTAAGATCCTCCTGATATTTCATCACCATTAAGACCATAAAGACAGAATGGGTTGATGTAATTTTGTTCTCCATATTAGGGTTGACTCTAGACTCCAGGAGATTTTCTTCTCCACCTAGTGCTGAGCCTTTATTAATGAAAGAGTCTTTGCAATAGCAAAGAGATTCAGCACAGCTTTACTGTTGATTAAATCATTTAATGAGAATTAGTGTTATAAAATGACAAATATTGTTTAAGGGCTGCACATAGGAAACCCTGTAAAGCACAGTTTTATCCACAGCCACGGAACACTCCAATTTTCTTGCTCTGCTCTACTAATTTCAATTAGAGTGCCTCAGTCCTTCTGTCTCTGGGCCTGAAGATAACAGCTTTCTCTTCCTTCTTCATTTTCAGTGTTATTTAATTAGCCTTGTTCTTAGAAGGAAGAAACAAGGTATTTAGGAGTATGGGATTTTTTTGCCTACTTGTGCATAGGTGGCTATCAGTGCTTAAATGTTGCACCAGTGCTTCAGTAACTGTGACTGACAGTGACTACAAAGTCAGTAAAAATGTGTCTTTGTCACTGAAATAGCAGTGAGATGGTGGCTTACTAAACCACATGTCCAGATTATTCACAAACCTTTACTAATTCAGCAACTTAAAATGCATCCACTGCAGGTTCTCAATTGCGCACACACAACCTTTACAATCACTATAGAAAAGCATTGGCATAGTATGAGATACTCATGAGCAGTTGAACATGAGCAGATGAATATGTTAATCATGCCCTATGCCAAGTGTTGGCTAGAAGGGTATAAAGTTCCCCAGCATTAGGCTGTGTTCTCTGGAGCAGTGAAACACCATTCAGTACCTGTGATGAACAAAAGTGGTTGTCATCTAGAGGTAATCAGGCAACATCAGTGCAGACCTCACTTATGCTTTTGTGGCTGAATGCAGTCAAATCCAATATCTTTTCAAAAATGTGTGTGAAACCTTCCCAGAACAGTAGAGTCTGTTACTACAGCAAAGGAGGAATAAACTTTTTTACTGGAAGAAAAGATGGATGAGCAGCTGCCTACGAACTTTTGGGCAAATTGGGCATTCTTCCACTGCACAAAATACCAAAACCTTTGGTGTCACACAGTAAAAAAGTGGAAAACAGATAATGGCAGAAAATTACTGGTGCCTTTTCCATTACGTTTTCTGACATTTCCTTCAAACTCCAGATGGAAAATATAATAGACTTACAGTATATCTACTGTGCTATTCACAGACACTACTGTGTTTGTAATCTATGGAAATTCCCATAGATTTACTGTATATTCACAGACACTTCTATCCTTCCTTAAGCAGATATTTCAGTAAACTTTTATTGACCACTGAAATTTCTAATAATGATAGATCCCATTGATGAAATAACTTATTTAACAGGTAATACAGCAACATGATAAAATAATCTACCACTCTCTATATATATACACCAACTGAACATGCTTATTGTGTGCTTATTTAGCAGAAGACTATGTTTTGCTTTAAAAGCCAACCAGCAGAATAACACACACAGGACTTCCTTTGTTGATAACTGCACTCTGGTGTTTTGGCCATCAATTTTTGAACACATTACTCCTCACCTTACTCATCTATTTCAGGTCAAGATCATCACATGAATACTAAGATGTAATGTGACAGCACCACTACTCCCAGACTACTGAAGGCATTAAACTGACCTATTCACCCCAGCATTGCACTTCATGTATTTTATCACAATTGCTCAGCAATGTCACTACAGCAATATGATGCATGCTCAGCATACACCTGCACTACATAAACTGCATTGCCAGCAGGCAAAAGTTAATCAGAGTGAGGACACAGTAGCACAAACACATGCAGAGTACTTATGACAACATCAAATCTTTTCATTTGTAACATGTGATGATAAATGTGTTGCGTGCTAAGTTAATCTGCCAAATTATCCAGGTAGCTTACATTAATCAGACAGCATAGTTAACACTTGTAGTCAGCACAGTACCAAATTGTATGTTCGCAAAGTTAACTTGGGAGAAACGGGATTGGATGTTCATAAGAACTTGCCATGGTTGTCTAGTTAGCTGGTTAGCTAACTAACTTTTTCAACCTAAAATGGCTAAAGTAGCATTTGAACCTATAAAAGGTAAATTACTTGCACTTCAAAATAAGTCAGCAACATATTCCTGACTTATCTGGAAATGGTAGACATAGGCTAACAAAAACTCAACTCTTTACAACTACATTGTTACTTCGATATGTCCTTAACATAAATCATTGTAGTTAAAAAAAATGCAGTTCTTAATTGTTTCAATGGAAGTATGAGAACAGTTTCTCCAAATAAAACACCTCCCACAGTACAATGCATAATACAACATATGGGTAAACATCTGTAAAAACTGATACAAAATATTCCTTCATATTAACATGACACTTTGGTACTTTTTCCGCTGCGCATCAGTCTAGTAATGGAGGTTCCATTTTTTTGGTGTATGGTACCTGCTCAGGACTTGGCACAATCTGTTCTCTTCTGTCTTTCATGTTTTTCCAAGTGAGGATAAAGTAGTTAAGCACTATTGCATGAGCAAGAAGTGAAGCAGAATGTAAGCTAGCTAGAATGACATGCTGAATTATGAATTGTTATTTTTAGAATGACTACTTTGTAAAGAGTATGCAAAGGTGAACTACTTAGGAATAGCTACTGGTCAGACAAAAGATATACCTCACTTGATTCTACACATGATTCTTTGCAATTTGTGTGAGTGTGTTATTGAAAGTAGTTCACTAAATCATCAGTCAATCAGAATCTTTATTGATCAGAAACTTAATTGATCCCAGAGGAAATTGCTTATGTTACGACTGCACAGACACACAGAAACACAATATAAGAATGTAAAATAATATAAAAATATAAAATCTAAATAAAATCCAGTAATATTTCTGCAGAAAATACTCTATACAAAATTCATTAACACTATAGACATTAACACTATAGATACATAAATTACAGTTTCTGCACATTGATAAGTACAATATAAGTAATCAACATAAATAGTGATATTTCACAATGGATGACTGTTGCCCATAACATTTAAATTTTGTACTTAATGAAATGATTTAGCACCCAATAAGAAAACTGCATATGATATTGCACATGGTGAGACAATTGCACATAATAACATATTGTGCATACTGATAATGATTTTGCACCTGATAATAAAATGCCGCATGAAATTGCACATTGTAGCCTATAGCACATAAGATAATTTCCTGTCAGCATGACTGTGTTAGCTTTAGCAAGCAAAATGGCTAATGCATCAATTTGCAATTTCCAATTTGTCTCACAAACCATTACAAAAACACAAGCCCAAATCAAAATGTAAAAAGAAACACAGCATGTGGCAGTAAATGGACAACTGATGAGAATTGACATGTCAAAACAATACTTTACAATGGCAAGCTGACAAGCTTGAAAAACACAGGGAGTCAGTGATGACACATCTTTTTAGAGCAATTAAACGCCTCGCTTCCTCCTCGCTGTTGATTTACTTTATCTGTCTACCTGTTCACTGATCACCCGTTTACTGCCAGACGTCTTATCAGCACTCCGCCGCCCGCACTCATTTAGCTTGTGTCAAAGTGAATGTGACAAATGTCACTATAGGCTTTCTGCATCGTTTGAATGAAGGCATCTGGTCCAGTTTCTATAGTTTGTGATCAGTGGGCGAAATGCCTGATGTAATGGGGAGGTTGAACCAGTGCATGTCTCAGCTGGAGAGATAGGTGTTAGTCTGGCAGTCAAGACTGGAGAGACTCGTCCCGACATTGAGGTCCTAGCGTAAACCGCCCTACTTGCACAGACTGCTATTTGTATGCTTTCCCACCTTGGAGAATTGCAGGCTGACAGAATGGTGCTAAATGGTTCACTTGCTGGAGATTTTCCTCCATTGTGCATTTGACAAAATAATTACTGTCTCTTTGAGAGTGAGGCCAACAACTCTTATTTACATACAGGTGTGTTTCAGAGTTGGAAGATGCTTTGAATAACATCCCTTTCTGTCTCTTGACACATGGGCGAAGGTAGCTATTTTCTCTGTAGGGGTGTTGTTCTGTTGTACATTATTTCTGGATTTCAGTGCTGCATATTTGCCAGTGTGGATTATAGAGAAATGTTTTCATGGAATTTCATTTACAATTGTATTCTAACAGTGTACATTTATACGTTGGTGCATAGAAATTGTGCAAAGTTCTTGCCTTGTTGTTAATTTGAAATGCTTTTTAAGTCAATTCAATTCCTCACTGAGAACTTTTTAAGGATCTTTAATAAACCTGAATATGAGGACTGCAATGCTAATTCTGTTGTGAAGCAATTATGAAAAGTGTCAAAGCATGACTATTGGAGCCAGGCCATCAGTTTGGGCCATAAATATTAAAACACAATCAAAAAATTAGGAAATAACACACCTGTATGGTAATGTTGATTTCTGTTAATACTCCTATGAGAGTCTAGTAGTTAGTGCTAACAGCATTGCTCATAAATGCTTTTGTTGCTTTAGGTTAAACAGACATCTGAAGCTTGTAAAAGACGTTCTGTGTTTTAGCTGAGGCTCGTAACAGATGTTAATTTACCTTTCGTGTAGCATTTGTGCAGCTCTTTACCAGTCAATGGTTGATTTCTCAGTCACTTAATTATGTTGGTGGTTACAATAGGACTTCAGTCCAGTACCTGAAGGCCTAACCAATGGGAGAGCTCACTTAGCATTATATAAATAGACACCTGGATAGTTGGATAGTTTGAGAATTAAACTTAAAAATGAAATACAAGTAAAAAATTACCGGCTATTATTTTACAATGAACTCTTTAGTAAAGTTGATCTGGAACCAGATAACCTGTTTGTCTGCCAGACTGTTCACCGTAGCCTTAGTTAAATAAATGTTTTACTGTATATGGGGCTGCAAATGCCAATTATTTATGTCAATTTTAAAAAAAAAAGATCAGTTACAACATTGGATAAAGTTTATGAAGATCTCTGTTACTAATGTGGAAGAAAACATGCATCATTGCCTAATGTGTCTATATAAAGACTGTTGATAATTTTGAGCTAGTGTAAAAGATAAATGATAGCTACAAATAAATTATACAGTAATGTATACATAGATGAATGACATAGTTCTAGGCTGTAGAACCATTTAACTAGTTCATTTTAATGGACCAGAATGATGATATTTTTATTTCACCAGATAAGCTGTGCATGTGTGTAGGTTTCCAGCACAAGCTGTGGTATTTATTTTCATGTGAAATGTTTACAGAATAAGTTGTGCTTTAAGCTAATTAAGCTAGTTTTACGTAGCTAGCTAACGTATCAAAAAGGATAGACTAAGTGAAATGAACATAGGCTAAATTAGACCAAATAGCTATGCTAGTCATTAAATATAAACAAATCCAAATTAATAGTCTGATTAACTGGGCAAAACTATGGGTAGTCTAAAAAGGACCAATCTTTTTATTGTTATTATTACATTTGCAGTTATCCCAGTGGGGCCCCCTGGGATATAGCCTTTAAAATATATTAAGTTAATATTATATCAGTGTTCAGCGATAATAGGTCAAAGTGTACAGCTTCATCTCAAACTGATCTTGTTCATTTCTGTAAGGAAGATAAGGTCCATTATCTTTCTGGGTTAATAATCCATAACCAAAGCTATGTCTTTTAGTCTCAGAATGCGAACAAGTCCCTTCGGAATACCTTCAGAGTTAAATTCTGCACCAATCATCTCCTGAAGTGAAGTATTCAAGTCACCTACTGCACCTGTGGGTTACGTGATTGACAAAGTCAACGTCTAATTTTAGTTTCCTGAATTGGAAGAAAAACTGGAGCAGTCTGTATGCTCAGAGACACTTGGGACAGAGTCTCTAAGGACTAAACCCGTTTCAGTCCCGTGTTCCCATTTCATTTGTCTGCAATCCCTCATTAGACTGCAGTCATGGTGTCTGCACATACATCGGCTCAGGCGGAGATACTGCTGTGAAGTGTGTGTTGTGCTCAGTTGTGCCGTGCACTCAGGCATCATTTCTGGATAATAAAACTCCATATTCGGGCACCAGTGTGGATTTGATAATGGCTGATCAGTGAGGACATACAATTCAGCCTAGAGAGGAAATGTTGTTATACCTTAATTAGTAGTGATTGAAAATAGGCTGAAACAATAATTTCACATTATTGATAATATCTGCAAAATGAAAAACAACAAATATTTCTTCATTCTTAAAATGGTAAAAGTTAAAGGGGGGAATTTGGAGTTTGAACCTGTGACTTTGTGATCATCGGGTTCATAGGCAAGTGTCTTACCCACTAGGCCACTACCACCAAAAGTTAGTTACATATGACATGTGCAAGTATAAATGTGAAGCAGCAGAGTGGTTAGTAAACAGTACCAATATTGTGATAAATCAAACTGCAGCCACTCTCTGAGGACACTCAGTTTACAGTGTAATTGAGATATCCATGTTACATTATTAGCACTGGTTCTGTTCATTAGAGGTTCATTTAGAGGCTACTTCCAAAAAAGACTGAACGTTTATTAGCTCATCCTGTCGCAGTGTTACACACATTAGCTACTTAGGTAAAACTAGTTAATTAGCTTAAAGTACATCTCATTCTGTAGACATTTGTAAAAAAAAAAAAAACCTTCAACTCAGCTTGTTCACACACTGCTTGTCTGGTGAAAAAAAAGCCTGTTTCTAGCAAACAATGTTAAGCTACATTTTTATGACTATATCACTTGCTTTCATGCATGCCTTTTCTAGGTTTAGCTCTTTGTGATCAGTTCTTATTTTATTAAAACTATTATTTTCTAAATTTCATACACATGTTAACTGTCTTTGCCAATATAGCAGTGTATGCACAGCATGTTTATTACAATATACAAAGAGTTGTCAGTTTCTACAGCTGTGCTATTCATTTGCTTCTTATGCTTTAGTGACCTGTTTACTGCTCCAGGCAGTGGAGCTCCCAAAGGAAGTGTTTCAAGTCTTAAAGCACGTTGAGCATATTATTGAACCAGTGCAGTTCTTCTTGCACTGTGCATTAAAATTATTCAACAATTGTATTCGGTTCAGTAATATGCTGCATTACATCTGCCTCTATTCACTTATTTTTGGACTTTGGTAGTGTCTAGGCACTTTATTCCCCACTGAAGTTTTCTCAGGGGTATAATCCTTCTCTCCACTCGTGCTTTCCGTTGATACTGAGCTCCCTAGATCACAGCAGTGGGTCACAAATAGAGAGGAAGCTAGATTGCAATTAAACCCATTTTCTTCTTATCAAGTTTAACCACAAGTTCATTTGCACAGTTTTCTTCTTTTCTGTGCTCTCAGAGAATCAGAGCCACTTAACCATAATGAATTGCCAGTTGCAGAAACAGTTAGCAAGCTCCTTTAGAGAGAAAAAAAAAACCAAAATAAAAACAGAACAAAACATAAATCTAACAACTTGAGTAACTTGTTTTTGTTTTTTCATTGAGGTAGCCCAATTTTTGTTGTTCTAGAAGAAGCATAGCTTCTTCAGGAACAATAAACGTGTTAAAATCTGCAGATGCATAATAAGTACATTAGAATATTAAAGTGCTTGGTCCTTCTTGGCATCTTGAAATATATCAAAGGGTGTGATGCAGGATTTATGAGTTTATGTAGCTTTAAAGAAATGAAAGTCAATGTCTAAAGTCTCAATTTGTGTCTGTTGTGTCAGAAACATAACTCCACTGCATTATTTTTTTAAAGCAGTAGATTATTTTTTTAAGCAGTAGAACCGATAAGTAAGATGCCTCCATCACCCTCAGGGAACTTTTTTGGGTTCAGTTGATTTTATTACCAGATAAAAGTTATCTATTCATCGTGTTCAAAACATTATTTGCAATATCTTAATGTGGAAGTGAATTTTTAATGCCACTGATTTAGTAGGGGGAACTTTGCTCCCAAACAGAGAGACAACATTCACCAATATGACTGCTTGAGCTGTAAAAAATCCTTTGATTCTTTCTCTTACTGTGAGAAAGATTATACATAATCATCATGTGCATGCTAAACATAATAGGTTATATCCCCATTCTCCCAGTATCTGTCCCACTGCAACAACTAATATGGCTTATTGGTCATTTGTGGTAACTTTAATATGTAAGTTGATGATTACACTAAGGAACAGAATTGTGTGGATGGTGGAAGTAGACTATAGGATAAACAACAATTCTTCCAACTTTTTCGCCTGACTCCTACTCAAGTGTTTGTTTTTTTTTTCCATACCAAAGACAACTTGAGTAGGAGTAAAATGTTTCAGGTCAAAAAAATACTACTCAAGTACTGAGTTACATATTGAACTGCAGTAAGACTTCTTAGCAGACACAGTATCCATCAACAAAGGCACTGTTCTTCTTTTTTTTGCTGCACTTTTGCTCTAAAAATAAAATAAAGCTGGAGCAGGAATGGAGAACTGAGGGCTGGAGTCCAGAACGGATGATTTCTCTGCTCTGACACAACCACTAAACCTGGTGATTAACTGCTGAGCTCAATCAAATGTGTTTGAGCAGGTAAATCACAGACTGCAAGAATCTGATCCTCCAGGGCCAGAATTTTCCAGCCTTGTGCTAAAGCTTGAGGGCTGCTGAATCAACAGAAGAGAACAGAACACAAAAACTAGGAATTAGTTGATGAATTTCCATAAAATTTAAATTCAAGTACATCCAACTGAGCACAAAAATCATCATACCCATCTCTACATAATGAGATATAAAAAATTCAGTACTTGGAAATAAATTGAAGGAGTATAATTAAAAACATAATGGATACAGCATACCCCTATTTTATCTGATCCGTTGGAAATTTGTTCTTGGAAATCACTTAAACTACCTAAAACCCTCTGTTTTTACTCTGTCATCAAAATCCTGCAAAATTCTGTCTGGTTACAATTGGAATATTAGTGAAGTTAATAATAGATCTCTGTAGGAGTGCCACAAATTCTTTTGAAGACTTATGCATTTTTGACTGAATAATTATCACTGTCATTGATTATCATGAGAGATATAATTTGCTAGATAACATAAAATCCTCTTTGAGACAGGCTGATGTGTTCCTTAGAATAAAAGTATTAATATCCAGAGTGATACCTTTACTCACCACACACAGAGAATACACTTAAGAACACTGTAGGAACATCTGTCCCAGTGTTTTAGGCCAGCAACTGTGGAGAAACCAGGAGCAGTACAGGATACATGTCTGTGCATGCTTGTAAACATATTCATAGGGGTGAGGGAGTTTAGCACTGGAAGCACTGGGAGAATTAATGCAAACTAATTACACATATAGTCTCAATGATATTCCTTACAAACTGTGCTGCCATGAAGACATTTTTGAATAAACAGTGTACATTTGTGGCTTACTTGCTCATTATGTGTGCTCTTGGCAGATGTACATCCAAACGACCACTCTGACCATCTCCGTCAGCCTGAGTGCCTCCGTGTCTTTGGGGTTGCTCTACATGCCTAAGGTTTATGTAGTGCTCCTCCACCCTGAGCAGAATGTGGCCAAGCGAAGCCCTCGCAGCCTGAAAGCCGTGGTCACTGCCGCCACCATGTCCAACAAGTTCAACCCGAAGGGCAGCCTGCGGCCCAATGGAGAAGCCAAGACAGAGCTGTGTGAGAACCTGGAAACTCAAGGTGACAGTGCTTTTGTTATTCCACTTTTTTTTTTCTCAAATGCTCCAAAATACCAACAATAGAAGAACAAATGAGATAATTATGTGAACCAGGAGTCCAAGATTGAAGGAATTTTACAAAGCTTCACTGAACTGCATTGCTCCTATTTTTATGCAGAGAGCAGAATTAGGTCACTGCAATATCAAGGCTGTCATTAGTTCTTAACACCGATGAAGCTATTGTTCACTACAAGTGGGTAGTGGATACTTTTATATTATAGGCCATTTTATCTCTTCTCTTTCAGGACTCAGCCCCAAGCAGACCTACATCAGCTACAGCAACCACACAACCTAATAAAGTGAAAAGAAGAAAAAAAAATAAGAAGCATGACGTTGGGAAGATGGCACAACAGTTGATCACTGTTTTGCATTTCATTTGGAACAAAGATTTAAAAAAAAAACTGAGCAGCCCCACATTCCAATAAATGAATATAAAATGAAGATCCTAAAGAGACATGTTAAGAGACTGAGCCTATTTAAAGATAGCTCAAAACTTTATCCAAGTATTGCAAGACGATCTTCCCAACAGTTATTTCAAAATGTTTCCCGAAGGATCTGCCCAATCATAAAAGCACAAGATGCAAATTCAAGTCACTACTGTGGACTTTAGTGTACAGTATAGGTTTGGTCTGAACCTTCTGGGAAAGGAGCCTCTGCCCAAAAATTGTTATGAACAGTGGTGCATGTGTAAACCAGAGAATGTCAAAGTAAACATGTATGCAATGCTTCTTTGTTCTAATTGATATTTGAACAACTACATGTCCACTTGCATATTCTGATTAGGGACATAGCAAGAACTTGACATGGTGGTTGTGTAGTGTTCTGAAATGCCGTGTGGAGAGTTTGTTGTGCTGAACACGTCAACCACCCCAAATACCCTTTTAGTCTCCCTCTTCGTTCCAGCGTGCTCTTCAAGCTTGGTCAGATGTCTTTTAAAGACAATGCAGGATTGCCTTCTCACTGTTTTGGGTGTGACAAGTAAATAACAGTATGTCATACTGTCAGCTGTTTGCCCTTGATTCGAGATGACAAAAGTTGATTTACATAGAGACTTGGACTGTAATGGACCTCAAACACCCCAGGTGACCAGAGCAGAAGACATTACATTATGGTAATCCTTAGTCATTTGGTTTATTTATTTACTTGCTTACATATTGTTATAAATCTGGTCTGTAACAGGTCTGGGCTTGTGCCATGGAAACAATGTTACAAAACAGTACTGCCATTGTGTCATGAATCTGGAACTGAAATACTAATAAATGTATTTTTATAGGTAATGCAGAATTGGAGTGATGCAGTTTTCTGTGGGGAAAACCTATGGATCCACAGCCCATGTGGTGAAAGGTAAAAGAACCATCAGAGTTCAAACACTCAAAGTGACGTCAAGGCGTAAACACTCTCAGGAGGAAATAATGTATTCTGATATTTTATACATTCTACCTTCTTTGCTATGATTTTTTTTTTTTACCCTTGCCCATCGAAAGACAAAGTAAATGAAAATGTTATGAATGAAAATACTGAGCATACGGACGCCATTTGAACTGACAGAATCATTTTTGAATATACTACTCTACTGTGATCTGATCTTGTTTGTGTATGTGTGAGAGAGTATGTACTGACATGTTTGATCATTTAATTATAAATATGTATAATTGTGAATAAAGAAGAAAAGTACTGCAAATCCTGGCTTTTGGCCTCTGTTTGTGAAGTAGGTGACAGGGCCTGGCATTGTTTCCCTAGTTGGAGGTCATAAGTGTCACATCTCCTTTAGGTCATAAGTCCAATTACCCAAAGGTTGTTCCAAACAGCAATGACCTATCCAGCTTTAATGACAAAATCCAGGTTCACCGTCAAAGCTCTTTTTAGTGAGCTTTTTCCATATCTGGCTGTAAAAGCATACATTTTTGCAAATGCTCCCTTAGCTATGTTTCCAAGACACCCTACAGGTTCAGAAGAAGAAAAACATCACTAGAACTATGATCAGTTTTATACGGTGATTCATGAATAGACTTAACTTGTACATTTTTGCCTATTCCTATGAAAAAGGATATTAGCAGTTCAGCGACTACTGTAAATGATATGCTATGGTTTTAAAACCAGCCAAAAAAAACAAACAAACACATATAAACATAGGGGCAACTGATATCTGGATTTCAGAGGTTTGAAACAATTGTAGGCTCATAAACAGTTATCATTTATACCCATTTTTTTTTAACCTTATTTATGCAGTGTCCATCCAAATTGGATAGAGTGATTTCATGGACCAGACTGCCATTGACCAGAGACACAATGACTTGGAGTCACACAGTCACAGTAATGCAAACCCATGTATTATATACATGGGGCAGCTTGTGGCCTAGTGGTTGGGCTGTTTCCCCTGCGATCAGAAAGTGGGTTCCCAAGACTGCTAGTGACACCTCTGAGGTTCCCTTGAGAGATGTACCGTCCCCACACACTGCTCCCTGGGCGCTGTGTTCCTGGCTGCCCACTGCTTCACTTGGTGAATGGGTTAAATGCAGAGGAAGAATTTCATACTGTTCACCCTGTGTGCTGTGGTGTGTTCACGCATGACAGAATGGTAATTTTATACTTTTACACTTTACACATGTACACATGTTTGTTTGTGCTGTGTGTGCTGCATTGTTGCAAAAAAGTTTTTAAAGGCCAGATCTATTAACATTTTGTGTCTGTTTCAGGTGCAAATCAGCATGCAAACAGCATTCTGTCTGCATGCTATGTACTAAATCAGCATATGGCCCTAAACGCATGGACACCCAGTGTATTTCAAGTGTATTATAGAATCCGATTTTCACATTCTTTTTTCACATTTAAAGAAAAAAAATGCCATCCTAAATTGTTCTTAGTTGTGACATATATGGCTCTAAAAGCAATTCCAACCTCTTTAAACAAAAAATAACATTCTTCACACACTAATCTCATTTACAAGAACCGCATTATTTAAAGTTTTTCCATACAGTTCCATGTTCTTCTAAAATGAGGTCAGTTTTAGAATATTCTTCTATAGATTCATGTTGGACCTGAAAAAAGTAAAAGCAAAGTAAAAAGCAATTCCTAATTTAGTTTTATTTAACTCTGAACAGAATGATAATGCAAATGAAACATTCAGAGTCCTGGCAGGGTTAATACCAGATATTAGTGCTAACATGGGTGTATAGTGTAACCTTAGAAAACACACCTTGAGAGAGTTGCTGCAACTAAAGTTGCATTACCATTCTGACACACCACTGAGGTAACATTGAAACACTACTTAACATCTCTTTCTGGAATATGTTTTCTGCTATCAGTACTGCTGTAATCGAGTTCTATCATCAATTTTGGCAAAATTCTCTTTGATGCTACAACCCCAGTCAGTCGACATCTAACATCTATAACATCTGTGTGTATAGAAATGTATGAATAAATTTATATATTTATAACTTATTTATTTATTGCCAAAACTGAAGGACAAATTCTGTTAATGTAATTAACAATACACCCATGGGGGTTGGCAGTGCTGATGGGATTCCAAAATTACCTGGCCGGTCCAAAATTACCATCGGCCCACCGGGCAAATGCTTGGTATGCCCGATGGCCAGTCCAGCACTGCTCCCCTCCCTTTTCTTATCTTGGCATCTCTGCTCAGATGTTTTCAGCAGAACAGACTGGCTTTGTTCAAAACTCACACTTAAGCTAAAATATTAACAATACTATTACAGTTTCAGTACTTGTTACATAAATAACAAAATAAGTTAAAGAAAGAGCATAAGTAGTAAAACAAGAAAAATCCACCACACATCACCAGTGTTTGCATTGCCTGGTCTCTATGAAGAATAGCGTGATATTGTGATGATATGAATCCAGAGTTCCTCACAATCAAAACATAAAATTGTACTTGATGTCAGGTGATGAAAATGTTCCTTTCATCTGTGGTGGTGAAGTGTCATAAATCCACTCACGCTAATGAATCAAGAAGATGATCTTGGAATAAATTAAATTTAGTCATCTCCCATATGTGGCTTGCAGTTCAGGGTTTGGCTGTGTAGATCAAAGGATAAGTTCTGGGGTAGCTTCAAAGGGCAAGCATGAAAAAATAGACTAAACTCTATAATTATGCAGGCCCAAAAACCGTGGCCAGCTGTGCAAGGTAATATGATGGTCACACTTATCTTTTAACAGCACTGGCAATCTTCCTTTTCTCCAGTTTGCTTTGGTATCATTTCTCTCATTCTTACCTTTGTCCTTCTTTCTTCTTGTTTTGTCTCTTGACCTTTTTTCATTATTTGACCTTTTTCACGTTATTCATTCATTATACATGCATTCCAGCCCACTGTCAATATCTGTGTTAGGCATAATCCATTGGTGCGTCCCTTAGCCTCATCAGTTTGCTAGAATTTTCATTATTTTCAGTTTTATGAAGTCTTGTTTTCATTCTCTCAGCATGCATTACTCAAATCATACATCATCCAACCACTGGGAATCTCAGTGGTACTCAACCAGTCCTGACTGCTAGCCTAGCAACTGAGCTGCCCTTTTTGAGCTTTACCCCTAGCCTTACACTTTCAGTGACATCCATCCATCCATTATCTGAACTGCTTAGGGCGAACAGGGCAAAAGATGGAGAAAGAAACACCCTGGACAGTCACACACAGGGCAGACACACAGACAAACACCCTCATGCACAAACTCTATCATATCATATCATTTAACAAGACAAAATTTTTGTCCTTAATTAAAATTATGATTTTTAATGAATTTTGGTTACCACCAGTGGATGGGAAAAAAATATCAATCTGTAATATTGTCCGCAACCCCACACCTAAGTGAAAACTTTTAGCCTGTTCAATACCTTCCAAAATGGAATGTGTCCCTCTGAAATATAACACAGAACGAAAGGAAATTTTACATTGTCCTGGCTTAGACTTTTTTTGCTTGTACTCACCTCTGGACACCCCTTGGGGTCGTTTTCTTTTGAGCAGTGGTGGTAACTGGGTCACAGTGGGTAACTGGGTTTTCTTGCACGACTAAAGCCTGAGCTTTGTTAACTGTAAGAAAGACTGGCAGCCGTGTGGAAAAGTCACCTTTTCTGCATACAAAACATAACAAGAAAACCTAAAATATTTTGTGAAACTTGTGTTATGTCAAGGAGCTAACATTTGTGATCATTATAATTCATAATAAAGTAAGACTAGATTTGAATTCAGGTTCCTGAGGGATACGATTTTTACAATTAAGTACTGAATCCGGGTGGGCTTGCCCCACAGGAGAGAGAAGCAGAGGTGGAAAAGCAGAGGTGCTCTCTGGAGGGCTGAACTCATAGCCCATGGCCACACAGCAGATGGGATGAGTCGAGGATTAACACACTGCTGCATTGCCCTCATCTGCCCTTTGCCATGGGTAGCCAAGAAAAGAAGAAGCAAGACTCACTCACTCTCTCTCTCTCTCTCTCTCTCAAATACACACATGTAGTCCAAGTCCACGACAGACAACGCTGACTGCCGCTGCTGCTGAAGTGTCCTGGGGAAGTCCTGATTTTGTCCTATATAAACCAGCCTGCTGGAGTCTATTCCACCAACCCTTTGTGTTTGTCTGGTTGTGTTCTGTCATTGCAGAGAGATACTGACCATTATACACAAAATAATTGTTAAAATCTAGAAGGTTTTAGCTGAAATATCACATTAAAATAAATAAATAAATAAATACATATGTATTAGCTCTTTCCTGGCTAAAACATGGAAATTAGAGAACTCGCAGAATAAATACCCAGACCAGCAAGAATCTCTCACTTACCACATAAAGCCCTAACCACCTTTAGATCTTGAATATAATGCTGTGTTGGGTTTTTTTCTGATCTGTTTGATAAGCCTGTCAAAGGCCAGAGGGTAGTAGAAAGGCAGAAATTGAAGTGAAAATTGAAATAAAGTGTTCTGAATTTCTGCATGAGCAGATAAGTAAATCATACCTATGCTCACACTGGCGTTTGACTGTGTTTCGTTTCCAACACTAATATTCAGCTTTCATCGCAAAAGATGCTAAGCTTTTGTATTCATTTGTGCTCTTCTC
This sequence comes from Bryconaethiops microstoma, assembly GCA_037577275.1. Classification (NCBI taxonomy): domain Eukaryota; kingdom Metazoa; phylum Chordata; class Actinopteri; order Characiformes; family Alestidae; genus Bryconaethiops; species Bryconaethiops microstoma. Next base: position 18,661,206 of record JBBJLS010000109.1, read on the forward strand.
TATGTATGTACTTCTCTGGATGATGTCTGCCTTGATTTACGTTACATTATTTAAATGCAAACAGAACTGCATGAGACTTTGTAATCAGGTCAACATGAAATGTTCAGTATTGTACGCTTTGGTAATATTCAGATTCAACATCAGCTTCTAACAAATGTGATCATGTTCAGGTGTTGAAAGAAAGAATAAAAATAGATTCAATGCACACTGTCACTAGAAGGATTTTAGATACTTACTCATCCAACATTTCCTCTGAAATCAAGGGTATTAACAACAGCCTCTGCTCTCTGCGAAGGCTTCACAATAGATTTTAGAACACTGCCTTGAGGATTTGGTTGCATTCAACCACAAAAGCATAAGTGAGGTCCGGTCTTGGGTGATTTTTTTCCGGATCCAAAACTCCACTCCAATTCATCCCAAGAGCTGGATGGAGCTCCATCATTTCAGAGAATGCAGTTTCACAGCTCAATGCAAGAAAATGTGGTCCTAAGTTAAATAAACTCCAAAAGATGAAAATATTGCATAATAGAAAATAACAATTGCTTGTTATTATTATTATTTTTAACACAGAAATTTTCATGACTAAGAGCAAACAGTAGAGGAAGTGAAGTAAGCTATTAGTCTAGGAGTGAAATAAGAACTAATACACTGTACGATAAGAAATCTTACAGGTTTTGTAATGCATGAAAATAAACCTATACAATATATAATATGTCACTGTCAGGAGTCAATCTTGGATGATCAGCTTGGACAACTGAACATTAAAGCTGAATCTACAAAAGGATCTGGAGGCGAGTCTATTTTTTCTGTTTTTATCTATTATGGTAATGGTTTCGAATCTTTTTCTATGTTCTCGAATAGGATAAGCTGTCTCCTAGTGAGTGAGAAATATATGGAGACTTACATAAATATGCAGAGATGCAGGTTCATAATGAAGACAGAATTATTATAGATAATATTATAGATAATAATAATTGAACATCTATGTCTGAGTCTATATGCATGAATTTATATGTGTGTGGTACTTCAGGCAAATATGCTTGTTTTCAAATAGCATTTGCCTTCAGGCAAATAGTGTGCCATTCAGGAAATAATTCTTTATACATACACGCACAAACACAAGAAAATTAATTAAATTCAACAAAATAACATTAAATAAAATTAAATAAAACAAAAATAAGATGTGTGACACAAATGTGTGTCATTTGTCGTCAGAAACAGATCTGGATTGCACTGAAGAACAATCCCGTCTCGCTGTCTCTGTAGAGGGACATCATGACATTATTCTGTCTTACATGATAAGTGTTAAGTAAGTTAGTCTTCCCTCAAGAACAGATCATTTGAGGCAGTGGCATTAGCATTAGTTAGTCTATCAAACAGAGATGACTCATTCACTTACACTCAATTTTGATTATGAGGCTGATTATAATAATGTGCATAATAACACAAGCAGAAACTAATTTGCCAGGATTTACATATAATCACTTCTTCACAAATTAAAAGTTCTCTTTTTGTAACAACAAGGACAGTGTGTACAATTATACACTTGCCTGTTTGTGGTCAAAGAGGCAAAATATATTCTCAAGAAATTATTGTATTTAATTATTTTTGAAATGCTATGTGACTTATGTGTGTAGAATTCTTGAGGTAATGAAATGGCAGACCTTGTGTCATCATTACCCAACTGTGTTTTCAGGGCCATATCTGGACCATTTTTACCTTTTTACCGTTTCCAAGTGTCCTTCATCTATGAAGAATTATAGAATGACTCAGAGATGCTACGCACATCCTTCTAATTCTGCACAAAGAAATGAGTGTACGTTTTGTTAGTAGGCTTAAATGTGGTAATGGTGTTTGTCAGACGCATTCAGCCTCTATGAAGTGGCTTCTTGTACTGGTAATCTGTCTTTGAAGGATTTTCAGTGAACGAGCCCCATAGTTTAACACCTGAGGCCTGTGTTGACAGACCAAACAGTTTGGTGGTCAGAGCTGGATCTGAGGGCCACACCAGTTTTCCTCTGCATTTTAATAAATCCACTGAGTACATTAGCCCACAGAATACCTTAGGTGACACAGACTCTCTGGAAAAGGCTATAGTGTAACTGATAAAAAAATAGAACTTCAACATTTGCATTCTTAAGTGATCTAAACTGTAGTTTTTCGTCTTCAAATTATGGCTTTGATGTGCTGCTCACATCCCTCAGTCTTTTTATACATTTGTACTATCTTTAATGTAATTTTATTTCATTGCATTCCTTAGTTAATGCCCATTTTTTTCCAGAATGTTATGCCTGCACTTATGTACTAGTCTAGTGTGTTTGGTACTTTATGTATATGTGGCAGTATAGGGATGTCATGTGTGGTGACCTTTAATTTATAAATTGTTGGACAATGGCACCCTATATAAAGCCAGGCAATATCTCACGGTAACGTGTGACGGGTCTCCGCCTTGCATGACGTCTTTCTGCCCTGGCGCTCTCCCCTGACTTTTGCGTTTGCAGCTCGGCAGGTGGGGATTTCTTCTTCTTTTCGTGCGTAATCTGTGGAATACATTGGTACTCGATGTTTGGCGCGGACTCGACACTGTATTCCAAGTAGTTAGATCTGGCTGGATTGCGGTTGTACATCAGAAAGCTAATGTCTGCTTAAGTCCTGTTATACGAACGCTGCTGCTTTGCCTGCGGATGTTATTCGCAACGGTGCCATGTATAGCCGTGGATATCTTTCCTCTCCTTCTCTTGTCTAGAGTCAGTTTGACTCATGACTAATCTACCTCACGGCTGGTTTTGTCTACAGTCGGCTGCGCCGGTGGTTAGTTATCCCCACCCTGCCTATTGTAGAGCTTGTTTTTTTGATAAGTGTAACTGGGGTTGGGGGGATACAAGATGTGTGTATGTTGATTAATGTGTGTATAGCTATAATTATAAGCTATAAAGTTTTCTTTTCTTTGTTTTTTTTCTTTTCTTTTTGGTCTGTTTGCTGAGATCACTGAGTGGGGGGCCAACTGGCTTTACATAAAGAGGTATTTTTGTGTGTAGTGTTATTGAATTATTTGCTATGGTGTATTTGATTACCTCCCTTTTTGTTTCCGTTTGGTACTCCAGTAGTTTAAATCTCAGTGGTGTGTTTTGGTTATTTTGAATTTGGAGTGTGTAGGTGTGTGTGTGGGTAAGTTTTCTCTTTTTTAGATATTTGTATTGTGCTTTCTGTTTTGTTTGTTTTATTAAATTTTTTTTTTTTTTTATTGCTGAATTACTATAAAAGTCAAATATATCTTCAATGAAACCACGTCTCCTGCTTCTTTAGTAAACCGAACCTGTACATGTTTATAACTGCCGTTGATTTCACA